>JBBBDQ010001116.1:1755000-2355000 GCA_037127315.1 Ascarosepion bandense
TTCCAGACATCAAAATCTATTAGCAAATATAAGGTCACCCTTGTGCCCTCTTGCCAGTGACCAGTTTCCTGTACTAAAGGGCCTTTGAAAACCTCCCCTCTAGCAAGCATGGCCAAGTCGCTGTTTGGTGACGGGCATATAGACTGGATAAAAGAGCATGGGTAAGAACTACAGCATTAGTAACTAGAACGAGTCTCAGACAGCAAAGATGCAAGCCGCTGAAGCATCTCTCCCTTCTGTAGGAGATTTATTGCCTTACTTAAAGTGAAATCAAGAAAAAAGAAAAAAAAATTTAAATTTATTTAAAAATTGCACGTCAACTGACTACTTATTTTACTGTACGTTGAAGATCAGATGTATTTTAAAGTATTTTACACAGTAAAGTCCTCGATATGACAATAAACTACATCCCGCAGCAAGGCCTCTGATCGGGAGATTGAAGGTTTTGACGAGTGTGGAACTACTGCTTGATTGCTGCTTTTCCCAGGTCAGTAAAAGATTATGAACTCTATCAGAGGTGGTAAGGAAAGATCGTGCAGCTCCAGCCCAGATATGACAGCACTCCATTTTATCTCTAATCTTCCACTACAAGACTGCATAAAGAGTTTTGTACTCTATCCAAATTGGTAAGGGAAGATTGTGCAGCTCCAGCCCAGATATGACAGCACTCCATTTTATTTCTAATCTTCCGCCACAAGACTGCATAAAGAGTTTCGAACTCTATCCAAATTGGTAAGGGAAGATTGTGCAGCTCCGGACTATATCTGACTCTTATATATACTATTTTTTCTTGTTTTGATATTTTTCTAAAAAAAAATGAACATTTTTCTTAATAACAAGAGACTTTAAACATCAAAATGAAATATATTCAAAACAAATTTATATGATGCACAATTAAAAAGAAATCAATGTCCAGCTTACTTCGTTACACGCCAGTTTTTTGGACAGACAGGTTGATCATCATCTACATCGTCTTCCACTTCTTCTTCACTGTCATCATCCATGTCATTATAACCTCGTCTTGGTCGAGCCTGTCGTTCCATCTCTTCTCTAGCCCTCCGTTGTGTTAATTCACTAATTCGTTGGGCAAGTTGCATTCTCTTGAGTCGACTGGCATACTTAATGGCCAACTGCAAAGTGTGCTGGTCTGGCATCATTTCACAAATGTCCAGGGCTCGACACTCACGATCCGAACGAACAGACAGCTAAAACAAGAAAGAAAATACAACTTGATTAGAATGAAGAGTTATACGTACTATATTTTCTTATTCATAACTAGCAGTATAGCCCGGCGTTGCTCAGGTGTAATGAAAGCTTTAAAACTAATCCATGGTCCTGGAGCTCAGGCTCTTTGGACATTGGCACGAAAGACTAAAAAGCAATGGTTGTTTCCAGTTAAAGCAAAACCGTAGACTGAAAGAAAAATGAATGGATGTAAGTCAAATTTTGATTTCCTGGTATCAATATCAAATAAGTTTTTTTTGTCGTAAACTGAATTTTGAATGCTAAATAAGTCCTCTGAGTAAATGGTATCATGGCTGAGACTAAGAACTACAATTATACCTACTTAGAGCCAAACCTGTGGCAAAAACTAAAATAAAAGGGCTGAAAAAAAATACAGACATACAGGCAGATAAACAGACACACACACAAACATCTTGCCTTTTATATATATATATTATTGATTTTCTGCACTATTGTAAGAACTGCAACCCTGAAACTTCAGAATATTGTTTCTTTTGTCTTTGTCTATGAGTGTATCAAATTTAATTAAAATCAGACCACTCCTTCTATAACCCGATGTTTTTGATTATCGGTTTTCGATATTTATCAGGGGTACCTAGATACAAAACCTAGCTAAGAACACTCGCAGACGCTTATAGTACAACTGTGTAAATTTTCAAGAAATTCGGTTCAGCCGTTTCAGAGTCTATAGGTAACGGAAACACACACACAGACAAAGTTCCATTTATAAATAAGTTTAGATTAGATATGGGAAATTTCGAATGAAAATTAAAGGTGCAAGGGGGAGGGTATTATAGACAAGTATATGTTTTCAGAAATTCTTAACTAAAAAAAACATCTCATTTGATACAGCAAGATTGCAAATATACTGAGCATAATGGATCATAGAACACAAAGTAGTTAGGTGTTTGACATACCGGCCATATTTGTTATTTAGGAATCAACATAACAAAATATCTTTTCTTTCGAAGACAGGAAATTCACCAAAATTGATTATTTAAAATTTAAAAAAAAACAAAAACTTTTAAATCAATAAAGGGAATACACCCTTGTGCAAATTAATTGAAACAAAACGAACAATGTCAGCTGACCTTTCTCACTTTCTTTAATCAAGTATACGTCGGTTCTTGGCATTGTTTTTCTTTTCCAACCACATTTTCCTTTACATTTTGGACTGATGGATCCAATTTGTTTCTTCACCTTGATGACACAACTGACAGTTGAAAGGCTGACACCAACAATATCCGCGAATCTCTGTTTAAGGCTTGCCACTGTGTTTGTGCAGCATTACAATTTTCATACAGTTCCTTGGAGTAACATTCATTGAAAACAATGGCCGTAGGACAACTAATCAACAGTCAAGACAGTAGTGTCTGGGGTGATAAAAATCTGATGCAATCACAGAAGATACAAGGCCAAACAAATTTCATCATACACCACGAAAAAAGATTCATATTACTGCACACCACTGCAAACGATCTAATCTGAAGAGAAAAAAAAAAGGAGTCGATCACACCCTGTCACTCCAGTGGGTCTAAAGCTAACCATATGATAAAGGAAGGAAACTAAAGTAGTTGTTTCAATTAAAGGTGTACACAAGATCTGTCATGTTTTGATAACCTTAATGTTACAGCAAAGACCTATTTTTATAAAGCATATTTACCCTGCTCCTCAACTGGAGCGAGATGTGACACAAGATCTTTTTAAGGTGGGGACCCAACTGCATACAGACGGGCAGTGGAACAAAAACTCCTCAGTTGAGCTGGCCCCGGTGACAAACAACTATTTTTATAAATTAGGTTCTTCTTTGATTTTCTGCATAAAAAAATGGGGAGATCAGTTTGCAGTTTCATATTCCTCTAGTTTTTGGCACAAAGTATCCAGTTTGAAAACTTAAAGCAATTTCAGAAAAATATAACAATACAAAATAGATACATAAACAATCCTAACATAATTATATCGCTATATAAATAAAGTATACTGGTACTTGAAATTTTAAATTGCAAAGTATTACGATGATTAATGTTGAGATGACACTTTTCAAAAATAAATTTACATAGGAATGACTGTCCTGCAGTGTCATATTAAGAATATAATTTATTTCCTGTTTTTAGCTTCCGAAACACAGGGTTGTATTTTAAATTATAGATTGTATTATACACCAGAAAATATAGACAAACTATATTATAATAATATTATAAGAATATTTATATTATAATATGTTATAACAAAATATTATATTATGGCTATTATACACAAGAAAATATGGTAAACTTCTAACAGATTCACTCAAAACAGAAATGTCTTGCTATGGAGTTATGGTTAATGAAACTAGTTTGGTTAATTATTAATACTGAGTAGTGAGTTCAATCTTCTTTGAGTGGCCCATACAAAAATTTAATATTAAATAACCTAAGCAGGGTTGTAGAGCAGCACTCCTTGGACCTCTCCTAACTTGTGTGTGTGTGTGACAACTGATGGTGCCCCGGCAATGACTGGGAAGAAGAAGGGCACCACTGCTTGTGTGTCACTGTGAGGCCACCAGATAAACTCAGCCCATCCACAAGGTACACTGCATCATCCATCAGGAGTCCCTCTGTGCCAATTCTACCAACCTTGTCGATGTCATGTCTGTTGTAGTGAAGGTCAACCACTGCCAATTCCAAGTACTGATGTACGAAGTGAACATGCATTACAAGAACCTGCTCTACTTCTGTGCGGTCTGCTGGCCGAGTCAAGGACAATGCTGTCCTGTGTGTGCAACATGCAGCAGGAGATCACAACTTTCCTTCTTTATAAAAACCTTTCCCACAATGATCACTTCTCCAACCCGCAATGGCTTGATCACCTGGCCTTACTCACAGACATCACTACTCACATGAATGACCTCAACATAAAACTGCAAGGTAAAGAGAGTCTAATGACATATGCACACATACATCACTGCCTTCAAGGTGAAGCTGTGCTTGTAGAAGACTCAGTTGGCTGATGGTCAATTTGTGAATTTTCCTCGGTCTGCTGCTTGTGCTTTAGGAGACGTAGACTTGTAAACTTGCGTTAGTGTTGTCAACCTTCTTAGAGAGGGATTTGCCTCCTGTTTTGCAGAAGCCACTGGGTGCAGACTTGAAACTTTTCACTGCCTCCTTTGACTTTCCCCATGGACGACATACCTTTCTCCCAGCAGATGCACTTGGGAGAGCTACAGTGCAACGATGAACTGAAGATGAAGTTCCACACCTATTCTTCACTGTCCTTCTTTAGTGACCTCATCCTCCCTTCTAACAATTTTCCAACACACATTGCACCTGTTCAATGCATCATTACCATGTTTGACAGCACCTACTGTTGCAAGCAGCTATTCTCCAAAATGAAGTATACGAAGCCTCACCTTCACTTCCAACTTTTGATCACCACCTCAATGACATGGTTCTGCTGTCTACCTCTTCCAACAAGCCAAACATCAAAGGATTTCTTCATAGCAAAACAGCACCAGCCGTTCAACTGATTTATATGGTTTTCTATAAAATTCTTATATACATGTGTATTATCTAATTATATACTAGTTTATCTTGTTTATGGTTAAGGACATGCTCTAATTCTTTTCATTTATATATATATATATATATAGGCTTTCTATAAAACAGTATTCACTTTAGGATGTTTTGTTTATCATTCCGACCCGCAGCCTCCTCCCAAAAGTCTCACCTGGTCCTCACTCTGAAAAAGTTGCCTGCTCCTGTTTTAAGCTATGCTATATTTATGGGTAAGAGTGCTCAATATCAGGAACAGAGAATGTGTAAATATAAAAGTCAACTTATCTACATTATTAACACTGTTTGCACTGTTGTCCATATCTTTATTGTCATGTTCACAAGGCTTTGGCTGTTGTACACTTTGGCCTTCAAGTGATATATATTACAATTTCGAACCCTTTATTTATGTATAATATGTGTATCACCTGAAAAAGGCCAGAGCATACAAATGATTTATGGTTGAAATGTCATGATGAAGACAACAGTCCGAACAATTTTAATAGTGTAAATAGTTATAATACCTCATCTCAGAAATATAAACAGATATTGAAGATTAATATGGCAACAAAGATGAAGAAAACAGTCCGAACAAAGTAAATAGGGTAAATAATTACAATATCTCATCTCAGAAATATAGACAGATGGTAAAAGTGCATCATTCAGGCCTGATTTTGTGTAGTGTATGCTTTCTTCATTCTAAATCGATTAAATTCTTAATACTTAATCTAAAAAAAAAAAAAAAACATTAACACAAAAGTTTGATATTTCTTGGTCACAGTCCCCATAAGCAAAAGTAGCAAGAGAAACAAAGAATCAGCAAAAATTACTTACAGCAAATAATTTCATGAGTTCTTCTTTGCTGCTCTTGATTGATTCCTCTTTGGCACTTTCATCAAACTCTTTACCATCAGCAACACAAGAGTCAATAGTGTTTTGAAGGAACTGCATCCGCCATAGTTTTTCCTAAAAAGATTAACCGAACCAAAAAGTGAATCTTCATTTCTTTTACGACCAATTTTGATACTGGAGTTCATTAAAAGCAAAGTAGAATTTTTTTAAAAGAATTAAACACACGTCAGAAGACAGTGTAAATATTAGAGACAGCAGAAGACAGTGTAAATATTAGAGACAGCAGAAGAAATTATCATTTTGATGATAGTCATCAAAAACATTTTTTTTTACAACAGAAAGAAAAGAGAGAGAAAGGGGAAAATAGCAAGAAAGGGGGAGAGAGGGAATTAGAGAAAAAAGGAGAGGGAGGGAGAGAAATAGAGAAAAAGAGGGAGAGAGAGAGAAAATAGGAGAAAGAAAAGAACAGAAAGAAAAAGAGAAAAGTGAGAGAGAGAGAGACAGAGAGAAAAGAAGGAGAGAAATAGAGAAAGATAGAGAGAGAAAAGAGATAGAGAGAAAAGAGATGGAAAAAGAAAAAAGGAGAAAAAGAAATAGAGAAAATAAAGAAGAGAGAGAGAGAAAACAGAAAAGACAAAGGAGAATAATAGTCTTGTTAATACTGTCATGGCCATAAAGCATTGCGCAACTTTTTAATTAAATTAATTCACCCCAAGTAAGGTAACAATGCCATTAAGATGCTAGGAGCTAATGGGAGTGAAAGAGAATTAAAAGATTTTAGAAATAACTGGAAACCTGATCCTAAACAGTGGATATTGGTTCGGAACAAGAAATTGGAGAGCCAAGTTCAATTTCCAGTTGAATTTCTTGTATCTGTAAGAATTATTTTTCTGTATTTCAACTGAATGGAAATTATTTTTTTATATTTTATTGAAAAATATTTGCACAGTTGAATTTTGAGTTAATTATAAGTTTTTGTCGCTATTGTTTAAGTGAATTTTTGTATTTAAATTATATGAATGCTTAATCCTAACAGTTTCAGGATTTATCTCAAAAGTTCCTTATTTGGAATATGGGCGTTTTTTTGGTCTCAAGTACAAATTTAAAAATGTCGTTGGAATTGAACACTTCCGTGGACATATGTACTAATTTCAAAATTTGTTGCAATGCGGAAAAATTAGTGTCTGCTAATTTTTCATAAACGTCAGCTTGACAAAATATTATTCAAAAAGCATCTGCACGTTACAAGCTACGGACGTGTCAGGTCTTCTCCGATTTCTTTTTGGATATGGTCAAAAGAAATCATTATTTTCTAGGATGCGAAAATATATATTTTTGCAACCTAATATATTGTTTATCACTTTGTAAACAGAGGTAGAATTGTATTGTAAATCGCTATAGACATATTTACAAATGCCCTCTATATTCATTTATATATTAACTCTGTTAATATGTAATTTATTTCAAGTTAATATTATAGTTTTCATAACTTGAATGTAAATGGCACTTTTGACTTTTTGCCTATAATACAAAAGTCACTTATACATTTTTTTTTTAATCATATCACCCCGAGCAAGGTGGTAAGGCCACTGGTGTGCAGGGGGTTACGTAAGAATGAATAGATTGGAAAAGAGAAAGCCGGAAACCACGTCCTAAACAGGGAACAAGGGATGAGCCTCTACACCTGTTAGGGTGAATTTAACCTATTGTTTACATTATGCGTATCTAATTTACATATTATTTTAGAAAAACATCAGTAAAGTTTTTTTCTATGTGTAAAATCTTTAATATATTATAGCTCAAAATTTAATATTGAGCTTTTATTAAAAAAAAACTAAATTACATTGTCTTTTACATAAAAAAAAAAACAGTATTAATAAAAGCTCAATATTAAATTTTGAAGAAACCAGATATTCAGGAAAAGGAATTAAGAAGAGAGATGATAATGACTGGCATTGCATTTAAAATTTTGAAGATCAAAGTTGACTCGAAAGCAAGAAAATGGAAGAGTTTCACAAGTGAGAAGCACAAGAGAAGAATTCATGGTTACATGAAGCCATTTCAAATATAAAATGATGAGACTTATCTGTTTATCTAGTATTTTTTTTTTATAATAGTTTCACCCCAAGCAAGGCAATACTGCCACTGGTGTGTAGGGGGTTACATGAGAGGAGGGCAAAATAAAAAATCAGAATATGATACAGTGGTTGTCGCAGAAAGGATAAGAGAAAGATCTGTGCTTAAATTCATAAAGTCTAGGTAATCTTAGAAGAAAGGTCATCAGAACAATTACCATGGAGGTATTTGTAAAAAAAAAGGCAGAGGGAAGCTACGTGATGGCAGTGGGAAAGTGACTGAAGTCGAAATGCCAGGTCAGGACAGATAACATAACTTATGGCTATTCGGCAGTGACTGAAAATTTTGGAAACTTCTGTTGTAGCTGTTTTTTTTTTTTAATTCTCCCTTTCTTTTGAAAGATAGCAGTAGCAAAAAAAAAACCAAAAAAAAAAAACCAAAAGGTGAGTAGAAAGAGAGGGTGAACAAATAGGAAGGGAGAGAAAGAGAAATGGAAGTAGAGAAAAAAATGAACAAATTTAATTTTTCTGATAAATTTTCTAAGTCTTTCAAATTAAGAAAACAAGTCAATAAAATTAAAAATTTACCTCATATAAACTTTTCTCAGTGCTCAGTTCACACAAAGGCAACTGTAAGGGCAATCTACCCATCACTGGCCGTGGAAGTGTTGGTGGAAATCGAGATCCTTTGCAAAGAATGCATCTGAAATCAATAATCAACAACATAATGAAAAAGATAAAATCAACAATAAAATCTGTTGTCATGTGAAGTCTAGTAGTAATTCGTTACTTCCACTTATTTTCGGTGACCGAGTTATATCAGCTCTCTCTCGCACTTATGCAAATTAGGCATATTAATTTGCCAGTGTCACTACATCTCCCTGAAACGTATAGGTTTTATACCTCTAGTAGTTCTTGTCTATCTTCTCATGATAGTTTCATTACTTTGCTCCACTTCCCTCTCTCTCTCCCGTATTTCTTTCCCTGGGGGACCTAGATCTGTCCCATGCCCAACTGTAATCATCTGCATTGTCTTGCATTATTTGATCTTCATCCGAACTATCCAACTCATTCTGGCCTTCTTGATCCTTTTAGTCCCTTTTTTACGGTCTGCACCAATTTTTCCACTAACCCGTTCAACTGAGGATGATATGGGGGAGTCTTATATGGGTCACATCCTATTTTTTCTAACCATAAATTAAGATCGTCATCACAAAATTCTGGTGCATTGTCAGATACCAGGGTTTTTGGTATGTCATTTCTGGAAAATATGACCCTTAGGATCTGTTTTATTGTAGAACTTTTCTTGTCTAGCACCCAGATTATTTCAGGCCAGCCTGAAAAAAAGAGTCTACTAGAATTAATAAGAGTCCCACTCCATTAATATATGCATGATCTATATGCACCCTACTCCATGGTTCCACTTCTCTGGGGCCACAAATGTAAAGTAGTCTCTGTTTAATTTCCTAATTCTTTACATTTTTTTTTGCGCCTTTTTATATAATCTTCAATATCTCTCAAATATCCGGGCCACCATGCTTCTAATTTTATCCTCTTTTGTGTGGCCGCTACTCCACAATGTATATCGTCATGTACACTTTTTATTAACAATTTTCTTTGCATTTCTGGGGGAACTATCAGATCCCCATTACAAACCACTCCATATTCTATCGTTAATTTCTGTCTTATGTCTTTGTAGGGTTTTTCTGCCCTAGAACAATTTCCCCATCAGTTTTTTCTTATTCTCGATAATATCCCACTTAGTACTGGATCTTGTCTAGTTTTCGCAGCCATTCTATCGAAAGACAAAACATCAGTCTCCACCCAATGTACGAATGCATCTTCAAATTCTTCTTCTGTTTTATCTTTTGTCTACTTGTAAAATCCCAATCTTGATAGTGCGTCTACATGTGGAATTGAATTTCCTTTGACATATTCTATATCAAAGTCAAATGCCATTTATCTTATTGCTCATCTTAGTATCGTTGATGTGGTAACTTTGGGTAATTCTTTCCTAGGTTGAATATAAACTCTAATGGTCTATGATCACTTCTTAACAGAAATTTTATTCCAATTAAAAATTGTCAGGCTCTAGTAGTTGTCCACATGATAGCTAATGCTTCTTTCTCTATATTTGAATAATTAAATTCAGTGTTCGTCAGTCTTCTTGATAAATACGTTATCGGATGTCCTTCTTGTGATATTATTCCCGATATTGAATGTTCACTTGCATCTGTGGTTAACGTCACTTCCTTTTTTTTGGATCAAACATTTTCACTACTGGTTTCTTTGCCATAATTATTTTTAATTTGTCAAAAGCCTTTTGTTGTTCCTCTGACCAAATAAATTCGACATTCTTTTTTCTTAAATTTGCAAATGGTTCAGTCTGCGTATTTTGGTAAATATCACCTGTAAAAATTTACCAATCCCAAAAAAGACTCCAACTCTTTTTTATTAGTAGGTGATGCTACTTTTAGTATTTTTTCTATCAAGGCTTGGTCTGGTGATATACCTTCTTATGAAATGGAATAACCTAAAAAAGATCATTTATTACACTTGCTTACACATTTTTTTTCATTTATTGTCATTCCAGCATTTTTTAATCTATTCAAGATTATGTTGGTTTTCTTTTTTAATTCCATTTCATTAGTGGCTCCTATGCATATATCATCTTGAGAACAAATCATATTTTTCATATTTCCTTAAACCTGTTCAATGGAACCTTTGAAATATGGCGCTTGCGGTTTTTATTCCATATGACATCCTTTTCCATCTTAGTAACCCTATTGGCGTGTTGATCATGGTCACTTCTTTAAAGTTATCATCTATCGGTATTTGGTGGTATGCTGTTTTTAAATCTATTTTTGAAAAAACGCTCATTCCTTCAATGCAACTTCAACATTCGATATGGGATATGAATCTGAACAGATTTTAAGATTTACGGCTATTTTATAATCTCCACAAATACGTAGATCACTATCTGTCTTCCTCACCACTACGAGACATTTTCTTTTACTTTTAAACTCGCTTTATAGTTTTTTAACTTTACAGAGTTTTCCATTTTTATCTCATAAATTATTTTAGCAGAATTTATGTTAAGTACATCGTTTCCAAGAGGTCCGTGGTTCTTTTTACAAATTGTGACAATCATAGGTATTACTTCAAATTTATCTTCTAACTCCAAGGAACCTTCAAAGTATCCTAAAGTTTTTATGACCAACCCATCAAATTGCTGAAGTTGTAAACTGCTCTTTCGTAAGAGTGGCTTTCCAATGCGTCCCCAAAAATTTCTTGGTATTAGCATTACATCACTCCCAGTATCCATTTGCATATCTAAATCGTAGTTGTTAATTTTAACCTTTAATGTAATGTCTTTTTTTTTTCTATATTCTTATTTTTTAATGTAAAGACGTCCATATCGGTTTTGTTTTCTTCCAGTCTTTCAACATTTTTCTTTTTTGCTTTGCATACTTCTTGGAAGTGGTTCTTTTTTAAGCAATTATTACAGGTTTTCCCAAATGCTGGGCATTTTTCCTTTTTTATTTCATGGTCACATCCACAATACGAACATTTTTTTATCTTTTTTACCATGTACGTCTCAGCGGATATTTGTTTGCTGGGTTGACTTTAATATTGGTTGTATTTCTGTATTAATTCTTGTTGCTGTATAAAGTCAATGCATGTATTTAAAGACATATTTCCTATTTGTAGTTGTTCCATTATTTTAAATCAGTGTGATGCATTGTACATACCTTCAATTAATCTTAACTGAATCGAGTCCTCTTCAATAGTTTGTCTGTCTTGTCAGAGTTTTTCAAATTTGAAATATCTACTCGCATTTTGTAGACAGCGTATATATTTATAATTGGTTCGTTAATTTCTTGTATCAACGACATGAATTTCGTTCTTTCCGCCACTACCAGTCTTTTCTAGGGTCTGGTATTTCTCCTTATAATCTGACTTATTTTTTCGAAAGTCAGGTCTTCCAAGTTTGTGGGATATGCCATGGTGAAGACTTTCATTATCACCTCGCATCCCGCTGTAGCCAAAAATAAATCTGTAATTTCATTTTTGCCTCCCTTCTCCTTGTTGTCTTTCAGCTTTTTACTTCTCGCAATGGTAGAAAAACAGTGAATCCATACATCTACAAAATCTGGATCTTCTAGAGACAAATGGGATCCTATTGGCGATGCCAAAATCAGTTTTACTTTGATGGCTTCATTCAAATATTTCATTACTTCTTAAAAATTTAGAAGTACTGCTTCAGTAATACTAGTTCATAAAAGTAGAAAAAGCAAAAATACAAAACTAAACCATAGTATGAAAAGTACAAGAAAGCAAAAGGGTAAAAAAAAAATCCAAAAGTAAAAAAAGCACAATTTTTTCTTTAAATTCTAAAAGAAAAACTTTTAAAAAACAGGAAAAAGTAAATAAGAAAATAAGTAAAAAACATTTAAGACATAAAATTAAGAATGTAAAAAAAAGGAAACACAAAATGTAATAAAAAAATGTGAAAAAAATACCAAAATGTATTAAAAAAATAAATAAAAATATAAATTTAAAGGACTTGAAAACCCACCTTATTTGTTGCTTCGATTCCACAATCCCAATAATCCAATAATGATCAGATTTGCCCTGAGCCTAAAAAGAAGAAAAAGAAAGAAATATGTCAATGAAGTGAAAATTCAATAAATAATAGCAAATAATAGGAAGTATATGCCCCCAAAAATTATATGTAACTTTTCATAAAACCTTTTTAAATATCTCAGTTAAAATATTCAATGTGGTTTCCTAAAAACATTCTGAATCTTTTATGCGCTGTGTTCCTTCAGGACGTAGGCGAACATGGTTCTCCACATCTCCCTATCTCTTGTGGCTTTTAACATCCTTTCTCTTGTTATCCTTCCCAAACCCTGGTCTGCTGTCCATTTGCTCAAGCCCCTCATGTACGTCATGCATAGCTTTCCTGTCTCTCTTTCCCGTCTGTCCTATATGTATCAGATTCTCCAAGCCCTCCTTCCTCATTACATGTCCCAGAAACTTCAGCTGTCTTTTCTTGACATCAAGTATAAGTTCCCTTTTCATTTCCATCTTCTCCAAAACCTCATTGTTGCTCACATCTTTCAACCACGGTATCCTCAGCATCCTTCTGTTGAACTACATTTCAGTTGCTTCAAGTCTTTACTTCATCTCTGATAAGCACTCACTGCCATATTGAAGGACAGACATCACATAACAATAAATACCTCAGCTAAAACATTCAGTGTGATTTCCTAAAACCATTTTAAACAGCCACAACTAAAAAAAAATAACAAAATCATAATTAATGATCAAAGTTCCTTAAAATTGAAACAATGTCTGCAGAAAAACCAAAACTCTCAGAACAACAAAATAGGAGTGTGTATGGAAGGGGGGATTACCTAATGTTTGTGAAATCAAAGGTTAGTTACTTATAATAAAAAAATATATAATAAGGGTGGTGAAGTTAGCCTAGAATGAGTCAGCAAAGACAAATTCTTGCAAAACAGTCATATATTAAAACCAGTATAAAACAATCAGTTTTCAATCCGTGCCTGACAATTACCATGTGCATGAAACTCATTCATTCATTTATCATCCGTTACACCCAATGATGTGTAGGGCAGCACCAAAGCTTCTCCACTTCTGCCTATCCTGGCCCGACTAGTCAACAAACCCCCAAGAGTACTGCGTGGCTTTCATCTCATTCTCCACTGTACTTCTCCATGTCGTTCTTGGTCCTCCCCTCTTTCTTTTGCCATCTGGGGTCCAGTGCAGTGCTGTTCTTGTGATTGACTGTGGATCTTTCCGGAGGACATGCCCAATCCATCTCCACTGACTTCTTGTAATGATGGTACCCATGTTCTCTTGATTGCATTTCTTCAACAGGTCTTCATTGGAGATATTCTCAGTATTCGTCAGAGGCATATGGTGTGAAAGGATCAAAGTTTGGCAAGATCCGCCTTAGTCATTCTCCAGCACTTAGATCTGTAGAGGAGAGTAGATACAACACAGCTATGGTATAGCTTGGTCTTGGTGTTGGTGCTGTACTGTGTTGATCTCCAGATGTTGTTCATTTCCTTAAACACACTCCTGGCCTTGCCCAGTCTGCTTTGAATATCCTTTCGTGCCACCCTCAGGTCTGATGATACTGCCCAAGTATATGAATTTGTCTGTGCATGAAACTCAGAGTTGTACTAAATAGTGATTTGTGTTTTAAATTCCTTTGAAAAATCAGCTGGAACTTTTTGGACAACTCAATATATGTCCATGTCTGTGTATATCTTTCAAATCAAATATTGTCAGAAAACTTTTGCATGATGCCTGCATCACTAAAGTCAAACTCTACAACCATAGCGGCAATATTTACATGCAAACTAATGGAGTAATAATAAGAAACCTTCTCAGTTTATGCTTCTCTAACTTTTATTTGTCCCACGTCAGAAACACGTTTTTTGGAAATAAGTATAGGGAACCTTCTCAGTTTATGTTTCCCTAACTTTTATCTGTACCAAACCGACAATATACATCTATGTAGATGATATTTTTATTTTAACTGAGAACATAAATAAAATTGATAATCTTAAAACTACATTCGAAAAAAATTCCATCCCCATCAACTTCACATAATGAGGTTAGCCAAATAAAAAAAAAAAAAAAAAAAAAAAAAAAACTCCCATTCCTGGATATTCTTGTAATACTTACACTATTTCATTATAGAAAAAAACACATTACTAAAAATTCTCATCACCTTAATTTTACAAATAAATCTCGTCTTAGATATAAAATTGATGTTATTGAAAATTTCCTTACATGAGTGAGAATTTATCTTCTCGTTTGTTTTTCTTCAAAGAACTTCATAAAATGAAAGAAACACTTGTGAATAATAGCATTCCTAACCATCTTATTGATTACCATAATTAGACTTGTTTTTTCTAATGTAACCAATAGCAAACACGTGGGAAAAAATCAATAAGATTTAGATTTTCTACAAAATCTAAATGCATAACAATTATAAACAGGAGGAATTTTCACTTCAAAACATCATCCGAAAATACGCAACTCCTGTTGATTTAACCAAAAAAAGTAACTTAATTATCTATTACATAAAATTTAAAACTGCTATTATGTGAATGATGCTATTATTAATTAATAATAGCATCATCCGCATGCAAAAAAGGTTAAAAATAATGGCAATGGTATTCATAAAAAAGAAAAAAATCCAACACTTAATAACATCAATTATGAACATGGCAACAATGTGCTGACCATGTTCAGAATATAAAACATACACGACTCTACACACATTCATAAACACTACACATATTCAGTTACATATAAAATTCATCCTTAATAATGGCTAAAAGTATAGCCAAAAGTGCTCAGAGAAACAAAATATTTGGACAAGTTTTATATAATTTACATTCTTTTAAGAAAAACAATAAGATCACATTAAAAATTGTTTAAAATACTTAACTATTAACTTTGTCATTTTTATCGTTCATTCAGCAATGAATTAGAACACTATCAGCTATTGGGCGTGTATAATAATAATATACACGCTAAAAAGTCTGCCTCCTTCTACCAAGTGCCCATAGCTCAGAGGTAGAATTGCCGACTGACGCCAATTCGGTTGGGTTTCAATCCTGGGTTAAAAAGCAATCGGAATCTAACTGTACTGATGAGCTGAAAAAATAGGAATAGGAAAATCATCTGGTACACACCCCCTTACAACCAGATGACAAATGGTAGGTTCGGAAGAAAGTTCCTCGAGTTAATTAGGAAACACTTCCCAGAGAAAAATCCACTAAGTAAGATCTTTAATAAAAACACTATAAAATTAAGTTACAGCTGTATGAATAATCTAGAAAAAATTATAAAAAACCACAATAATAATATTTTTAAAAAATTCAACAAAACCAGTAAAAATAACCAGACAACAGAAAGTAACAATTTAGACAAGAAAAAAATGTAATTGTAAAAACCCCATAAACTGTCCGCTAAAAAATAGGTGTTTGATGGAATCAATAATCTATCAATGCGAAATATCGACGAAGGAAAACCCAAACAATATAAAAGTCTATATAGGGAGTACTAAAAACACCCTAAAGCAGAGAATTTACCAGCATACCTCTTCATTTAATAATATCAAATACAGAAATAGAACATCCCTATCGAGATATCATTGGTACCTAAAGGAAACAAAACAGACACCCAAAATAAAGTGGAAAATCCTAAAAGAAGCTAAAACATATAAGTCCTTCAATGAACCATGTTCATTATGCTTATATGAAAAACTATTTATTAGATCCCTTAAAAATAAAAATTTATTAAATAAACGCAACGAAATTAATGTCATATGTAGACATTGTAAATTATTCACATTAGAAAATGGATAAAACCTAAATTAAATAACATGCACACTGACGAATTAGGTAAAAATAAAAATAAAGCCAAAAATAGAATAAGTTAGTTTTCTTCTTTTTTTTTTTTAAATAATTCCCCCCTTTGTATCAGGATAATAAACTTTACAGCAAATTGATAGATGGAGCGAAAAAATAGCAGTTCGAGGTTTCCTTTGGAAAAAATCTTTTCTTTAACAAATAGACTAAAGGGGACGAGAAAGGGGATGGGTACTACAAAAAAAGAAATATCACATCAAATGTAATAAAACTGAAGGGAAAATGATAAGATCAGATAAATGCAAAGGGAAATAGACAAGAGAAAAATAGGGTCAAGGGAAAAGAAAAAAGAGGAGGAAAAAGTTGGTTAGCACAGAAATTCTTCGGGGTCAAACCCCAAAGTGAATCTCCATTCTGATTAGTCACACACACACACACACAAAAAAAAAAAAAAACACCCACATACATTCACAGTAAACCGAAAGTATTTGTCATTTAAATGTAAATCGTCTGCACAATCACACCGACATTGCCTGATGATGAGAATTGATCTCGAAACATAGAAATTTCCATGTAGCAATGTAAAATTGACATAACCATATAATTATATGTTTTAAAATTTGTGTATTTAGGTAGCAAATTTTCTTTTAGACATGTCAGATTAAATAAATTGCAAACATTGTGTCTGCTTATTTTTAATAAAATCTGTTCATCCTCACAGATAATCTTTCCCGTATTATAATTGAAAGATGTCAGAAATGAGCTGTGACTTTGACAGATGTTATTATCATTCATTTCTGAAGATGATCTCCAGAAGGAGATTGAAAGTACTTAGGTACATTGAGAAATGAATGAAAATAACATCTGTCATCATTACAGCTCATTTCTGACATCTGTCATTATAATACACCAAAGATTGTCTGTGAGTATGAACAGATTTTATTAAAAATAAGCAGACACAATGTTTGCAATTTATTTAATCTGACATATATATTTTCCTCCTGTCCTTTGGATTATTATTTTCTTCTCATGTCTTAATGTAATGTACTCAATAGTAGGTACATCAATAGACAATTTAGACAACATATTGATATAAATATTTTGCCATCATTTTTTATGACAAAATAAAAGGTCACTAGTACAGTAATAATCTTTAAGATAAAGGGGAGATAACCCAATATTACTTAAAAGTTGACAAATATTTTTGTATTTGTTTATTTATGCCAACTTATGTAGTATATATGTATATATATATATATATAGCTTTTGAGATTTCACTCGCCCAATCGACTCGGGAGATTAAAGTTTATTGCTTTACTCGTCCGCGGTCAATTAAAAATCTTGCAATGAAAAAGGAAATCTCATTCTTTTACCACCCAAAAGTATGCCATTGAAGATTGACAAGTTACTTAGAATGACCTACAATGACATTATTCAACTCTTGGCTTTTATTGTCCCAGTCAGTGTAAACATTCATTTAATTAACACTTCCAGAGTGGAGTCAAAATGTCTGTAGCCCAGATTAAAGCTCACTTGGAAAAATATTATCCTATATTTCCTCTCCACTTACAAAAAATAAACGAACATTTGAAAGAAAGAAAAAAATATGCACACTAACACACACCGAAAAACAAATTATACAAGTAATTTTTTATAGAAAATCGTTGAGAATTTAAGTATCTCCCCTTAATTGTAAAAAGAAAAAAAAACAGCATATCATGTTAAAAGAGCTCAAACTTAATAAAAACAGTTTTATCATCAAAATGTTTATGCTAATATTAAGAGGAAAGATCAAATTTTATTATACTACAGTGTAACCCTGATATAAGAGAGTTGCCGGGACCGGATAAAAGTTCTCTAATATCTGGGTTTGGTCTATTTTATATACATTACCACAGGCTCTAATTTGGGACCAGAGAAAATCTCTCTTATATCCGGGTTATTTTGTTGTTATATATACTACATACACTCTTTCTGGATAATGCTATTATTTTGTTGTTATTATTTTTAAAAAAATTTAAATCCTTTCTAGCAAGTTCAAAATTTTAATCAAATTTCACTTTTTGTTTTCCATCAGTAATTCACGCTATGTTTACGTAAGGCGACTATTAAGAAAATGGAGTCGGCCGAGTAAAATGATCTTGTGGCGAGTAAATTTTCCCTTGCTCTCTACCGCCAGTCGAGTGATTTCTTTTTCAAATCTCAAAGGCTGTGTGTATATATATATATATATATATATATATATATATATATACTACATCCACTCTTTCTGAATAATATCTGATAAGGTTATTTATTACCTGTTCCTCTAAAGTTCCAATGCATTTTTTTTTACTTACAGATTTGTCTCATTTCAACTTGAAGGCAACTGACAAAAAAAAAAAAAAAAAAAAGAGAGAGGTAAAATGTTTGACTGTACAAGCTTTCCACTTTGTCTCATGAATACAGTGCGATTGAAACTCCCCATTTTAAACTACTTGCAATTTATTAACTATAATTTTTACAAGAAATGAGAAGAAAGTTTCTTGAGCTGCCCAGGAATCACATCAACTGATTTCACCAGGAACTATTGTGGGATGGAAGACATAACGTTTCGTATTCACCATTCAAGTCCTTCCAACAAAGTCTTGGTTTGGTATAGTAGACTTGCTTCGTTAACCAACCTCAAAGAAAAAAAGTCACAGGGTGTTAAGTCAGGACTTCTAGCTAGACACTCATACATAAAACAGGGGGTTTCTTTCCAATAACCCTGTAGATCTGGGAATTGTTATATCTAAACCTACCACAGTTTGGTACAACGCCACATTAATAGAGCACTTATGTAAAGTGAACTCATGTCACTAGCTGATAGTATACTAGACAAGCTTGCTAGCCATTGCTCTAAGGTAGATGGCCAGAATTTCTTATAGATGTAATACTTACATGATTCTTTGTGTGGCATACTTGTGTCCAGCTGTCACCGAATGATTGATTGAGCATGCTGACAACTCCAGTAGAGTCCATGTAGAATGGAGTTCCTTCTAAGGAGAAGCTGAAATATCACAAATCATACATATAAGAGCCAACAAAAGGACATCCTTGTTGCAAAGATAAAGTTGATCATTTTTTGTTCTTCTCAACTTTAAAATGGACATTATGAAGTAACAAAAAAAAGACATGCACATTACAATTAATTGGACTGAAAGTGAGGGTTCAGTTTTAAAATGGATACCCCATTAAAAGAAAAAAAATTGAAAATTTCCAGAAAATGCTGTTGAGTAATTAAACATGGATAAGGGTAATCAGCAAAATTCTCAACAAACAGAATTGAAAAAATTCTCAATAAAAAATGAAAAGAAAAAAAAACAACAGAAGAAAATGATACGAAGCAGGCAATGTATTTATTAATATAAATTATAGCTCTATTATTATACATTGAGCACTATTTTATTAACACCAACACTATGTGCAATATTATATACACACACATACACACATACATACATACATACATACACACACACACTGCAAATTGCCTGAAGACACTGAAAGGTAGAAACCTAAGTTGCGAAATAACTCATTTTCAAATGAAAAATATTCAAAAGTTCTACACTATAATTGTATTGAACACTTTTTAATACAACTGTGTACTGGTCTCATTAAATTATGACCAGAATCTAACTAATTCAGTAATTATATATATATATATATATATATATATATATATATATATATATATATACACACACACACTCAACAACAGTATATGTCTGGAAAACCACAAGTCCAAACAGCTACAATTTAAAGAGAAAAGGACAAATAACCAGTGAGTGTAAAGTAAGAAGAAAAAAAAAAAAGACAGGACAAATCTCTTTTATATATCTATACTAGCAGTATAGCCTGGCGTTGCTCGGGTGTAAATGAAAGCTTTAAAACTAATCCATGGTCTTGGAGCTCAGACTCTTTGGATGTTGGCACAAAAAACATAGGTAGTTGAAAGGTTGATCTCGAAGCCATAGAACTTCTCCAACAACACAACCAGCATGCAATGCAAAAATAGGGGACACATCTTTTGCCCAAAAGACAGTGCTGCCACTACCACAATCAGCCTGAAGCAGGCAAGTGAGAGGAAGTGCACTCATGGATTACTTACACTGTGCCAGGCTGCAGCTGGCAGTAGAGGTTACTCACAAAAACCCCTTATCAATTTTGTTATACTGGTGGCTCCTATTGTTGTTTCAACCATTTAGAGGCTGCTGGTTTTGAACCAACAATTTTTTTTTTTTTTCCCATACAGCTTTCACTGAACGATAGTCTCACTTCACACTTTCTCTCACTGCGCCATGCTTGCTGGTCTGAATTGTGTGGACACGCTCGACTGATGCGACAGGTTCAACAAATCCCTATCTCTCTCCAACTGCATCTCGTTGCTAAGACACGACAGTTTCGGATCTAACCTAATGGTTATCAGTACATAAAATGGAATTGAATTGACTTCAAATTCCAATCGAGTAATTTGCATTCACTTCGGACTAAGGCTCTTCAGAAAGGCATGAACCCATCTCTTGTCTCCACCTCTTGTAAGTTTAAATAGCAAAATAAATTGGGCTCCCAAGACTTGAGTAAAAGTCTATATGAGGGACTACTCTGAAGTTGAAACCATGCAAAAGACAACAGAAAACACTGAAATCTTTCTCAAGAATTTGTGGCAATTTGCAGATAATAAAGGAAAGGAATCTGTGAAGGGCCATGACCACTTATGTTCTGTGACATTGCATTTAAAAGAGAAGAAATCATTGCAGTAAATGAAAGTTTTAATGTACTTATTTAACAAATTGTTCTGTTAATACAAATGGTGATTTGCAACATTAAGCTTTCAAATGCTCATTTTCAATAACAGACCAACAAAAAACATTTTAGCCAAATTCTTAAACATGAAAATAGAAATTAAACAATATTAACAGTAAAGAACAATTATCAGAACTATGCTGATAGAATCCCCAACTTCATAATAAAAAAAATAGTCTTTTTTTACCGTGTCTATGCTGGTGTAATGGAGCTGAGTCTGATTTCCAGTTAAATTTGTTGCATTCACTTATGCACAAACACCTTTGGGAAAGGTATCTCTCCAGCTATGGGTTGAATAACAGGATAGATTGGGTTCTATAGCCTTGGTTGGCAACCAGTCTACTACAGAAAGAAATGGCAACCTAATACAAGAAACTCCTGCTTAGCATGTATCACATGACACTTAAGCAACTGATTCAGTCTATATTTTTAAAGAACATATGGTGCTGGGAAGTTTTGCACAAATTTCTAGCATCTCAACTTCAGATACTTTCCCACTGGCATAAAATAGCTTCTTTGGACGTTTTCTATAAATACTTACATGGTGTACTAATCTTTGGTACCTCGACTTCACCAATTTAAATCCAGTGCTAGATTGGCGGCAAGGTCTCATCATTTTACAGTTTTTTTTTGTTTTTTTTTTTTAATCATATCACCCCGAGCAAGGCGAAAACGCCACTGATGCGCAGGGGTCTACGTAAGAGTGAAAAGATTGGAAAAGAGAAAAACCGGAAACCACATCCTAAACAGGAAACAAGGGATGAGCCTCTTCACCTGTTCAATAGACGTGGGTGGAGTGTGAACCGGGCGATAGTTTAGTCTATCTACTCCAATTGAAAAAAAAAATAAAAAATAAAAAAAAAAGAATGAAAAGATTGGAAAAGAGAAAAACCTGAAACCACATCCTAAACAGGTGAAATGGCTAGATATAACTGTAAGTTCTATGCTAACAGTTCCATCTATTGCACTTCTCATTTGTGGAACTCTTTTCTGATTTCTTACTTTGAAGTCAACTTTGATTCTCAAAAATTTCAGTTGTTAACTTCTGTTTTCTTAATTCCTGTTCTTTTATTGTTCTCTCTCTTTAATTGTTTTCTTCTCATATTATTATAAGTCCTATGCTAACAGTTTCTTCTCTTGCTTGTGGAACTCTCTTCCAGCTTCTTGCTTCCCAATCAACTTTGAGCTTCAAAAATTTAAATGCGATGTCAATCTTTATCTTCTGCCTTCTTAATTCCTGTTCTTTTATTGTTCTCTCTCTTTAATTGTTTTCTTCTCATATTATTATAAGTCCTATGCTAACAGTTTCTTCTCTTGCTTGTGGAACTCTCTTCCAGCTTCTTGCTTCCCAATCAACTTTGAGCTTCAAAAATTTAAATGCGATGTCAATCTTTATCTTCTGCCTTCTTAATTCCTGTTCTTTTATTGTTCTCTCTCTTTAATTGTTTTCTTCTCATATTATTATAAGTCCTATGCTAACAGTTTCTTCTCTTGCTTGTGGAACTCTCTTCCAGCTTCTTGCTTCCCAATCAACTTTGAGCTTCAAAAATTTAAATGCGATGTCAATCTTTATCTTCTGCCTTCTTAATTCCTGTTCTTTTATTGTTCTCTCTCCTTAATTATATTTTATATTTTTCTCATATTCTTTCACAATCCATAATCCCTTGCATCTAAGTGGTTTGGGATGAAGTGAATAAAAAAAGGCAAAAGAAAATCTTACTCACCCAGCCCAACACAAAAATGACTTTGCACTGAGAGGCAGCAAATCTCCTTTAAGTAAACATTTCTTTTTTCGACCAATTCTATAAAGGTCTGTTCCCAAACACTGGTCTCCTGGTACACCTGCAAAATAATGTTTTCACTTTGATTATTATGCTTATGGTAGATTTAGAATATAAAAGAGGGGAGGTACAGTGTCAGGATTACACAGGACAAAATAAAAACGAGTGTAGTTCCTCAGGTGTGATTTTAGATTGGGGGACAGTTTGTTTCTCTCGATTTTATATTTTTGGTTGCACTCTTACTAGTACACCAATCTAAGATTATGAATGTCTAATGGCTTCTTGTGTATTTAATAAGAGTTGGATTATCATTAAGTGTTTTTGCTGCTGCTGCTTCACTAGAAATCCAACAGGGTGTGAATTCACACATCAAAAACACCAGCTTGCAATTAATGGATATCAACTCTTCTACCAAGAAGTAAATTAAGAAAAAAAAAACCCAAAAAAGTGAAAGAAGAAAGAAAGGAAAAGGTTAGAACATATGAGCATTAAAATGTTATGTGACTTCAAGCAGTTTTTTGGTGTGAGAGCATTTACAAACTGGTTGTTTGCTCTTTGACTATCTAATCTAAACTAAACTTATTTATAAATGGAACTTTGTCTCTGTGTGTGTGTGTTCCTTACCTATAGACTCCGAAACGGCTGAACTGATTTTCTTGAAAATTTACACAGTTGTACTATAAGCGTCTGCGAGTGTTCTTAGCTAGGTTTTGTGTCAAGGTACCCCCAATAAATATCAAAAATCGATAATTGAAAAAATCGGGTTATAGAAGGAGCGGTCCAATTTTAATCAAATTTGATACACTCATAGACAAAGACATAAGAAACGATATTCAGAAGTTTCAAGGTTGCAGTTCTTAAAACAGTGCAGAAAATCGATAATACAGTGGAACCTTGAGATACGAATTTAATTCATTCCATGACCGCCATCATATCTCAAAAAAAAATTGTATCTCAATGCAATTATTACCACTTAAATTAAAAGAAACCAAATTAATCCGTTCCAAGGGTAAGAAATGTACCCAAAATATCCTAAAATTATACTTAAAATTATCTTATATATAACTAAAATCATATACCGTATAGTAATTATAGAGTAAAAACACCAATATTTATATATTACAATAATAAATGTTAATAAAAACAATGAAAAGTTGAGTTGTACTCACCAGTTGAGTGAGCGCTAATAGCGAACAGGATGCATGCCGGGAGGGAGAGAAGCTAGGCTACCACAAGCAACGTGGTCACTATGGGCAAGATAAACATGGGGGGAGGAGAGAAGCTAGGCTACACGCGCACACACACACGATAAAGAGGCAATGAAATTGACAGTACGTACAGTACAAAATGGTTATTTCTTTCCTTTTTTACATAACGTAATAAAAAAATCTAAAGAATAAAATTGTAATTAACTTACCATGGAGACAGGGATGAGTAGCTAACGAAGGTGAGCTGAGGAGGAGGAAGGAGGCAAGGAGAGAGGGTTATGAGAGAGCCTAGCCTAACCTATGACACACACACTTTTTTTTAACTTTTCGTTTTGTAGGGGGGGGTCCCCCCCCTACTTAAGCTAATCACTCCCACTATCAGTTTTAGCCATTTTGGCCTTTTCACCCTCAACACTCTGATTTAGTGGCCGTTTTATAAGATATCAATCAAGAGAGGTCTGCTTTTGCCTCTTTTTTTTCAACACTTTATGAGCTTTAACGGCCCTGGGATTCTCGGAGTGGTATACCAACAATGGCTTCACTTTACAATCACCCATAGCGTTAGCACAAAGACCAAGCATTAGCCTATCCTTCATTGGCTTATGTCCGGGAAGCTTTGATTCTTCAGCGCTGATATAGGTCCTCCTTGGCATTTTTTCCAAGAAAGCCCTGTTTTGTCGCAATTAAATACTTGTTGAGGTATGTAGCCTTCCTGGGAAATAATAGAATTGAATTTCAGGATAAAATTTTCAACAGCCTTTACATCTGTGCTTGCAGCTTCGCCATGCCTAACGACTGAGTGAATGCCAGAACGCCTTTTAAAATTATCCAACCAGCCACGACTGGCTTTAAACTCATCTCCACTGCCTTACGATGACTCTCCTCCCTCCTCAGCTGCATCCCGTTTAAGGTTATTAAAGATGGCGACAGCCTTTTCACAAATTATAGTTTCTGTAACGGAATCACCAGCCAGTTCCTTTTCCCTTATCCACACCAAAAGTAAGTGTTCCATCTCGTTGTGCAACTCTGAATGCAATTTCGAAATAATAGTTACGCCTTTAGAAGGCTGCAACTTCCTTTTGTTTGAGAATGGTTGATATGGTCGAAGCATTTCGACCATATTCAGTGGCCAAGTCAACGATTCTCACACCTCTGAGATCATTTTCTTCAGGTTTTTTCTTATCCCCACCCTTATCCTTAGATTTAGGATCCATGATTCACACAATAAAAGTTAATAAATGTTTGCAAAGTGAAGAAAAAACTCAAGGAGATTCGCACACTCACAACATCAATATGTTCACTAATGCCAACTAATGAACTGGCTGAAGGAAATTGTATAAGAGAAATGTAGCATTTCATAAAAATAACAAGTTATAAAATGAAACCAAAGAAACAGATTGTTAAAAATGTATCTCTCTGATCTTGCTCTTTTTCCTTCTTTCATTCTTTTTAAGTTAAAACTATTGTCTATAAATCCACTTTGCTTAATCAGTGAGACAGAGACAGTGTTTTTTGCTTGGGGGGGGGGGGGGTCTAACTGATTTTGATCTGCTTTGCTACAGTTTCTTAACGTTTCTTTTTTATAATCTACGATTTTTTGGCATGAGTGCAGAAACTGAACTTTAAAATTCTTCTTTTGGGTCTTAAAAGGAAAAATAATTAGAAATATTTATAAGGAATAAAATTAAAAGAAATAACAAGGTCATGTTTTATTTATTTATAAGAATATTTGCAAAAACACAAAAGACAGTTTTAAGTATTTATATTAAAAAAATAAATAAAAGGAAATGATTAATTTAAATGAAAAATGATTACATAAAAAAAAAAAAAACGGATTCCGATTCAAATCAACACGAAAAATTGGGGTCCCTACATATGACAATGAGGAGGATTGATGCCACTGTGAATAGCTACAGCATCATACATGTAGGCAAAATAAAAATACTGCGAGTGATTACAAAATCAAAAGTAAAGGTGATCCTTTTTTTATGAATACTTTTATAATTGAAAAATCGTTAGAGGAGTCTATTGACCCCCTTTCGACACCTAGACAATTATCAACCCCTTGGATAGCCCCATCGAACCCCAGGGGTCGATATCAATCACTTTGCCGACCCCTGGGCTAGCCGAACGAACAAAACGAATGAATACTTGGCTAGCCAAACAAACACACTGCCATCTACCGATGGCATCTCGCGATTTTTGATTTTTTGAAACGTCGATCGTCATATCTCAAGGCGTAAATCTAGCGAAAATTTTTGCCGTATCTCAAAAAAATCGTATGTTGGAGCATTCGTATCTCAAGGTTCCACTATATATATATATATATATATATATATATATATATATATATATAAAAAAAGCAAGATCTTTTTTGTGTGTGTCTGTTTATCTGTCTGTATGTCCTTTATACAAATCCACAATTTTTATCCGATTCTCACCAAACTTCACACAAATATTCTTTAGGCTGAGTTTGAGCTCCAGGACCATGGATTAGTTTTAAAGCTTTCATTACACCCGAGCAACGCCGGGCTATACTGCTAGTATTCACATTTAACAATTATTTTATGGAGTTCTCACAACCAATACACATTAATATTGCTTCAGGCATTCTACAACTTTTCAATTCCAAAAACTCATCTGCTACTAATGACTGGCTTCCTACTCTTACATATTAATTTTTACTGCAACTCTCAGTTATCGCTAGTGGTTCAGATCTTAGCTT
Source organism: Ascarosepion bandense (assembly GCA_037127315.1). Taxonomy (NCBI): domain Eukaryota; kingdom Metazoa; phylum Mollusca; class Cephalopoda; order Sepiida; family Sepiidae; genus Ascarosepion; species Ascarosepion bandense. The sequence continues at coordinate 1,781,664 of JBBBDQ010001116.1, forward strand.
TATCAGTGACTCTGACAATCAACTGCATTCTGCTATTTCTCTGTGATGTCAATGGCATGAAACCCTACTCTGGTCTGCCCTTTTCTTTTTGGCTGCCTGTAAGAGCTGGTTTATACAGATAATCAAGTATCACCTTTAACCTTCCAGGTGTTTTTCAAGGTGCAAAATTTCTATTGTTACACACCTGAATTTTCATTTTCTTTGTCAAATTTTATTTGGACATTGTTTTATTTTGTTTTTTTTAGCTAACTTGGTTTGACACATTCAGTTTTGATAATGTTTGATCCTTGGGTTATTTTCCACAGGTTATTTTCCAAGTAATTTAAGTTTATAGTTTAAGTTTCAAGAAATTCTGATGCTTTCTCCAATCTTCAATTTATGGTCATAATCAATATTTTTCAACCATTTTTCAAACATTCTTTATTTTAACTCCCCATTGATCCATGTTTTAATTAGCATTTTTTTTTTAATCTGGGGAGGTTGAAATTTACATCGAGCTCTCTTTTGGATAAGTTTTAATATTTAATTTGATATTACTAAGATCCACTGGGATTGTTTACTAAATCTTTTCTTGGATTTCTTGCTGCTGCTGCTGCTATACATATATGTGTGTGTGTGTGTGTGTGTGTGTATGTGTGTTCCTTTAGTGTTGCTTTTTAATGTTGAGCTCATAAAATAGAGCCAAACAGATATTTGTGGTTTTTGAACCACCTGAACGATTTTCAGATCAATTATGGAACTGTATGTTATTACTTACGGGCAATTACCCTCAGAAAAGGTATGAATCGATCACTTCTCCCTCCAGCTATGGGTTAAATAGCAGGACAGATTGGGTTCTATAGCCTTGGTTGGCAACCAGTCTACCGCTGAAAATAATGGCAACATACTGTGGGAAAATCTTCTGCCCAGTCAGTCATGTCTCTTTCAAGACATGATCGCCCAAGCATGTATCATGTATGGCACTTAACAGACTGATATTATTTGTATTTAAGGGAAAGATTAAAACAAAGAAAACTTTTATATTTTTAATTGAAACTAACATTTTCTGCTGATATGAAGTGGAAAGAGTATCAATTAAATCAATTAAATTGGTTCACAATGTTGTGCTAAGCAGTTCTTCTCGCCAGAATTTATCTTACATATCTATAAGCTCACCATTCGTCCTTGCTTTGAATGTGGCCGTGTAACCTGGTTCGGTGATCCTGCTATATATTTAGAGATTCTTGATAAAATTCAAAGAAGAATTCGCAATGTTATTGGTCCTGACTTCAGTTACTTTCCCACTGTCGAAACATATTTATAGAAAAAGCACAGGAAAACTATTTTCTTGGTGATTCTGATGAACTTTCCTCTCAGGTTACCTAGACTTTATGAATTTAAGCCCAGTATTAGTTTGGTAGCAAAGTCTCATCATTTTACACTTGAAATGGCTAGATGTAACCATAAGTTCTATGATAAAAATTTCTTCTCTTGCACTTTTCATTTGTGGAACTCTTTTCCAGTTTCTTGCTTCACAGTCAGTGTTGATTTTCAAAAATCTAAATGTAATGTCAATCGTTATCTTCTATCTGCTTAATTCCTGTTTTTTTTATTGTTCTCTCTCCTTAATTATGTTTTCTTCTTCTCATATTATTATAAGTCCTATGCTAACAGTTTCTTCTCTCCCTTGTGGAACTTTCTTCCTGTTTCTTGCTTCCCAGTCAACTTTGATCTTCAAAAATTTAAATGTAATGTTTGTTGTTAACTTCTGTCTTCTTAATTCCTTTTCTTTTATTATTTTATTTCCTTAATAGTAGTTTTTCTTTAATGCTCAGTAACACCATGCATCCTAGTGGCTTTATTGCTTTGCATGGGGTGAAATGATTAAAAAAATAAATAATAATCCTGATCCGTCTCCAAAATTAATACTACAGAGACCAGTGAAGGTGACTGGAACAGAATCATGTTTAAGTGCAGTTTGAATCAAGCAGGGAGATCCGCGTTCATGCATTATTCAAGAGGAGAAACACAAAATGTGAAAAGAGATGGCAATAAAGTCTTGAAATTGTTGTTCAAGTTGTAATTTTTTATATCTGTCTGATCAGACATCCCTGTATGTTAGTGGTTATACTGACCTGTTCCACGGTGGTAGATGACCATTAACTGGACATTGCCTGCAACCAGACATACGAGAGGACCCGAGATAGAGAAAATCTCTTGTTGGACACCAGTCAAAGTAAACAAACGCACTAGTCTCTTGTTTGTACCTGCAGCAATCCATCCTTCACCCACAGTGACTGCCTGAAAAAACAGCCAGGAAAATTTAAGTGATAATTTTTATGCTTTGAAAGGAATTATGAACTTATATAGCAAAAATGAAGAAAAGCAAAAACACAAAGAAAATTTGCCACCATAAAAAGATGGATTGAAAAAATATAGCAGAAAAGTAATAACTAAAAAAAAACTGATTATCAATTCTTGCTCTTCAGAGTCAATCAAGGACAAAAATAATTGCAGGACAAAACACATATTGCATATATTTTTGTCCTCAGTTGGCTCTGAAGAGTGAAGGACAACGATCTGTTAGTCCTTTTTGTTATATTTTTTCAATCCAGCACTATTTATCTTGATAAATCAAGGACATCTTTGTTCATATAAACATGGGCAACAAGATAAATCCTAGATTTGCATTAAAAAGTCCCTCAGGACGTGAAAGGAGTTGGCTGAGAATAGGTTTTCCTCTTGTCTTTTTATTCATTGTCCTTACATTATATATATATATATATATATATATATATATATATATATATATATATACTAGCAGTATAGCCCGGTGTTGCTCGGGTGTAATGAAAGTTTTAAAACTAATCTGTTGGCACGAAAGACTAAAAAGCAACAGTTGTTTCCAGTTAAAGTGAAACTGAAAGAAAAATGAATGGATGTAAGTCAAATTTTGATTTCCTGGTATCGATATCAAATAAGTTTTTCGTCGTAAACTGAATTTTGAAGGCTAAATAAGTTCGTTCAGTAAATGGTATCATGGCTGAGACTAAGAACTACAATTATACCTACTTAGAGCCAAACCTGAAGCAAAAACTAAAATAAAAGGGCTGAAAAAAATACACACATACAGGCAGATAAGCAGACATACACACACAAACATCTTGCCTTTTATTTATATATATATATATATATATATATATATATATATATATATATATATATACACACACATTATCGATTTTCTGCACTATTGTAAGAACTGCAACCTTGAAACTTCTGAATATTGTTTCTTATGTCTTTGTCTATGAGTGTATCAAATTTAATTAAAATTGGACCACTCCTTCTATAACCTGATTTTTTCAATTAACGATTTTCTATATTAACCAGGGTACAAAACCTAGCTAAGAACACTCGCATATGCTTATAGTACAACTGTGTAAATTTTCAAGAAAATCATTCCAGCCGTTTTGAGTCTATAGGTAATGGACGGACACACACACACACAGATACAGACAAAGTTCCATTTATAAATAAGTTTATATATATATATATATATATATATATATATTTATATTGATTATTTAATAATTAGTTTTTGGTCATAATAGGGTTAGACTAGTACACATTTGTATTAAAAAATGTTCGATACAATTATATTGTAGAACTTTTGAATATTTTCCATTTTTAAACAAGTTATTTTGTTTTATTATATATATATATATATATATATATATATATATATATATATATATCGTCATTCACAGACAGATCTGTTTCGCTGTATCACAGCTCATCAGTTTGGTTAGACATCTGATTGCTTTTAGCCAGGATTGAAACCCAATTGAACTGACATCAGTTGGTAATGAATTCTTTGCATTAAACATATGTTTAATGCAAAGAATTTGTCACTTTAACTGTGCAGGTTCATGTCAACATACAAGGCCTACAAACACCCAACCATCAGCTAAGAAAGAAACCCTTAAGTAGTCAAACATTCCAAAACAGTAAGAAAAAAGTTAAGCCAATAAAAGAGGTCAATAAAGAGGTCAATAAGGATGTCAACCTAAAAGACAAGAACAAACCAACTAACAAAAAGCAATTAAGCAGAGACCTAAGTGGACACCCACTCATGCATACATTTTTAAAAAGCAATAACGGAAATGAAACACCTGCACAATAAAAATAAAAAGAAAACCAACATATCACAAATAAGACCACTCCCCAAAAATATCAGATTACACCAAGCTCCATATAAACAAGAAAAAAAAATGGGACATAACAGAAAAAAAAAAAGTCCTGATGAGTGAAGACAACATAACACTATCCTCACAAGACTTTGAAATCAGCATGAACCTTCTCAGCTAAAGTAACAAATTCTTTAAATTAAACCTATCAACAATCTATCTCCATCCCGATATCAAGCGCTTTACAATTAAATAAATTGCTTGGCAAAATATCTTTTATCAGTAAAACTACTGAAAAAAAAAACAACAATCTTGACACTAAACATTATTCACAATACTATATATATATATATTTGAAAAAATGTTTGGTGGTACAGAAATTCATAACTGCCATAAATAGACAAAATTTTTTAATTTTATTACCATCCATGATCATGATAATATTTTAAAAATAAAACAGAAAAACAGGCTAGCTAAAAGGGTTTTTCTCTTTTTTTCCAGTTTATAATTTTTGACATGTCTGGCTTTCAGTGGCAAAACATTGAAACACTACTGTCTATGAGTGGTAAAAACACCATCCTTTAAAATTCACACTACTCTATTACCTTACTCAAAATTTGGCAATACACATTTAACAAATATTAAAGAAAAAGAAAGATGTGAAGAGCCATGATTGTCTTAATCTTGAAAGGTGATAATGTTTAAAGTCAGGTGCTATTAAACAGTTAAGGTAAAAATGTTTGCATTAATGTAACATTGCAAGTCATAAAAATGGTTTAACAATATTTTATTTTCTCATTTATTCATATTTATGATTGGCCCGCTTAAGAAATTTTTGCAGCCTAGCATATGCGCTGATTCCTTAAGTTTTTGTATTTCCAATGATATTCTGTCTATTATTACAACTTCATCCCAGAGTGTGATAATTTCCCTTTTCTCCTCATATATGATCAGCCATGCCTGATTTGCTAATTTCCCCTATGTTCTTGTGCTGTTTATCTTAAATAGATAAGTGTAAATAGTTACAATAAATCTACACTTTAAACAAAATGTTAACGGCTTCTTGCACTTTTTCCTTTTATATATATATATATATATATATATATATATATATATATATAAATACACAACAGTCTTTATAATAACAGAGAGGATAAATTGTGTAAACAAACAATCTAATAGTGTTTAATATTTATTTGTTGTAAATTCTCAAGAACAAAGAAAATGTATAAATTCACTTTCATATGTTTAGGTTTTATTAAAATTCTGATCAGGGCTTTGTAAAACAATAAATATTGTCGAGGAGTGAAAATAGTTAAAATAATAGTGGAGTCAAGGAAAAGCCATACTTTTGACACATCCTGCCATTTTCTTCTTTTATTTTTTTTTGGCAGGCACGAATGTCCAAGATTGCCAAGTAATTACTATAATTATAGGGAAATTCGAACAAAAATACATTACAACTCCAGATAATAGATAAATAGAGCAATTACCAAAATTTCTTCCCCTTCCGGCATAGCTATGGACCATTCTTTTCCATTATCCCAAGATGCAAAATGCATGCAGGTGAGCTTACTGGAAGAGAAGAAAATAAAAGAAAATGAAAAGTGATATAAAGAAAAAATATTAGAACCTTGAAAAAGTTCTCGTTGATTTTTCATCAGAATTAATGTTTTTTTTGTTTTTTTTTCATCATATCACCCCGAGCAAGGCGGTAACGCCACTGATGCGCAGGGGGCTACTTAAGAGTGAAAAGATTGGAAAAGAGAAAGCCGGAAACCACATCCTAAACAGGAGACAAGGGATGAGCTTCTTCACCTGTTCAATAGACGTAGGTGGAGTGTGAACTGGGCAATAGTTTACAAAAATTAGTAAGAAATATGTCAATGAAAGTATTTTCCATCGCTAGCCACTACTTTTTTTTCCAGCTTTCTGGCAGCATTTGAATTCCACATTGGAAAAATAACACATCTTTTGAGGCTAACCACAAGTCCATTTTTGGCATCTTCATAAGAATGAAAGTGCTGCTCAGTCAGGCCATGTGCTATCGATCAGAACAAGTGATAATTGGATGAAAAAATATCTGGTGAATACAGCAAGTAGAGTAGGACTTCCCATTTAAAAGTTTCCAAGTAGGTTTTCACCCGTATTGCAGCATGTTGCCTAGCACTGCCATGTTGCAAAATCACTTTGTCATGTCTCTGCTCATATAGCAACCATTTTTTTCTTCACTGCTCAGCTCAAATATACCAGTTGCAGTCGATAACCATCTCCCATGATGGTTTTGATTGGTTTCAGCAGCTCATAATAAACTAAACCCAGCTGATCCCACTAAATGGAGAGAAGAGGCTTTGAACCATGGATATTCGGCTTTTCCACCTATGTTGATGAATGACCAGGCTTACTCCACGATCTTATACACTTAGGGTTATCATAGTGTATTCACTTTCAATCACCAGTCACAATATAATGTAAAAAAAACCTCTTCTTTTCTGCTATTGAACCAACTGTTCACACATGACAAGACGCTGTTTGATGTCACTCGACTTCAATTTCTACAACACCCAATGATCTTGCTTTTGAATCATTCCTAATGCTTTCAAACTTTTTGAAACTGTTGTGTGATCAGCAAGTTTAGCTTGCACCTGACATGAATCTTCATGAAGTAATGCCTCCAATTCTTTGTCTTCAAACTTCTTTGTTATGCCAGATTTTTCTTTCCCTTCAACATCAAAATCATTATTTTTGAAGTGCCTAAACTCTTGTATATCAGAGCAATGTATGCTGTATAACCTGGAAACAAAAATGGCCAACATGTTGTACAACCTGGAGCCAAAGATGACGAAATTTAAACTGCAATCAAAATGACATATATGCTGCATACTCTTTGATGGAACGACGATTATTAAATCGACGACACGGTTATAAAACTTGTTATCTTCTCTCTTATAAAAATTTCTTGCTTTTTCATGCTGATAAAATGACAACATTCTCACTTAATAAAATGACAACTGAAACATGTATGCATAAATAAGGCATACAACATTTTTTTTTTATTCCTTTTCAGGTGATATGGCATAGAATAAAAGGTGGGCTCAGAGGGGTCAGCATACATGCATCGAGAGGCCAGAGGCCATGCTTATCCGCAGTTTTGTGTGTGCCTTTTTCAGTCTGGGTTGATCTCAAATGCTAACCAACTGACTCACTATTACTAATTTCTGTCTCTTATATAAGTGACTAGCAGTATAGCCCGGCGTTGCTCGGGTGTAATGAAAGCTTTAAAACTAATCCATGGTCCTGGAGCTCAGACTCTTTGGACGTTGGCACGAAAGACTAAAAAAAGCAATAGTTGTTTCAAGTTAAAGCGAAACCGTAGACTGAAAGAAAAATGAATGGATGTAAGTCAAATTTTGATTTCCTGGTATCGATATCAAATAAGTTTTTCGTCGTAAACTGAATTTTGATGACTAAATAAGTCCTCTGAGTAAATGTTATCATGGCTGAGAATAAGAACTACAATTATACCTACTTAGAGCCAAACCTGAAGCAAAAACTAAAATAAAAGGGCTGAAAAAAATACAAACATACAGGCAGATAAACAGACACACACATAAACATCTTGCTTTTTATATATATTATCGATTTTCTGCACTATTGTAAGAACTGCAACCTTGAAACTTCTGAATATTGTTTCTTATGTCTTTGTCTATGAGTGTATCAAATTTGATTAAAATCAGACCACTCCTTCTGTAACTCGATTTTTTTCAATAATCGATATTTATTGAGGGTACCTTGACACAAAACCTAGATAAGAACACTCGCAGACGCTTATAGTACAACTGTGTAAATTTTCAAGAAAATCGGTTCAGCCGTTTCGGAGTCTATAGGTAACAGACACACACAGACACACAGACACACACACAGATAAAGCTCCATTTATAAATAAGTTTAGATTATGTCATATTTTGACACATTGTCTACATAAATTTCAAAGCCCATATTATCTGACCTTGGCTACATTGGTTTCAAAACAATCAAATATTTTCCTGACATGGAAACATTCTTAATTTTGACAACAATCAAATATTTATCAAAACAATTTTTTTTTTGTTAGCCAGTTTGCACATTTTATTTTTTGCTGTTTTATAAAAATTCACTTCTTCATGAAATTATTCACCAACTCAAATGACCTATAACAAAATTAGGTACCTCCACTCATAACTGAATTTTTGAAAATAAAATTTTTCTTGGAACTTCTATTTTAGATTTAATTAAAATCTAAATGATTAAATTTACTATTTCCAGTATGCAAAATACTCTGATGCATTTTAAACAGAAATTATATTGATTAGAATATAAAATGTTAAGATTTTTTAAGTGATCCACACATTTGTAAACAAAAGTTAATTCTCAGTTTTAAAAATCTTGCAAAAATAAAATATACATCTGTGACATGTTATTTTTTGGAAAATTAGCAAATTTAAATGTAAATTAATCTGATTTACACAAGTATTGCATGAAATTTAAACTAAAACTATTTCTTAATCATGAAGTGTTGACCTCAATTCCCACGCCCACTGCATGATTTAACATGTGATGACAGCCAGATGTGAATTAAGCTAAGTATCTATAATGATCACAATTGACATAACTGTCCAAATTTCTTTTTCCTGGAAGAAGAAACTGTGAAACACATGACCTTTTAATGTACATATAGAAATTACCATACAAAAAACAACTTCAGATACACAAAAAAAATTAATTAAAATTATTTTAACAATATGATTTGTATTAAACTTTTCGATTTTTGATTAGTAAATATAATCTTCACTTAATAACTTAATCTAAAACCTACAAGACTTTGATATATTTAAGAAATATTTTTGAAACTTTATAAATTATTATAATTAAAAAAAATGAAAACAATTCTTTTAAAATTTTATTATCAATCGAAAAATTTTTCTTCAGATTATTATCTAATTAAATAAGGTCATAGATTTATTGCATTTTTTATTTTATTATTCAAAGCAGATTTTCATAAAAAAAGGCCAAATGGTTGAAAAAAAAAAAAAAAAAATTTATAGATGATTTGTATTTCCCAATGAGTACTGTTTAACTAATAAAACCAATTTTGCCTACAAATAAATTTAACTTCTTGAAATTTCATAAATTTACATGGAGGATGGTAACAGATGTAATATATATATATATATATATATATATATATATATATATATATTTTACCAAAACTTTTTTCAAATAATGATTTCAAAAATAATTTCATTTATTTGTGAATAAGTCCTGAATGAATAAGTTTCATTAAAATCCGACAATTATTTAATTTTTGCAAGAATTTCCAAATTAGTGTGTTTTTCACTGGAAAATACTGAGTTACATAACATTACCATTTTATCATAAAAATTCTCATAACGATTTGGTTACCAGCTGACACAAACTAAAACGAGATTTTTTTATCAAAATTTCAAACATGTTAGAAAGGATTAAAAAATTTTGGGAAAATGATTAAAAAAATATTTTGGTCTTTCCTCTTAATAATAACAAACATCTTGATGGAAAAAGTTCATTTTATTAAGTTTATGGCCTTTTTTCTTCATACTATGCAGTTTTTTCATCGATTTAGTGGAGGTACCTAGTCTAAACCAATTTGTTGTTTTCGTTGTTTCTGACAGAGCATGGTGGCCATAACTCGCAACAAAAATTCTACGCTTCTGCTGCAGATTTCTTTTAAATAAAGTAGTGCAGTAAAATTCCCCGCAAATACACTTTTTTGGCATGAAATCTAACATGTTTAACGCTATGAAAAACAAAGTTGTTTACACTTTGGCAAAATGACATATACTGAAGTTCAAGCTTGCTTTTAATACTTCCTTATAGATTGAAACTAGAAATAAAAAAAAAAGGAATAAAATCATATACAAAATGTATATTGAAAAACTAAAGACATCTTCATTTTGTTAAAGTTATACCCACACACGTCCCTGATGGAAATGTGTTACTAATCAAACCAAATTCATAAATAATTAGATTGGTCATACCACTACATGACTGTCAAGAAGACTTACATTATATCGCTCTGACCATAGCTCATTTAGGACTGATTTAAACCCACAGAAATCTACTAAACTCAGTCTACAACATATTTGTAGAAAATACAAGTATAACAGCCTCAATAAACCCTGTAAAAAAAATAATGAAAACCTTTAATAATAAAAAGAGAAAAACCAACACTCAATAACATCAACTATGAATACAGACACAATGTGTTGATCACGTTTGAAAAATGAAAACATTCTCATCACATATATAAAAACCTACATATTGAGTTAAAAATTTTAAAAATAATTTTTTTCTTGATAATGGCCAATAGAATACCTGAAAGCACTCAAATATATAAAAGATTTGAACAATTTTCACACGTTTTATATCCAGAAACAAAAACGCTTATACAAACGTCAAATCTTGCTATCAGTCAATGTGCACATATATAAAGCATAAAACACACACACACATATACATGCACACATACACACACACCTACAGGCACGCACATATACACCCTCTACAATTAACGGCAGCAGTAGCAGCAAAAGATGACGATTCACTGAAAGCCACGGACCACAAGCGGACGTGAAATTAAGCTCTCCTAACCTTCTGAAGATGAGACTACGATCTCGAAATATTAATGATTAATAAAAAGGTAATACCCAACACCTTGTCTTCCTTTATATTGTGATAGCCTTCAAAACCTACACATATACTAAACACAAGAAAAGTTTAGTAAAACAGCTTATTCACAGTCACATTTTGTCAGTCATCTTTTTTTTCTTTTTTTTTTTTAAATCATCTCACCCCAAGCAAGGCATTCCACTGCCACTATTGCGCATGGGGCTACATAGGGGAAGGTAAAGAGAAGGAGTGGTTAGACATAGGGAATGTCAGGAGGAAAGTGACAGATGAGTAAGGATAGCGAGGATGAGGGTTGGGCAGATGGGAAGAGTGTTTGATAGAATGGGAGCAGGTTAGTGTGTTAGGAGGTGTCTATTGATCTTACATTTAAACTCCTGGAGATTGTAGCCGTCGGGGAAGCAATCGTTTGGAAGAGAATTCCACAGTCGGGAAGTGCGAGGAAAGAAACTGTTGGAGTAGAAGTTACGGCTGCATTTTATCAGTTTCACTGTAAAAGGGTGGGATCTAGTTGCTAACCTAGTATCTCGTGCAAATTCGTATTTAGGGGGCACTAGTGATCTAAGTTCATCGGAGCAGAAGACGTGAAAGTATTTATAGAATGAAACTTGTATAAAAGAGGGATAGCTTCCCAAATACAAAATTACCAATACATGGGAGAAAAGAAAAAATATAAAGCATTGGTTTGTACATTTGGTGAGAGTAATTATTTCTGGTCCAGACATTGTGAACTTGATGGAAACAGCATAAACAATAACGGAACAATACTAAAAAAAAGAACTAGGAGATATCCCTTGACATTGACAATAGAACAAGAACAGTCTACTCCTATAGATTAAATAAAGAGTTCAGTTCAGTTAAGAATACCACCTAGATCAATATACACTAGATGAAGGCTGGAAATAACAACAGCCAAAACATAACAAAGATGAGTCCGTATAATGAGAACACTTCATCCTAGAAACTCAGACAGAAGCAGAAATAACACCTTGACTAAATGAACAATTCAATAACCATATAGATGCATAAAGAGCTGTGAGTTCAATACCTGGCTACAGCAGTAATGAACAAGAACTCTGCCGGTGCATTGAATATTGCTGCCATATCTGGTCGGGTGCCCCTGCTATCCACCTAGGGGTCCTTGATCAAATCCAACAAAGAGTCTGTAATGTGATCAATCCCGACTTGGCAGCTAGGATACAGTCACTTTCTCACCGAGGCAATGTGGCTTCCCTGTGTCTCTTCCACAAGTACTTTCACAGCTTCTGCTCTGATGAACTTAGCTCACTGGTACCTCCTATGTATGAATTTCCTTGAGCTACAAGATTAGCAACTAGGTCCCACCCTTTTACTGTGAAACTGATAAATTGTAAACACAAATTCTACTCCAGCAGCTTCTTTTCTTGCACTTCCCACCTGTGGAATTCCCTTCCACAGACTTGATTTCCGACAATTACAATCTTAAAGAATTCAAATGTAAAGTCAATAGTCACCTCCTGTCTTGCTAACTTACATCCTCTCTCATGCATTGTTCTCCATCCACCCCACTCCCATCAGTATTCTCTTCCTTCTCACACTCTCTTCCTGACATCCTCTGTAGCATGTCATTCTCTCATAACATTCCTCCTATGTAACCCCCTGCACAACAGTGGCAGTAAAATGCCTTGCTTGGGGCCACATGATTATATAAAAAAAAAAAAATGTTGAGCTAAAAAAAATAATCAAAACATCTGGAAGTAGCATGACTCATGGAATGAGAACAATCAACTAAAGTGATCAGAATAAAAGGTTCAGTTCAAAATTTCAATCATATGAAGAGGGTCATAACATACTACAGCACAAATGTGAATCTAAACTTATTTATAAATGGAACTTTGTCTGTGTGTGTGTGTGTGTGTCCCCGTTACCTATAGACTCCGAAATGGCTGAACCAATTTTCTTGAAAATTTACACAGTTATACTATAAGCGTCTACGAGTGTTCTTATCTAGGTTTTGTGTCGAGGTACCCCAAATAAATATAGAAAATTGATAATCGAAAAAATCGGGTTATAGAAGGAGTGGTCCGATTTTAATCAAATTTGATACACTCAAAGACAAAGACATAAGATATGATATTCAGAAGTTTCAAGGTTGCAGTTCTTACAATAGTGCAGAAAATCAATAATATATATATAAAAGACAAGATGTTTGTGTGTGTATGTTTATCTGTCTGTATGTCCTTAATACAAATCCACAATTTTTATCCGATTCTCACCAAACTTCACACAAATATTCTTTAGGCTGAGTCTGAGTTCCAGGACCATGGATTAGTTTTAAAGCTTTCATTACACCCAAGCAACGCCGGGCTATACTGCATATATGACAATGAAGATGAGGACAACAGTTTGAACAATGTAAATAATCACAATATCTCATCTCAGAAATATAGACAAAAATAAAATGCATTTTATGAAAATCAACCAATAATTAATAAAGTCATTAACAATTTTAAATAGGATGCTTCTTTTCATCCACTCTATAGATCCGAAAATGAATCAAATTCTAACAATCATTTAAATATTGATATTTACAAAAGAAAAGTTACAGAAATTTAAGACTTGCCTTTGATTAGAGTCTTCGTATACTGCATATATGACAATGAAGATGAGGACAACAGTTTGAACAATGTAAATAATCACAATATCTCATCTCAGAAATATAGACAAAAATAAAATGCATTTTATGAAAATCAACCAATAATTAATAAAGTCATTAACAATTTTAAATAGGATGCTTCTTTTCATCCACTCTATAGATCCGAAAATGAATCAAATTCTAACAATCATTTAAATATTGATATTTACAAAAGAAAAGTTACAGAAATTTAAGACTTGCCTTTGATTAGAGTCTTCATGAATAGGAGAAGCTAACACAACAGCTTCTTTGGACAAGTCAGCCATTGTATAGCCAGCATGGTTATTAAGGTGCATAGCATGATGGATGGCCGTATCATGGAATTCAATATCAATGCTATTCTCTGATTCAGTGTTGTACTGCTTAATGATACCAACAGAATTCCATTTCTGGAAGAAAAAATATCAATCAATTAATTACTAAATGAGTGAAACTTTATAATCTAAAAATTGAAAGATCTTATTAGAAGTACAAAATTTAATTATTGCAATAAAAACTAACATAATTAAAAAGGAAAAGAGGAAAACTTCAACCACAAAAGTTGACAATACAAACAGGAAAAAAATGCAGAATTAGTTTATCGGTTGTCATGCACCAGAACCAGCTATCACTCCATACTCATCTTAGGGTAAAAAAAAAAAAAAAAAAAAAAAAAAAAAATACATACATATCAATAATATGAGCATCAATATATTCTTGATAGATGTGTTTTTTCATCATCAGGTCATTTTCTTTATTATTATTTTTTTTTTAGCCAGCATTCACAGTATTTTAATTTCCTTGATAGAGTTAGCACGTAACCATAGTATACATGTTTTTTTTTTATATTCTATAGTATTTTAGTATTAGTATTCTATAGCATAGTATATATCTATATATATTGTGTGTATTTTGGCAGCATTTTTTCATTAATGCAGGTTTCATTGAATAATATAGACAAGTTTTGTCTATTAATTGTGTGTAGGATCTGTTCATACCGTCTGATATACTTGATGGTGATGTCGTTGAAAGACAACAAAAAATCTCAATAATTGTTGATTTTTTTATCGGGTCTAAGCTTTCGGCTCACATAAGCCATTATCAAAGAGTAAATATTAACACACAGTAAACATAGAACATTTAAGTTATTAACAATAAAGAGAATTGAATATATAAAAGGTAATCTGTGAGTCTGTGTGTGACTGTTCCCTATGCATGCCTACATTTTTTAAGCTACGCCATTCAAACTTTCTAGGGACACATATCTACAGGGAAGCCAGGTCGACACATACTTTTTGAGTTTAAGTTCAGCAATTTTCCCTTTCGCACTTTTTGGCCAATGGAGCCGACTGTTTACGTTTGCTCCGTAAAACATCTAAGATCTAAGATGGTGTCTAAATTATGTCACAGAAATCAAATCACACATGTCAAATGTGACTAAAATATTTTTTTATTAAAAAAAAAAAAAAAGAAACAAAAGAAATATTAAAAAAAAAGTGTTTTTTCAAACTAAAACAAAATATGTAAAAAAAAAAGTGCCAATGGTTAATGCAATTATTTAAGTCTTTTTTTTCAGATTTAATATTTCAGAATTCAGAAAATAAAATAAATAAAAAATAAAGGTTTTTTTTTTTGCTAAATGTTTCATGCAGGAAATCAACTGTCTTTAATTCGTGTGGCATTAATGTAACTTTTTCCTCTAAAATTAAATGTCTACATTTTTAAATATTCTTCAAAAATTTCTGAACTGGGAGCATAATAGTTTTTATATTTCTAATTTCAGTAAAACAAAATAAATAATTTTTATTTTTATGTTAAATTCATTTAGTCAACAAAAATCAACAAAAAATGTAAATATTTTCCCTCGTAATTTTGAAACAAAAACAAACGCAATGTTGTTTACAATGTCACACAAAACATCAAATCATGTTTACGCAAAACAAAAGAAAAGAGATTTTTTTAATGGAATTTTTTAACAATTTTTAAACAACAAATTTTTATATAACCGAGTTTTAAAGGAATTTATCCATTTAATATTATAAACATTATAATTAGTGAAGGGAAGCCTGCTTCAAACGGGGTTTACTGGAAGACGACAATCAATGGGACTCTGCAATGACGGAAGGTGCCTTGCATTTTCTCCTACTACTTAAATGTTCTGAGTTGCACGGGCAACGCCAGGCTATGATGCTAGTACTATACATTCTATAGTATTTTTTTTTCATATTACCAATTTCTGTAGTTTTCCTCTTGTCCATTTTAATTATGTCTATTTTTATTGCATTAATCCAAAAAATTCAACTCATTGCAAGATGAAATCATTTTTCATGGTTCTATATTAGAGTTAATCAACTTATAAAGTCATATTCAAGCATCCTATAACCCACTGCAGAGTTACTGAGGCATCATATGCATTGTTGCTACAGCAAGGAGCATGTCTGGGAACAGATAGCCTACAGGAAACCCATCCCTCTTTGAGGTGGTTTCAAATTCAGAGTTGACTTCATAGACTGGAAGACTCCTGTCAGTTAAGTGCTATATGTGTTACACACTTGGGTGATCATGTCTCAGAAGAGACATGACTGACTGGGCAGAAGATTTTCCCACAGTAGGTTGCCATTACTTTCTGCAATAGACTGGTTGCCAACCAAGGCTGTAGAACTTAATCTGATCTGCTATTTAACCCATAGCTGAAGGGAGAAGTAGATTCATACCTTTTTTCTAAAATATTCGCGCAATAAATTCAACTGGAATTCAAACTCGGCTCTACAATTTCTCGTTCCAAGTTGATATCCACTGCACCACAAAAGACTGATTATAGTACTTCCTCGGTTATTTACTGGTTATAACATTGTTGTGGACCCAGAGTAGGTCCGGAAGAAAATACAACTCAGGTATTAGCAAAACAGAGAGATATTTATGAAAAATAAGTAAGAGTATTACTGACTGTCAAGTGTAGACCAGGGAGACTCAACCAACTCAATTCCTCAGTAAATCGTCCGACGTGGAGAGCCTATCTCCCGGTATTTATAGTCCTAAGAAGAGTTCATTATGATACAACGGGTAGGTCCCATAACGAACATGAACATAGATGGGAACATTTACTGACCAATGAGACAATTTTGTGATTTGACATTTTAACTCGAGTCTCTTTTGTTTTATATCATGATTTAATGCTTTGAAATGGGAACGGCTTTGAATTTGAATGAAAAAACAAAAATTACAAGCTAAAGTTAACTGTTAAGAAATTAAGTGATGCTAATGGTATTGGTGACAATGAAGTTTAACAGCCCCAATACCCAATTTCAAACCCAAATATATTATGTTTGACAAATACTTAACTCAGTTCGGCTTTCAATCAGAAGATCTTCTTACAATATGAGGTGTGTTTAAAAAGTATCCAACCTTTGGGCATAAAAAATAAATTATGTACATTTCACAAATTTTATTTAATCACCTTCAAAATACTCCCCAAGAGAGTTCTTACACTTCTTTCAGTGGTTCTGTCACTGCTGGTAACACCTCTGGAATGCTATGAAGCTGCCATTGCTTTTCTCAATTTCCTGCCACAAGTCAAATCGCTTCCTTTTCCGTGGGGTTTTCAGATTGGAGAAGAGCCAGAAGTCACACAGTGCCAAGTTGGGAGAATGTTAGAACAAATGTTGTGTTGTTCTTGACTAGGAAAGCTTGGATTATATGAGCAGAACGAGCGGGCAGATTTCACCGACACCCCCACATGCATAAATCCTCCATTAAAATGGAATACACTAATCATGTGTTTATTGCCACTTTCTGAGCAATTTCCAGAATCATTACACAACAGCCTTCCATGACTATTTGCCAAACTTTTTCAATCAGTTCCTTGTTTTGGTTTGCGGATGGCCTACTTGAGCATGCTTTGCTCTCAACTGAGGTGTGGCCATGTTTGAAGCAGTTATCTCACACCTTGATTCGAGTTTTGCCCAAGCGTGAATCACGTATGGAATTTAACTGACTGACTGACTAGATTGGCATCTACGTCCCCACCTTTTACCATTGAAATAGTTGAATGTAACCACCACTTCTACTCAAACAGTTTATAAAAAATATATATAGTGCCACTTGAAGTTGACGTGGTCTTACTGAAATCTATAATAGTATACAAAGTTCACTTATTGGTAGCAATCTAATATGACATGTCTCAGCGTCAGTATTATACCATTTGGTCAAGTCCATGTCAAGTACATATTCAGATCTAAACTTATTTATACATGGAACTTTTTGTGTGTCTGTGCGCGTTATCTATAGACTCTGAAATGGCTGAACCGATTTTCTTGAAAATTTACACAGTTGTACTATAAGTGTCTGCGAGTGTTCTTAGCTAGGTTTTGTGTTGAAGTACCCCCGATAAATATCGAAAATCGAAAAAATTTTATATGAGTACTACTACTACTACTACGACATGAAAATTGATCACTAGATTGGCCTCTGGATTCCATTCTTTTACTGTCAAAAAAGTTAAATATAACTGCTACTTCTACTTTCAGCTTCTTTTTTTGCACTTCCTTCCTGTGGAATTCCCTTCTATATATTTGCTTCCCTGATAGCTAGAATCTCTAAAAGTTTAACTGCAATGTCAGTTGCCATCTTTTATCTCCTTGATTCCCATCTTTCTCTTATTCTTTCTTCGACAACCCCTGTAACTTGTTTTCTTTTTTCTCATTGTAACCCCATGCACACCAGTGGTGGTCCTGCCTTGCTTGGGGTGAAATGATTATAAAAAAATCAGAGTGGCTGTTGTATCATAGATTGGGGGTGGGGGCATGGGACCCTCACATCGACCCTGGGTGTGCTCATTAAAATGGCTATTGGTACATGAAATCTCTTTTTGGGAAACAACTGGAAATTCCAGCTTGGTGTTTACATTCTTTTTGTATTAATTCTCTTGGGAAGAATAATCCATCTTGTCTTTTTAGTTTTTATGGCTATGAGTGAGATACAGTCAATTTCCTGATTGTTAGGACCTTTTGGGACAGGGGTTGAAAAAACATGTTCAGATAATTCAAAATTCTAGATAACTGAATATCTAAATTATTGAAGACTAGCAGTATAGCCAGGCGTTGGTTGGGTGTAATGAAAGCTTTAAAACTAATCCATGGTCCTGGAGCTCAGACTCTTGGGACATTGGGACATTTGGGTGTAATGAAAGCTTTAAAACTAATCCATGGTCCTGGAGCTCAGACTCTTGGGACATTGGGACATTGGCACAAAAGACTAAAAAGCAATAGTTGTTTCCAGTTAAAGAGAAACCGTAGACTGAAAGAAAAATGAATGGATGTAAGTCAAATTTTGATTTCCTGGTATCGATATCAAATAAGTTTTTTTCGTCGTAAACTGAATTTTGAAGATCCTCTGAGTAAATGGTATCATGGCTGAGACTAAGAACTACAATTATACCTACTTAGAGCCAAACCCGAAGCAAAAACTAAAATAAAAGGGCTGAAAAAATACAGATATACAGGCAGATAAACAGACACACACACACAAACATCTTGCCTTTTATATATATATATATATATATATATATATATATATATATATAATCGATTTTCTCCACTATAGTAAGAACTGTAACCTTGAAACTTCTGAATATTATTTCTTATTTCTTTGTCTATGAGTGTATCAAATTTGATTAAAATCGGACCACTCCTTCTATAACCCAATTTTTTCGATTATCAATATTTATTTAGGGTACCTCGACACACAACCTAGCTAAGAACACTCGCAGACGCTTATAGTACAACTGTGTAAATTTTCAAGAAAATCAGTTCAGAAAATCAGTTCAGCCGTTTTGGAGTCTATAGGTAATGAACACACACACACACAGACAAAGTTCCATTTATAAATAAATTTAGATTTAATGAACTATTAGTTATTTTTTATTTTTAAACATTTATTTTATCTCACAAAATTTGATGAAGGGTGAGCAAATTTTAATTCCATGAGATGTCCCAGAATGGGATATATATCAATACGAGGTTAAGTGGTTAAGGCAAATGTAACCAGGTAAGTCAATCTAGTACGTAGATGTAATCGTTATATACAATATCCTGAGACGTAAGCACAGTCAATGGTGGTAGACCAATAGACCTCTGGCGGAAAGATCTCTAGATCTCTCTCACTGACCCTGGACGTCCTTGCCTTCATCTGTATTTATGGCTGACACCAGCCAATCACATTACTGTGAGGGGGAACCAAGGTATATGCATATTCATTACATCATTCTGAAAATGCAGCACAGAGAAAAAACAATTTAGGGGACACGGGCTTAAATCACTGGCATTAACTATTTCACTTTTTCTTCTTTCACTGTTTTAAAAAAAATCATCTTCTAGGTTTTATTACAAACTTTTCTTTTTCTGTTAAAATTGTTATATATTATGCTAGATCTGAACAAACGAGGAACATGTATATATAAAAATATAGTCTTATATTTTTATTCTTCGATAGTGATGGTTGTGTGGAGCAAAGAAGTAGCCGGAGAAAGTTTGCACATATGAAGTAGCCGTCAAGAGTCGTTAGTCAGTCTCTGTCTCTTCAGCCAAAAATTCTAGATTTTTATTTATTTATTTTTTTTTTTTAATCATATCACCCCAAGCAAGGCAATAATGCCACTGATGCGCAGGGGGCTACATAAGAGTAAAAAGATTGGAAAAGAGAAAGCCGGAAACTGCATCCTAAACAGGAAACAAGGGATGAGCCTCTTCACCTGTTCAATAGACGTGGGTGGAGTGTGAACCGGGCGATAGTTTAGTCTATCTACCCCAATTGAAAAAAAAAATAAAGAAAAGAGTGAAAAGATTGGAAAACCGGAAACCGCATCCTAAACAGGAAACAAGGGATGAGCCTCTTCACCTGTTCAATAGACATGGGTGGAGTGTGAACCGGGCGATAGTTTAGTCTATCTACTCCAATTGAAAAAAAATAAAGAAACGAGTGAAAAGATTGGAAAAGAGAAAACCGGAAACCGCATCCTAAACAGGAAACAAGGGATGACCCTCTTCACCTGTTCAATAAAACACTTATGCTTGTTTTTTTCTGTTACTTTGTTTAGATTATCTACAGCTAGATGTATCTGTCAACCACATCCTTGCTAATCCATCATCCTTCAAGCCAGTTGCCATTTTTGTTGACTTTACCTATGGCTGGATGCACCTGTCAATTACTCCTGCCATTTAAAATAATTTATTACAAAATCAGCAAATAATGATTTTATTGCATAAAAATTTCAGATAGAGTATATTTGTAAAAGGACAAAATGAATAAAGACAAGTCCTTATCTTTGGATAAGATGAGTTTTACTTGTCTTTATTCAATGATTTTATTGTAGATAAAATTAATCTTGTATTCCTTCTGAACAAAAGAAAAAAATATTTCTTTCTCACATCAATTAACGCAACAAGTAAAAGGAATACTTACCATAAACCTGTGTGTTAAATGTTCAGGTGTAGAGGCAGGTTGAAAAGCTCTCTGTAAAGGTGTTACCTGTGGCACTTCCCTGTAAGGTTGATCAGAAATGGGTTTTTTGGATATATCTGATTCTTCATCAGACATATTTTTATTTTCATCTGGGAAACAAACAAAAAGGTACAAACATTGATATGGAATTTAAAATCGTTAAATTTTCAGAAAAATCCAAGTAAAACTGCAAAAATAAGAAATGTAGGTTTTTTTTTTTTTAATTAGTCTGATGATCTTAATATCAGTCAGTTAAGTGCCGTACGTGATATACATACACACTCCAAGTCTCCTAATAGCAGGGTATAATTCTGTGCAAAACTTGGATAAGAGATAATCATAAGTTAAATCTATTTCTTGTGTGGGTATGGGGTAGTTTCAAAACATTATAAGATTGTGAATGGTCCTTAAATCCAATGTACTTATACTGACTCAGCCATGAAAGACATGAACTTTCGAGAATCTATAATGAGAAGAATTTTGTTTAAAGGCAAAATTCAGATTGTCTTGATCAGCAATGTACTTTGGGGACAAGTCAGTATATGCACATTGGATCTAACAACTGTTTCTCTTGACAAGGAGGATACGGGTTCAAATCCTGCAGGAGGGCACATATTTTTCTTTAATTAAATATCTAGAATATTTAAGCCTGTTAACTATACTATACTGTTTAAAGATAAAAATTTTTAAAAATCTACTAAAAAAAAAAATAACGTTTAAAGTGATAAATATTTGTCAGATTAATAAATAAAAAATCTATTCCTGCTCCTGCTTTAGATAATGATAAGTTTGGATAAGCATCTGAGCAGATATGAAATTGAGAATCTATCACAAGAAGGATTTCACTTAAAAGCACTATTCAGCCTTGTTTGATCAGCACTGTCCTTCATGGCTGAGATTGTGAATGCTATGATTGCAACATCCAATGGAAATGCATGCACAACCTTTCAAGTCAACATGAAGCTTCTTGGTAGACTATTTCAGTCAGTCAGTTAAGTGCCATACGTGATACACGCTTGGGCGATCATGTCTCAAAAGAGACATGACTGACTGGGCAGAAGATTATCCCACAGTAGGTTGCCATTGCTTTCTGCGGTAGACTGGTTGCCGACCAAGTCTATAGAACCCAATCTGTCCTGTTATTTAACCCATAACTGGAAGGAATAGAAGGATTAATACCTTTCCCAAGGGTATTTGCGCGTAAGTGAATGCAAGGAATTCAACTGGAATTCGAACACGGCTCCCCAATTTCTCGTTCTGAGCTGATATCCACTGCACCACAACACACATCCTCTCATGTTTATTAAGTAATGTTTTGGAACAGCTCTGCAATCTTTACAATGGCTGACAAGCACAATACAATGTGCCAGCATAATATACAAGAATATCTCATTTTGACATCTTTTTTCCTTTTTAGTACTGTGCTGTTATTGCTTGTTCTGTTTCCACTAAGTTTAAATTTGCATTCACTGATCCAATTACAATTATTACGCGGCAAAATTCGCAAATAAACACTTTAATCCTCTGGTGCGATAATCCTAAAGCTAGACGATAATGCAACTGCAAGTAATGTGAATAAGGATAATTTCTCATTCCAGAAATTCATACAAAAAATATTAGCTATTTTTTTTATTTATTTTTATTTATTTTAATATTTATAAATTACATGTATTAATGAAAGATCCAAAAGATCTTTTATTTGATTAAGGTTGTTTGCAACGACTATTTTTTTACTTTCGAAATTCCTTGTTGGTATAAGAAAAAAAATTACCTTTTGCTTCATCCTCATTAAGAATGTCATTAATTCTGGCACTGAACTCGCTTTCACTTATCTCCCCTTGATCCACTTCAGGAATATCAGGGCCAATTGCCCCATCAAGCAAGTCATCATCATTCATATCACCAAAAAGTTCATTTTCCGTAAGTGTATTCAAATCATTTTCTGATGATGCCTGACAAATATATATAAATATATATTTCTTAGATTTTTAAATACTAACAACATGACATCATTAAAATAACTTTTTAGAAGAGTGTCTTTAATCATTTCACTGTAAACAAAACAATAAAGCCAGTGAAAGAAGTGTGTGTGTGTGTGAGAAAGAAGAATGCATGTGTGTGTGTGTGTGCATGCATGAGAAAGTCTGTGTGCATGTGCGTTTGAAAAAAGAAATAAGTTTGAGTGAAAAAGAAGTGTGTGTTTGTGTATGGGTCAGTAAAAGAAGTGTGTGCATGCATGTGAGTGTGAAAGAATAGTGATTGCACGTGAGTGTGAAAGAGCGAGTGCGCATGAGTGTGAAAGAAGTATGATCACGCATGAGTGTGAACGAGCGAGATCACGTGTGAGTGTGAAAAAAGAGCGAGTGCACGTGAAAGAAGTGTGATCACACATGAGTGTGAAAGAAGTGTGATCACGTGTGAGTGTGAAAGAAGAGCGAGTGCGCGCGAGTCTGAAAGAATAGCGAGTGCGCATGAGTCTGAAAGAAGTGTGATCACGCGTGAGATGGAAGAAGAGCGAGTGCGCGTGAGTGTGAAAGAAGAGCGAATGCGCGTGAAAGACGTGTGATCACACATGAGTGTGAATGAGCGAGTGCACGTGAGTGTGAAAGAAGTGTGATCACGCGTGAGTGTGAAAGAACAGCAAGTGCGCGTGAGTGTGAAGGAAGTGTGATCACGCATGAGTGTGAAAGAAGAGTGAGTGCGCATGAGTGAGTGTGAAAGAAGTGCGTGTGAGTGTGAAATGAGTGTGAAAGAGCGAGTGCGCGTGAGTGTGAAAGACGTGTGATCACACATGAGTGTGAATGAGCGAGTGCACGTGAGTGTGAAAGAAGTGTGATCACGCGTGAGTGTGAAAGAACAGCAAGTGCGCGTGAGTGTGAAGGAAGTGTGATCACGCGTGAGTGTGAAAGAAGAGTGAGTGCGCATGAGTGAGTGTGAAAGAAGTGCGTGTGAGTGTGAAAGAAGTGTGATCACACATGAGTGTGAAAGAGCGAGTGCGCGCGAGTGTGAAAGACGTGTGATCACACATGAGTGTGAATGAGCGAGTGCACGTGAGTGTGAAAGAAGTGTGATCACGCGTGAGTGTGAAAGAACAGCAAGTGCGCGTGAGTGTGAAGGAAGAGTGATCACACGTGAGTGTGAAAGAAGAGTGAGTGCGCATGAGTGAGTGTGAAAGAAGTGTGATCACACATGAGTGTGAAAGAGCGAGTGCGCGTGAGTGTGAAAGACGTGTGATCACACATGAGTGTGAATGAGCGAGTGCACGTGAGTGTGAAAGAAGTGTGATCACGCGTGAGTGTGAAAGTAGTGTGATCATGCGTGAGTGTGAAAGTAGTGTGATCACGCGTGAGTGTGAAAGAAGAGTGAGTGTGCGTGAGTGTGAAAGAAGAGCGAGTGAGCACGAGTGTGAAAGAAGAGCGAGTGAGCACGAGTGTGAAAGAAGAGCGAGTGAGCACGAGTGTGAAAGAAGAGCGAGTGAGCACGAGTGTGAAAGAAGAGCGAGTGAGCACGAGTGTGAAAGAAGAGCGAGTGAGCACGAGTGTGAAAGAAGAGCGAGTGAGCACGAGTGTGAAAGAAGAGCGAGTGAGCACGAGTGTGAAAGAAGAGCGAGTGAGCACGAGTGTGAAAGAAGAGCGAGTGAGCACGAGTGTGAAAGAAGAGCGAGTGAGCACGAGTGTGAAAGAAGAGCGAGTGAGCACGAGTGTGAAAGAAGAGCGAGTGAGCACGAGTGTGAAAGAAGAGCGAGTGAGCACGAGTGTGAAAGAAGAGCGAGTGAGCACGAGTGTGAAAGAAG
Organism: Ascarosepion bandense; assembly: GCA_037127315.1. Classification (NCBI taxonomy): domain Eukaryota; kingdom Metazoa; phylum Mollusca; class Cephalopoda; order Sepiida; family Sepiidae; genus Ascarosepion; species Ascarosepion bandense. The sequence goes on from JBBBDQ010001116.1 coordinate 1,806,478, forward strand.
AGCGAGTGAGCACGAGTGTGAAAGAAGAGCGAGTGAGCACGAGTGTGAAAGAAGAGCGAGTGAGCACGAGTGTGAAAGAAGAGCGAGTGAGCACGAGTGTGAAAGAAGAGCGAGTGAGCACGAGTGTGAAAGAAGAGCGAGTGAGCACGAGTGTGAAAGAAGAGCGAGTGAGCACGAGTGTGAAAGAAGAGCGAGTGAGCACGAGTGTGAAAGAAGAGCGAGTGAGCACGAGTGTGAAAGAAGAGCGAGTGAGCACGAGTGTGAAAGAAGAGCGAGTGAGCACGAGTGTGAAAGAAGAGCGAGTGAGCACGAGTGTGAAAGAAGAGCGAGTGAGCACGAGTGTGAAAGAAGAGTGAGTGCGCGTGAGTGTGAAAGAAGAGTGAGTGCACATGTGTGTGAAAGTGTGCGCATGTATGAGTGAAAGAAGTGTGAGCATGTGAGAGAAAGAAGTGCGTGCATGGGAGAAAGATATGCACATGTATGTATTTAAAAAATAGAGAAAAAGAAAAAAATCATTAAGGAGAGAGAACAATAAAAGAACAGGAATTAAGAAGTCAAAAGACAATGATTGACATTGCATTTACATTTATGAAGATCAAAGTTTAGTGAAATCAAGAAGCCGGAAGAGGGTTCCTAAGCAAAAAGTGCGGCACCAAAAATAGCATAGTATTTGCAGTTACACGGAGTCATTTTAACTATAAATTGATGAGACCAAGCTTAAACGTGTAAAGTCAAGATATCAAAAAGGAAAGCTAATCAGAACAATTACAATCAAAATATTTATATAAAAGGTACAAGGAAACTATATTATGATGATGGGAGTCATTGATGTTGAGATGTCAGTCAAAATGGATAACATTGCAGTTCTCTTTATAAAGAATTTTAAAGAATTCTTTCAAGACAATAAATTTTATGAAGACATATTGCATTATTAAAAAAAAAAAGTGTTGATCACCTTGAGCTGAGTGACTGGAATATTTCAATGCATCTGTAATGGTCGGATTATAAGTAATAAAATCACAGAAATAGACACTTGATGGAGAGACTGTTTAGACTACAAAGCAGGTAAAATCATTGACTAGAAGTTATCACTATCACCAATTTATAAATGAGAGATTTATATTATGCATAAGTTTGTTTATTTTTTTAAATGATTTTTGATGAACAATCTAGAATTTGATGACTATTACTCATGGTCAGAAGACTGAAAAATAAAAAATAAAATATTTGTGATTATTTTCTTTCTTTTTACTCAATGTTGTTTTAATTACGATTAATGAAACTGTAAGAAAATATCTACTCCAGTCTTATTTGTCTATGCTTCTGAGACGAAGTAATATTTACACTATTTACATTGTTTGATATGACAAAAATGAATGGGGACAATGTAAATGGTATACTGTCTTATTTAAATTCATCAATGAAAAAATAATGACTTTAAAAATTTAGCTTGAAGTTAAGTAACATCTCCAAGTATCTGTAAATACTGATGCAAAGATAGAGTGGATTAATATATGAAAAGGAAAGAAAAAAAGAAAGAGACAGAAAGAGAAGAAAGAGAAAAGAAAACAGAGAGAAAGAAAAACTTACAGTTTTTTCTGCTTGACTTGGTACGATATTTTCCATAAAAGCAATTTGTCCCTAAAATAATAAAATTGAAAGAAATATAGGTAAATGTTCAATTTAGGTGCCGACGACGTTTCCCCTTCAAATTTATCCAAATTAGCATTATTTCTGTGCAGATGTATATGCTGAACTCAAATTAACAATTAGTTATTGAAGAAACTTAAATTTTTTGCTTTGAAAGTCCATAAAAAAACGAACTATATCTCGCACTTTTTCTCCCCTGTAACTCTCACAAAGTCATGTAATTAACTGCAGAATGACGTTCTACGTAGGCAGAATTTTCTGTCGAATTTTGGTCGTTTTTCTTCCTTTACTGAAACTTCCGGCGATGTACTTCCTGTTATGAAAGTAACAAGCATAGAAATACAATAGTGCATTACTTTTTAACCAGAAGTATATCACTGGAAGTATCAGTAAATCTGCCAAAATTTGCATTCAAGAAAATCGGTTCAGCTGTTTTGGAGTCTATAGGTAACGGACACACACACACACACACACGCAGACACACACAGACAAAGTTCCATTTATAAATAAGTTTAGATTAAATCTTAAAATGAACTTTATTTTGGCTTAATGAAAATTATAGGTATAGATAAATCTCTTGATTAATATAATTTTTTTTTAGTAGCACCAATAAAATAAAATAAAACAGGGTTGTTTGTTAACTAAATTGAAACCAGTAAAAAAATGTCTCAATTAAAAATGCCAGGACTTGATAGCCATTAAAAATTCAAAAACCATGTTTTTGCTTAAATATAAAAATTTGGCATTTACTTTTATTAACTATTGTAATTGACTTTGTTGCATATTATTAAAAAAAATCATTAAAGTAAAAAGGCTTATGGTCATATTATACAGAAACACTAGTTCCTGTACGATCACCAAAGTTAAGCAATGTCAAGTCTGGTCAGTACTGAGATGAATGATCACTTGGCAGCACCAAGTGCTGTAAGCTTGGATGTGTGGCTGGTGTAATAAATAATGACTTGGAAATTGGAGTTCAGTAATGTTGGGCCTGTTCAGTACCTAGATGGGTGACCACTTGGGAATACCAAGTGCTGTAAGCTTGGATGTGTGACTGATGTAATAAATAATGACTTGGAAATTGGAGTTCAGTAATGTTGGGCCTGTTCAGTACCTAGATGGGTGACCACTTGGGAATACCAAGTGCTGTAAGCTTGGATGTGTGGCTGGTGTAATAAATAACGACTTGGAAATTGGAGTTCAGTAATGTTGGGCCTGTTCAGTACCTAGATGGGTGACCACTTGGGAATACCAAGTGCTGTAAGCTTGGATGTGTGGCTGGTGTAATGGTGTAATGGATAATGGATCAAAATTGTAAAACAGAAAGCAAAGTTCCAATTCCTCTTGGATTCATTAAATACTCATGAGAAAAGTATTAATCCATCTCCCCTGCCCCAGCTGTAAGTTAATTAGTAAGATTTGTATCACTAAAACCATTATTGTCTAAAAGAATAAATAAAATCATCATTTCCCAAAAATTCTTACAATGTAAAAATGTTTTCTAGTTTTAAATAACCTGCAAAGGGTTGATAAATCATAAGAAGTCAGTAAATTAACTACAGTAAAAGTCATCTACCAAAATTAAAAAGTAAATTAATTCATGTTATAATAATAATAAAATTGACCTGTTTATCAGCAAATATGGCGTTGTTCTTTTTGGGTTGCCAGGCAAAGGAGGTTATTCCTCTGTCATGTTTATATCTAAAAGAAAAAAATAATATTAGCAATCTTTAACTTTCATGCCTGCAAAAAAAAAAAAAAAAAAGAAAAAAATAATGTACTGTCAAAAGGATGGTTTTTCTCTTGACACCACTATTATTTTGACTACCTTCACACCCTTGGCAATGATTATCGCTTTACAAAATGTGGGGATTACAATTTTAATAAAACTCTAATGTATGAAAATAAATTTATAGATTTTCTTTGTTCTTTGAGAATTCACAAAAATATATTAAGCACTATTAATTTTTTTTACTGTTTATTTACAGGGATAATTACAGTTTATTTAAAGCAATAATTAAGACTGCTTTATTTACACAGATAATTAGACTGCTTTATTTACAAGAATCATTAAATTGATTATTTACAAGAACAATTTTACATTTACAAGATTTTTAAAATGCCAACCAACTATTAAAAGAATCTATTTTTTGAAAGAAACTTTTCCAATTTCTGCAATATTTAGATAAAATACATCAAAGACCACTTGCAGGTGGAGGTCTTTCCCCAGAATATTCATATTCATTAGTCAGCACAAAAATTGAGTGAGTTGGCTGGCAAAGTCAATTGTTGCAGAAATCTGACTCCAAGCAGTTTGTTTACTACTATTCCCTGACCTGACATGTAAACTACACCACAAAAACCCAACAACTCTCGACTGAAGTTATTTTGAGATATTTCTAACTTCTTGTCAGTATGCCTTTATGTTTTTTTTCCTTTTTAGCCACTGAACCAAATCAATAAAATTAAAATAAAACCTTTTTTATTTACTATAAAACTTGGTCTTCTGTCATTCACTTTATTCCTCTTCATTTAATTTCTTTTCTTTTGTCATACATGTGACACGACTAATACAATGCAATTAGTATCAATTTATAAAGAAATAAACAATTTTTATTCACAAATTTGCTAAAAATTGTCTGTCAAACATGAAAATTTAAATAAACGTGGCTTCCCTGTGTCTCTTCTATAAATACTTTTACGGCTTCTGCTCCGATGAACTTAGATCACTGGTGCCCCCTAGGTTTGAATTTGCACGAGATACTAGACTAGCAACTAGATCCCACCCTTTTACAGTGAAACCGATAAAATGCAGCCGTAACTTCTACTCCAACAGTTTCTTTCCTCGCACTTCCCGACTGTGGAATTCTCTTCCAAACGATTGCTTCCCTGACGGCTACAATCTCCAGGAGTTTAAATGTAAGGTCAATAGACACCTCCTAACACACTAACCTGCTCCCATTCTATCAAACACTCTTCCCATCTGCCCAACCCTCATCCTCGCTATCCTTACTCATCTGTCACCTTCCTCCTAACATTCCCTATGTCTAACCACTCCTTCTCTTTACCTTCCCCTATGTAGCCCCATGTGCAATAGTGGCAGTGGAATGCCTTGCTTGGGGTGAGATGATTAAAAAAAAAAAAAACATATCAACGAGTAACAAATCATGAATTTAGAAAACATGCATTTTCCGGATCCTTCTTCCATACAGCAATTCACTGATATTTCCTATGAATAAAAAAAAACTTTGCTTTCATCGTTATTTATATAATGCTAAATAATAAATATTGCTTGTAGTTGGTTTACATATTTGGATCATTTTGTCATTTATTTATAAATTTTTTAATAAAAGATTTCTTTGTACATTGATTTATAACATGGTAAATAATAAAATATCTCATTGTACTTCATTCACATATTTTGTAATCTTTTAAATAAACATTGAAGGTATTACAAGATAATAGCAGTGTCAAGGAGAAGGGGGGGAAATCCTTTTGATATACCGATTTTTTTTTGCAGGCACAAAGATTAAAGTTTACCAAATTATTAATATCTAAATACTTATTTTGATCTTTATTTCACTTGGATTTATTTATTTTGCTATATGATAGTACAACTATTTTATTAAGAGATTAGTTATTAAATATTTTCTAAAAAGTTATTTTTAAAAAAATAAAAAATTTAACATTTAAAAATAAATACAAATCAAGCCAATAAATTTAAATAACCACTGCACATTATTTTTTTTAATGCAAATAGTTATTTATTTTATTGTGAAAAAAAAATGTATTCAACTTAAAAAAAAATGCTCACACACAATATATTAAGTTGTCACATATGAAATGACACATTTTTTGGTTAGTTGTTGATCCAGTCATCTAACAAAGTAACCACCTCAGTATATATATATGAAAAAAAAAAAAAAAAAAAATCAGCGGACCTGAAGCAGACTACCACCACGTTTAATTTCATTGATTTTCATTTTTTTTTTTACTTTTTCAGTGCAGTCCTATCGATTACCTACTTAGCTTCACGATTGACAAAATTTTGAAAAATTTCAATATTTAAACAATTTCGTGGGGGGGATCAGTTTCTCATACAACGTTTTAATAAATCGAGCCTCCATTTTGAAACCAGTCGCCGGTACGACATTAGCGCCACCTGTAAATTTGTTCATTATCAAATTTTTGGGACTTTTTTCAGTGCAATATTATCTTTTACACCTAAAACTTTACGAATGACAAGAAAAATTTGCAAAAATTTCAATATTTAAACAATTTTGGGGTGGGAGGACCAGTCTCCCATACAACCTTATAGTGGATTGAAAATGGAGGATCAATTTACTATAACACCGTATGAGAAACTGCCCTCCCACCAATTTGTTTAAATATTGTAATTTTTCAAATTTCTTTTGGATAATCAGAAAGTTTAAGTGACAATCGATAGAACTGCGCTGAAAAAAAAAAAAAAAAAAAAAAATGAAAAACAAAATTAAATGCGGTGGTAATCTGCTTCAGGTCTGCCAAAAAATCTTGACTTATTCCAGATAATTTTTCTTTCAATATATTCTTACTCATTAACCTAATGAAAATGTTTACAATAAAACTGTCAAGTAATCTTACTGTATGATCACAAACTGGGAAAAAGAACCATTTTTGCATCAAATCATTACAGGCAATGAGAAATGGATACTTTTTGACAACAGTAAGAGAGTAGGTCAGTAGTTAGATGCTAGTGAATCACCAAAACAATACCCAAATACGTCCACTGTACCCTCAAAAGTTAATGGTTACAGTATGGCGGTCTTTCAAAGGGATTATTTATTATTCATTCTTGCCTCAAAGGGAAACAATAACAGCAACCTCATATTGAGGAAAAACTAAATGAATCTATGAAAAATTGAAAAAGAAACATCCTAGACTTGTGAATAGGTATGGACCAATTTTGCTTCCCAGCTACACACTTCTCAATCAACTGTTCAAAATCTGCATAGCCTGAATGACAAAAATTTGCTTCATTCCCTTGCATTCACCTGATATCTCTCCCACTGATTATCACTTAGTTAAGTATTTTGAAATTTTCATGCATAATAAAACATCCTACAATAAGGAAGAGACAATCGAAACATTTGAACTGTTTATCACATCAAAGGATGAGAATTTTTTTAAAGATGGGATCAAGAATTTAGAAGTACATTGGATAAGAGTCATTCATCAACATGGTGCCTATTTCAGAAGCATTTTATTCACTTCCTAGAAAGTGAGTCATTTTGTGTGTGACAACTTAATATATATTAAAAGGAAAATGAATACATTAAATTGATTTTCCCCTCGTACTTACATTTTAATGCAGGTTCTGCTGTCCCAATCAAATAAGAGAATTAAACCATCAAAACAAGTTGCTGCTAAAACCTTCCATTTCGGATCAAAAGACAAAACGGATACGCACTGTAAATAAAGTATAAATGAATATATTAATTTGCTTCGCTAATTTTCACCATGCAAGAAAACAATTTTAATAAATTATTACACATTGATCTCTTCAGACTAATACCTGCAACTTGGTTGCTAGTGTTTCAGCATTGTATCCTGCAGACTTCTTCAGCTGTCTGCCAAATTTAATGACTTATTAGAAATTTAATTAAGAAAGAACACATATTAGGTATAAAGTTATAAAATACCACTAACTGACCTAGAGAACAATGGAAAAAGGCTTGGTTAAGTGCATTTAATTACCAAACAGTCAGGAGTTTAATCACTGGATAAGGCAGTGAATGTTATATATGCTGTTGCAGTAAGAAAAATAAAAGCCATATTAAAAAGATATCTTTTAGCATGGAGAGTGGAATTAGACACATCTGCAGCCATAGATTGAATGAAGAATAGTGTTTGTTCAAATCACTTTAGGAATGAACTAGCAGTATAACCCAGCATTGCTCAGGTGTAATGAAAGCTTTAAAACTAATCCATGGTCCTGGAGCTCAGACACTTTGGACGTTGGCTCGAAACACTAAAAAGCAATAGTTGTTTCAAGTTAAAGCAAAACCATAGACTGAAAGAAAAATGAATGGATGTAAGTCCAATTTTGATTTCCTGCTATCGATATCAAATAAGATTTTTCCCTTGTAAACTGAATTTTGAAGGCTAAATAAGTCCTCTGAGTAAATGGTATCATGGCTGAGACTAAGAACTACAATTATACCTACTTAGAGCCAAACCCGTGGCAAAAAATAAAATAAAAGGGCTGAAAAAAATACACACATACAGGCAGATAAACAGACAACTTGTCTTTTATATATATATATATAATCGATTTTTTGCACTATTGTAAGAACTGCAACCTTGAAACTTTTGAATATCGTTTCTTATGTTTTTGTCTATGAGTGTATCAAATTTGATTAAAATCGGACCACTCCTTCTATAACTCGATTTTTTTGATTATCGATATTTATCAGGGGGTACCTTGACACAAAACCTAGCTAAGAACACTTGCAGATGCTTATAGTACAACTGTGTAAATTTTCAAGAAAATCAGTTCACCCATTTCGGAGTCTATAGGTAACAGACACACACAAAGTTCCATTTATAAATAAGTATAGATTTAGATTTTTAAGTGTTTACTAAATATGACAGACTCTTAAAGAAGGCTGGAAGTTAAAAAAATAAAAATATTTACACTAAAACAACCAAATACTGATCCAAATACAGCAATTTTTTTATGCAAGAAATTTAAATGGAAATTAATTTAACAATGATCCAGAAAAATAATCTTACTATATAAAGTATAAAGAGTAGATAGACTAAACTATTGCCCGGTTCACACTCCACCCACATCTATTGAACAGGTGAAGAGGCTCATCCCTTGTTCCCTGTTTACGATGTGGTTTCCGGCTTTCTCTTTTCCATTCTTTTTACCCTTACGTAGCCCCCTGCGCATCAGTGGCGTTATCGCCTTGCTTGGGGTGATATGATTTAAAAAAAAAAAAAAAAAAAAAAAATATTTTCTCTTGTAATATCAGCATGCTTTTTAAAGTTATCTCCCTTACACCTCTTCACTATCCAGTGAAAAGTGTTTTTTTTTTTATTCCTACAACAGATGTTTATGAAGACAGGAATTGAAAGGACAAACGGCACAAAAGAGTAACTATAAATAATTGTAAAGAAATAATAATAATAATAATAATAATAATGGTTATTTTTAACAGCAGGTGTTAAGGAATAACAATATTAATAAATTTTTGATAATATTGACAGCAAACAGAGAATAGTCAATACAATTTGATCTTACCTCTTTTATACTGGGCTGAGTCAGAGTTGCAACTTTATTCCAGTTTTTGGTTGAATAAACAATAATCTCCTTCTCTATTGGTACCAGAAGATTCTAAAAGAGAAATTGTGGTTATCATAAAAAAACTCAAACTGATACAAGAATTGTAACAAAATTTCTGAAATCTTTAAAAGATTAAAAAAGTAAAAAAGGTTACAGTAAAAAAAGGTATCAGTTGCCAAAAAAACAAAACTAGTCTTTCTGACCCGATCTGGAGTTGAGAAAAACAGTTGGTGAGGTTTCTCTAAGGATACAAATGTTATGACAAGAAATAAAATTATTAAATTTGAAAAGGGTGCTGACCTTTCTTATCAATTTATTCATTGCTGTGACATCAAACTGTCAGTTGATAGATGAGCTTTGACTTTCAAAAGGTCAACATTTAAAATTTATTATACATATGCTTATGGTATATAGATACTTCAATGCATGCAATCACTCATTCATAGACAGCCTATGAACCTTTCAACTCACCCTCATATCAAGAGACGGTAGAAATATAAATCCCAGCACTAAAGTCAACTTAGCTATCAACAAAAATAGAGAGAGAGAGAGAGAGATTGAAGCTATATTTAGTCTGGCACAAGGCTACAGTATTAGAGCATTCAACAAAGATCAATAATAAATTAATGTGCATCATAGTGAACTCATATGATCAAGATAATCCCATTTCACGGCAGTCAACATAAAAAGAGAAATATTAAACAGAAAATGACAAAGTATTTCAGAATCAAACATTTAAAATCATTTGAAACTTGTTACAGATCAAATTTGATAACCATGTTAATTTATCAAATCACAGACTGGATGTGCGTTGTGGTGCAGTGGATATTGGCTCAGAACGAGAAATTGGAGAGCCAAGTTCGAATCCCAGTTGAATTCCTTGCATTCACTTACACACAAATACCCTTGGGAAAGGTATTAATCTGTCTCTTTCCTGAGGTTATGAGTTAAATAACAGGACAGATTGGGTTCTATAGCCTTGGCTGGCAACCAGTCTACCACAGAAAGTTATGGCAACCTACTGCGGGATAATCTTCTGCTCAGTCATGTCGCTTTCGAGACATGATCACCCAAGTGTGTATCCAGTATGGCACTTAACTGACTGACTGGTGTTAAAGAAATAAGTTAAAAAAGAAATGAAAGTATATCTACTAGGTTGTCTAGAAAATCTTAACACACTTTGGAAATGGAAAAAAAAAACCCCAAGAAATCATGATCTGTCTCGAGTACTGCATTTCAAGCTTGTTCCACCCAGATGTGCCATCAATGCTAAACAGCAACTAGACTGCATGTACAACAAACTAAAAATTTTGCTAATCTTTGTCAGGATTTGTTTCAGCAAGACACTACCAGGTTGATAAAGGAGAAGTTCAAACAAATGGACGGTGTTGAGATTCTTCCACATCCACCATTCTGCCCGAATGCTGCTCCAAGTGACTATCGCCTATTCTGTTCAATGGCACATTTCCTCTGTAACCACAGATTCAACGCTTTTGACAAAGTGAAGGAAGCTTGTTGATAATTTTTAGATTAAAAGTTAGTAAACTGGTACCTGGGACAGATTCCGATGCTGGCTGATCATTGGCAGAAGATCCTCAAGAATGACAGACTTTATTTTGAAGAATAAATGGTGGTGTTGCTCCATAAAAAAAATTTTTTTCCACTTTTTAAGTGAGTCGCGATTCTCTGGCCAACCTAATAAAATTATCTTTTTCTCATACTTTATAAATTACTGACTTTTCAATCAATTTGACCTTTGATATTTATGGCTGTTAAATTTGAAGCTGACCTTTCCATACAAATTTAGTTTGGTTGAAAGTGCATACAGAAACCAAAAACATAACATTTCAGCATCGTCATACGTGCCTAAAATATGGAAAAGAAATAATCTATGATAATAGTTTCTTCTGTGACACTTCTGACTAGTGTGGTTCTCTTTCGATTCCTTGCTTCCCAGTCAGCTTTGATGGCAATGCCAATCACTGTCTTCTTGGTTCTTGTCCTTTTGTTGTTCTCTCTCCTTAATAACATGTTCTCAAACACTTAGTAGCCTTGGTGGCTTTATTGCCTTTCTTGGGGTGAAATGATAATTTTTTTTAAAAAATCCTTTTCAAGAACCATTGTTGCAAAAAGGTACGCCTGTCTGAAGTACCAGTTGTACTTTGTCTTTTTACAATCATAATCGATGAGACTACCGCAGAACTCTACAACCACTGAACTCATTTGCCTCTGCTGCCCCTCCTGTTTTCTCATTCATTATATTAAGCGTATGATGACAGAACAAAGAAATGATGGAGATTTAAGAAATAAACGATTGTATCATTGTAAAAATACAACAAATGGTAAATTGGCGTGAATGTCTTGTCGAAAGAAAGAGATAGATGGAAGCGTAAGAGTAGTCCAGAGGTGTATGGGAAAAGAGGGAGGATGAGTTGTGAATTACTGCAGCAAATGGCCTTTGGCAGGCTGTCTTTTGGAGACTGGAGGTCACATTTCAACAAGCATTGTGAATATTGGCTGTTGTGCCATCTAACTGTCAAAATTGTCCTTTTGATGGGCTTTATGTTCTTTTTTAGGCTCAGACTGGCTTCAATTTTTTTTTTTTTTTTTGTTTCTTTAGGTGAGAGTGGGTGCTCAGTTAAGTGCCATACATAATACACACTTAGGTGATCATTACTTTCTGTCATAGACTGGTTGCCAACCAAGGTTATAGAACCCAATGTAGCTGAAAAGAGAAGAGATGAATTAATACCTTCCTCAAGAAGCTAAGAGGAAGGAGAGATGGATTCATGCTTTTCCTAAGGGCATTTGTGTGAAAGTGAACACAACTGGCATGGCTAGAATATTAATTTAATACCCCAATTCCATTTTCCAGATCATTAACTACTATACTACCCACATATGTATAATAACTGGAGAAAAAGAAATTAAAAATTAGGCAGTTGAATCATTTTCTCAAAAATGATGATTAACCAGACTTACATTTCCATTTTGGTCAAAGCATAAACGACACAGTGATTTTGCCAAACTGAAAAATAAGGAGAAAAAAGTTCAGATATCACCTTTTATATATTTTAATTTAGGCATTTATATTTCACTAGTTTTAACCTGTGAAAATTTCATGGTTTTCCTATTATAATAGTCTTAATTCTTAAGTTAATGATTGAATAACCACATAGCAAGTTCTAAGACAATAAAATATCCATCCAAATTCACCTATCACATTGTTAAATATTTGAGCTCAACAATTTAAACACAATATTGCAGTAACAATCATAAATATGAATGAAAGTTGTTATTTTAACCCTCTAGGGCCATTCGTATCATATTTGATACAGTATTTCCCTATAAGGAAACATTTGGTATTTCCCTATAAGGAAACATTTGGTATTCATTGACTGAGCAGTCAGTACTGCTTTCATTTGAAATTTATAAAATATTTCTCTTAAAAAATTTTTCAGGAAAATATTTCTTTCAAGGCTTGTTTTCATACTGTATCAAATATGATACGAATGGCCCTAAAGGGTTAATTTCAGTCTGTTTATCTATCTATCTATCTATCTATTAACCCTCTAGGGCCACTGGTATCATATTTGATACAGTATTTCCCTATAAAGAAACATTTGGTATTTCCCTATAAGAAAACATTTGGTATTCATTGACTGAGCAGTCAGTACTGCTTTCATTTGAAATTTATAAAATATTTCTCTTAAAAAATTTTTCAGGAAAATATTTCTTTCAAGGCTTGTTTTCATACTGTATCAAATATGATACCAATGGCCCTAGAGGGTTAAGTAAAGGAGTACAAATAAAAATATTACAAATTGACAACTTTTTCCATTTCACTGAAACAGACGTTAAACACTTCTATTTTCCTTTCTTACATTTTCTCACTGAAACCAAATAGCATCTTCTCCTTTTCCCCACCTATGGAATTCCTTTCCATTTACTTGCTTTCCCGACAGCTATAATCTCCAAGAATTTAAATGTAAAGTCAATAGTCATCTCCTATCTCACTAACCTGCATCCTCTCTCTCATGCTTCTATCTTCATCTACTCCACTCTCATCAGTATTCTCACCCTTCTCTTACCCACTTCCTGACACCCCCTATAACCTGCCACTCTTTCTCATAACTTTCCTCCTATGTAACTCCCTGAAAAACAGTGGCAATAAAATGCCTTGCTTGAGGCAATATGATTATAAAGAAAAAAAAATTCCATACTATTATAATGTGGATATAAAGTGGGGGATCAATTCTATATTACAATCAATATATAAAATGACCCCTCACTTTAAGGCCACAGTGATATGTTTATAAAAAAAATAGAGAGATCAAGACAGATTAGTCAATTATTTATGAGGTATTGGTAGGGCATACTAGTCACACAAAATAGCAACGGGAGACTGAAGAAGTAAACCTCCAACAGTTTTTAAGAATTTGACCCCTAACCCTACATTGAGGATGTCATCAGCGGAAATATTGATCGCCAGGAAAATTCAAGTCAGTGTTTAATAGATTACTACCTGAAAGAAAAAGAAAAAGTTGGCATTGTACAAAATTAACGATAAAATATTCCAAAGCTGGAGATAAGGTTTTCTTCAGGATTTACAAAGCAAAAAAAGGAAAGTTGGGAAGATGGTGAAATAGTAAACGGGATTTGCAGGATAATATATATATATATATATATATATGATACTACAAGGTTGAAATTGTCAACAAAAAAAGACATTTAGCCCAATTAAAACAGAGAAACAAAACTAAGGAAACAAAAACTCCAACAAAGAGATCTACCTACGGAAGTGCTGTATGATACTTTTGACTTGCCAACTCTAATTATAAGAACTCAAATCCTGTGTTAGTAAAAGAAAAAGAAATCCAAGGGAAATGAACACCAAAAGAAGAAAATATGTATTCAAAAGAAAAAGCATACCTTAAAAAGAGAGAAGCTGTGTAGAAAGACGACCAACCTTCTTGTTAGTAAAACTCCCAGAGAGTAAAACACTACGCCTCCTTGATCTCACACTTTCAGCGGACCTCAAATGGAATGACTATATTGAATCCATTGCTAAATCCGCTGCTATAAAAGTCGGTTCTCTGTGTAGGGCACGGAAGTTTTTCCGTCTAAATCTATCCTGCACATTTATAAATCTACCATCCGCCCGTGCATTGAATACTGCTGCCATATCTGGTCAGGTGCCCCTGCTGTTCTCCTCGGGCTTCTCGATAAGGTTCAGAGGAGGGTCTGCAATGTGATAGATACCGACTTGGCAGACCGCCTGCAGTCTCTCTCCCACCGGCGCGACATGGCTTCCCTGTGTCTCTTCTATAAATACTTTCACGGCTTCTGTTCCGATGAACTTAGATCACTAGTGCCCCCTAAATACGAATTTGAACGAGATACTAGATTAGCAACTAGATCCCACCCTTTTACAGTGAAACCGATAAAATGCAGCTGTAACTTCTACTCCAACAGTTTCTTTCCTCGCACTTCCCGACTGTGGAATTCTCTTCCAAACGATTGCTTCCCTGATGGCTACAATCTCCAGGAGTTTAAATGTAAGGTCAATAGACACCTCCTAACACACTAACCTGCTCCCATTCTATCAAACACTCTTCCCATCTGCCCAACCCCCATCCTCGCTATCCTTACTCATCTGTCACCTTCCTCCTAACATTCTCTATGTCTAACCACTCCTTCTCTTTACCTTCCCCTATGTAGCCCCATGCGCAATAGTGGCAGTGGAATGCCTTGCTTGGGGTGAGATGATTAAAAAAAAAAAAGAAGGAAAAAAAGTCCGAGGGCCTTCTCTATAAGTACTGAACATAGACTCATCTATTTTCTATAAGTAGGACATCTGCTCATAGCAGTTGTCGCAAGGCGTAGTGATGAGTCGTACACATTGCCACACTGAACTACAGTATTCGCCATTATTGAATTATTAATCCCTGTCCCTCATATAATTTTCTATCCTCATAGGACAGAGTTTTAAGCACAAGTTTAAAAAACAAAAAAAGGAGGTGGGGGGGGGTGTTACTCAAACAAAGACCTACCTGATATCATTGCATTTTTCAAGCCCTTGCCAGATTTTAAGGCAAGATGCATTCGTTAACGACCAAACTCTAAATGTGCCATCACAACTTGAAGATGCCTGAAAAGGATAAACAATATTTGTTTTCGTTATTATATACTTGATCCAAATATTTATTAAAATATAAGGTCAAAAATATTAAATTAAGTAAAACTGATAAACCTGGGCAGCAAAAGATGAAAAATAAGAAAAATAATCTTAACATATTTGGAAAGTTGTTTTAGTTTTACCTACCGCCCGGTTCACACTCCACCCAAGTTTTCTGAATAGGTGCAAAGGTTTATTCCTGGTTTCCAGTTTAGGATTGAGTTTCCAGTTCCTTCTAGTCTACCTCAACTCGATACTTCTAACATCTCCACCTAAACTCAGAAATTTATTTACCACCCGTTAAAAGTAGAGGTTTATTCCTGGTTTCCTGTTTAGGTTTGGGTTTCCAGTTTGTTCTAAAGTCCTTTTCAAATCTATACTTTTAAGGTCTGAACTTTCATTAACTAATTCCATTTTTTCCTCAACAGGAGTAGATATGTTTGTCTATTGTCCTGTTCACACAAAACCCCGGTCTTTTGAACAGGAGTAAAGGTTTATCCTTTGCTTTCTGTTTAGATTTGGGTTTCCAATTTCTTCCAAAATCTTCTCATTCTCTTTCACTCTCAGTAGCCTCTTGTCTCTAGTGGTATTATCTTGCTAGAGTTGGATTGATTAAAGAAATTTTTTTTAAAAAGTGAAAGAAAATTTTTTAGAAAATATAAAAGTTTTTAAAAATTATTAAAAATTTAAGAGTTTAATAAAAATTTAAAAAAAAAGAAAAATTAAAGAAAAAGAAAAAATTAAAAGAAAAGAAAAAAGAAAAATTAAAGAAAAAGAAAAAATTAAAAGAAAAGAAAAGAAAAATTTTAAATAAAAATGAGAAAAAATAAAAATGGAAAAAATGTAAAAGTAAAAATGTAAAAAAAATTAAAAAAAGCAAAATGAAAAAGTGAAAGAAAAATTCAAAAAAGTAAAATACAGATAAAAAAGTAAAAGAACAATTTTAAAAACAAAATGAGAAAAAACAAAAATTTTTTAAAATATGGAGTGTTTGTTAAACTCATTGGATTCACCCTTTCTTCAATCTGGTCACCTTCACTCCAAGATGGCAGTGCCAAAACTGTTGTTGTTTCAGTGGTTTACTGATAAAAAGATGTTTTAGCAAGCAGGTTTTTTGTCATAAAGTGCTCAATATCGAGATAAAGCATTAATAGGATTAATGTGGAGAAGTTTATCACTTAACTGAGCCAACTTCGAAGTGAGCATGACTCTGCTCAGTCAAGTAAGAAACTTCTCTACATTATATAAATATATGGTAATTATTATTATTATTATTATTATAGCATACTACAACTCAGTAGATATAAAGCTTTGGTGTTAAAACACCATCATTAGCAGTAAAATGTGGTTAATTTATTTTGTAATATATAAATAAGTAGATTAAAATATATATATATATATATATATATAAAAAATGGTCTTTTAACACTGAAAGATGGTGTAAGATCTGAATATCTTACATTGTTGAGATTGTGGCCGCCAATGACAAATCCTGTCAAGGATTTTATTTCTCTCAGAATTTTTTTCACTTTATAAGTTGAAAAGATCTGATGAGAAAACACCTCTTGTCTTACACCCCTTCCTATTTTTGTATACTTGCTGAATTCACTTCCTATCCGTACACAAGCAGTTTGCTGCCAATATAGATTCTTCACTATCTTCACATCTTTTCTGAAAATGTCAAGGTTGTCAAGCATCTCTATCAAGTCTTTGTAGCATGCTTTCACATAGTCTATATAGCACAGATAAAGGTTCTTCTGTATTTGTAATGCTCTTTTAGATATCATTCTGAGCATGAATATCACATTCCTTGTTTCGTTATCTTTAACAAAGCCACACTGTTCTTGTCCTATCTCGGGTCGATGTTGCCGTGTGCTCTGTTCATTAGAATCCGGATGATGAGTTTTGTCAAGTGGCACATTAAGCTGATTGTTCGGTGGAGTTCACATTCCTTTGCACCTGGCTTCTTAGGTAATGCTATAAAAATTGATCTGCTTAGGTCCTCCGATACATTGCTGCTTTTGCAGATTTTGTCTATTATTTCTGCAAGCCTGTCTACGCCAAAGCCTTCTAAGGATATCAACATCTCTATGACAATCCCATCAGGTTCTGCTGCTTTGTTTCTGTTCAATTTGGCCATTGTCAGTTCCACTTCAGTTTTTAATATTTCTGGTCCTCTGTATTTTTGTGTATTCTTGATTGCTCTTATCATGGAAGAGAACACCAATTCAAAATACTGTGTAATATTCTCAGTGCAACAGAGGAATAAGCTACATTAAAAATCTGCTACAGTTCCATCAAGAACACAAATGATAAAAAAGCACAACAGAAAAATAAGCAACCAAGCCCATTTGTAACTGCAGAGCAAAGCATGAATATCCCTTAAACAGCAATTGCCTGAAAAGCAATATAATATACCAAGCCACTGTAAAAACAACATATAATAAAGAAAAAAAATATATGTAGGAGTAACTGAAGGATCCTGGAAACTACACAAATAAAAAATCTTAACAACAATAAATACAAGAACAGTACAACACTCACTAAACATTCATCTGACCTTCAAAACAAAACTCATCACAAATATGAAAAATAAGAAAAAAGTACCAGTCAACAATAACTCTGAAAACTGTAAAATTTATAATAGTGACAATGCCCTTCCTAGAACAACACAAACTATAGGGAAAAGATTTTAAAATGCAGACCTACAACAAATTTTTACAGCATAACTTAAAAAATCGAAAACTAAAAAATAGTATCATGTAAAACATCACTAAAAAAAAAAAAATAAGAATACACCTAATATTAATATACTTAAAAAACAAGAGAAAAAAAACAGCAATACCTTAAACAATACAAATAAGAAACCCTTGTCAAAAAATAAAATGAAATAATAAAGTGAATAACAAACACAAACTACATGACCGCACACATAACCACAACTAAGTAAATTTAATAATTTGTAGCAAATAATTAATAAAATATTCATTAAAGTAATTTATAAGTAAAAGTGATTTAAAAGTTGTTAAACTAATAGAATAACTACAAAATAATCGCTTTCTGGCCAAGGATTAGTTCTATTCAATAGCCACTAATAATTTAAAATAACTACTTTCCACTTATTCAATAGATGTTAGCATAACACAAACTAAAAATAACAATGATTAACATATATAGTCAAGCTATAGTTCAACTCACATGATCTGAATATTATAAACAACCCATTGCCACACTCAGTGTTGACATCAGTGCAGAAACTTCTCATATTTGCATTCACTTTATCCTGGATGCTGAGTATTTTTAACCTATAACATGGCATACCTTAAAACATTATATATACATATACTCCACCCACATCTATTGAACAGGTGAAGAGGCTCATCCCTTGTTTCCTATTTAGGATGCGGTTTCCGGTTTTCTCTTTTCCAATCTTTTCACGCTCTTTTATTTTTTTTTCAATTGGAGTAGATAGACTAAACTATCACCCAGTTCACACTCCACCCACATCTATTGAACAGGTGAAGAGGCTCATCCCTTGTTTCCTATTTAGGATGTGGTTTCCGGTTTTCTCTTTTCCATTCTTTTTACCCTTACATAGCCCCCTGCGCATCAGTGGCGTTATCGCCTTGCTTGGGGTGATATGATTAAAATATATATATATATATATATATATTTTATAACGGATTTTTGATTATTAGGTTGGATGATACATATTTCACCGCTTTGATGTTCTTAACGCAGCTCGTCAGATCCAAATGGTACAACAGTAGGCAATCGAAATATCACCCCCACAAAAAAAAGCCCAAAAATTTCTTCACACAGTATTTCATGTAATTGTATCTCTTTGCCCCTTCTTTATTGTGCCTCTTTGTCCCTTCCTTTCTCGCATCTTGCTTTCCATTCCAATCTTATCTGTTTCCCCTCCTTCTTGTCTTTTGGCTGGTTCCCCCATTTTCTTTCGAAGTTTCTAACTTTCTCTCTTCCTCACACGTACCAATCATCAACCCTCCCACATCCTCGACTTCCCCTGTCTTTGGGGCTATTTTTCAAATGAACGAGAACCTTTTTGTATATAAACGTCACAAATGTCCGTCCTAATATGGACATGTGGGCGTTTACGGAAAATCAAATAAAAGTGAAGAAATTTTTGTGCTTTTTTAATATAAAATATTACTGTTAAATAAATGAATTTAACATTGAGTTTTCTCGAGTTTGTTTCTTTTAGAATTTACCCGGATTACATACCAAGTGTACTACGCTATATATATATATATATATATACATACATACATACACACCAAAAACCTAATATACAAAGCAACCATGACAAATAACACCAATACAGACGAAAAGATTTACATATGAGTAACAGAAAAATTTAAAGAAAGATTCAATAATCACAAAACATTATTCAACACAGAAAAATACTAGAACACAATGTCATCAAAACATTTATGAAACCAGAAAGAAAACAACATTACCACCAAAATTAAATAGGGAAATAGTCAAAAGGGCACCACCATGAAGCACTAATAGCAAAAGTTGTAAATTATGCCTAGAAAAGAAACTAGCAATAATCCCTTTTAGAACCAAAGTAAAATATTAAACAAAAAAAGAGATAAGAAAATGCAGACATGCAAATAAATATCTACTTTAAAATTAAAAACTAAAAATATAAATTACAAACACGAAACCACAATAATAAACGGAAAACAAATCCTACAAATAAATTAAATATGAAAAATAAAACCACTTAATAAAAAATAAAATAAAATAAAAGCACATGTAAATCCCACAAACATAAATACAACACCAAACCATGACACAAAAAAATTAAACAAACCAACACATTAAAAAAAAAGATCAAACCAATCAGAGGTCAATAAAACAAATTAAACAAAACACCTGTTCACGCATACACTAAAAATAAGTCAAACAACTACATAATAAAAAAATAAAGAAAAATCAACCAATAACGAAAAGAAAAAGAATGACCAACCAATCACAAACTAGAACACTCCAAAAATATCACAACATATTCTAAATAAACAAGAAAAAACAAGACTTAATGGCAAACAGTCTTGACAACTGAGATCATAATAACGATGTTCTCACAAAACTTTGAAATTGGCATAAATCTTCTCTATTAAAGGGACAAACTCTTTGTACCTATCAATGCTCTATCTATACCCCAATAGCGAGCACTTCATGATAAAAAACCTGCTTTATATATATATATATATATATATATATATATATATATATATATAAAATACTAATATAAAATTTGCCACTTAGCTGATTGAAATTATATTCAGCAATTCAACTCCTAAGTTTAATAGTTCCATCCACAGGGGGTTTCAATAATTCACTGCCATTTTTATCATTCTCTCATCATCTTTCTACTACATTTGTTGTAATTAGTTTATGCACTAGTTAGGTGTGTGTGTGTGTGTGTGTGTGTGTGTGTGTGAGATGCTGTGGTTATTTCTCCTGTAACTGTCCATATATCAGTTAAAAATAAAATTACATGTGCACTTTTAAAGATAGAAATTAAGAAAAAAAATACAGAAATATCCTTACCAGCTTAAAAAAATTATTTTTTAAATTTGTAAGTGAGAGCTCGAGTGGTAAGTTTATGATTAAAGTATTAAAATCAAAACAAAAAAAAAAATTATTTCGAAAGAAATAGAAAAATTATAAAAAAGAAATATTAACTTACCACAAACAGTTCCTTAGGATGTAGTGCAACACTTAGAACAGGAGCATCATGACCTGTTAAAGTCTTTGAACTGAGGCTGGCCACATCCACAATTTTTATTGTAAAATCACTGAAAATATAAAAAAAGATACAAAATCTCAAATAGCAAAAGATAATCTACAACTGCAAACTCTTAAAGAAACAACCGCAAAAACATTAATGTAAAAACTATTTTCAATTTATTTTATGGAGTTATCTCCCCTTGAAAAACAAAATTGAAAATTCATCTCAAACCACTGAATCAATTTTAAAAACAAAGTTCCAAGTGCACCACTAATGTATCGGAGCCAAATGCTTCAACATTTTACCTAATCATTTCATTAGATCCACTTAATACCAATTGAATAATACAACTCTGACTGCCAACTCTAAATCACTCCACTTGGGGACACCAGGTACTGTAAGCAAATCTCCTACAATCCAAGATCTGTCACAGCTTTAAATAACCAACAGAGGGTTGATAAATTGAATTTCTTTTTTTTAAATTTGAATCTATTACTCATTTCTGTTTAGAATTCGTATCTATATATTTATCTTTCATGAATTTCTAAACACACATTTGCTTCTTAAAATCAATTGATACAGAAATTCCATATTTTAACCTTTACATCTTTCTATAAAAACAGTTGGTAAACTGATATCTGTTGTACAAGACCAAATTAAACATGAAAAGCTGCAGTTAAATACACTGTACATATTGGTCAGATATGAGCGCCTAGAAATCAAAACACAAAATAAAAAAGTTGTTTTCTGAACAGGGGTTCCGAATATCACATCCAGTTCACAAAACAAATTCCCACAATAAAATTAATACAATAGCGAATTAAAAAAAAAAAAAAAAAAAAAAAAAAAAAAAAAAGACCCAGGAGGGCTGCTAGATTTGCTTAGGGCCACCTCTCAACATGCTGCCACCCTAACCTGTATGATTGCCACTCACCTTTACCAACCCCTCAACCCATCACTGTGATCTTGAGGGACTAATCCACCAATTCACCTTATAGGACAGTTTTGGCTTCAACATTACAGTATCAGATGACCATCAGCCCCTCAACACCATCACAGGTGTCAGCTTCAAACTTAAAGAAAGGTATTAATCAAACACCACCAACAGCAAATCCACTACCAACCTATCCTCTGCCAACCAACCCAAGAAACCAGTCAACACCCAGATCTACCAACAATACATTTACACCTAGCCACACAAGAACAATTTTTGCCAAATTTCAACAATGATATACATACAAGTGTACCTCTGCTGTCAAAAAATGACTGCAAAATATTTGAGAGGATTATCTTATATATATATATATATATATATATATATATATATATATATATACTTCAGAGATGAGGTATATATAATTTACATTGCTTGGACTGTTGTCCTCATCTTTATTTCCATGTTTACAACATAATTATTGCAAAAAAATAAAATAAGGCACTGTTAAAAAGAAAACAAGTGACAAGAGCTTCCATAACTGGTAGTAAAGAGAATGAACTGAGTCAATGCTGCCTCTCTCTCTCCATGAGCATGGTAAGAGGGAAATTTTATATATATATATATATATATATACATACACTCTTCATTTGTAAACGAGTTATTAGGCAACCTAACTTTCTACCATGTGGTGTCTTCAGGCGGTTTGCAATAACTGATTTTACCATTTTTTTTTTTTTTTTTAAGAACACTCACCTAACGGTGATTATTTTTGAACGCTGACGTTAAAGGGAATTTTTGAATGTGTAATTTTTAAAATTACAAGAAATTATAACATTTTCATCCCTGGTTGTATGAACCTAATAGGTATTTTATGGTATTCCCTGTTACGTGAGCATTCAAAAAAAAAAAACGGTAAAGTCAGTTATTGCAAATCGCCTGAAGACACCACATGGTAGAAACCTAGGTCACATAATAACTCATTTACAAATGAAGAATATTCAAAAGTTCTACAGTATAATTGTATTGAACACTTTTTAATACAATTGTGTACTGGTCTAATTTTACTATGACCAAAAAGTAAGTAATTAAACAATTATATAAGAAGATGGCCTAGAGAGCCAGCGAACTACCAAGGTTTCACCAAATTGGCTACTTTCCCTGAAGATCCAATGTGGTGAAACCTTGGTAGGTTCATTGGCTCTCTAGGTTAGTTATTTACTTGTTTGCTCTCCTAGTGTATTGAGCACTTTACGTGCCAGGTTGCTCGTCTCGGGTTTTTTTTCTTTCAACTAGTACTTTGACTAATGTTCAAGTGCTTAGTTTGTTTCTTTTTTTTTGGTTTCCATTTTTTTCCCTCCACATTTATACTCGGTGGGTTTTTCAAGACGTGTTCAAAGACAAATTTAGTGTTTTATATATATATATATATATATATATATATATATATATATATACACACACACACACACAAGTTGTTTAGATATATATTCCACAGTTTAATACTGCAACTTAAAAGCTATTATAATAAGTCACACAAACACCCACAATCAAATAAATCCACAACTTCCTCCGTTTCTTTGCAACCACACACACTCATTTTAACGCTTGTCAAACTTAAACATTAACGTACAACATTAAATGTTTCTTAATAATCTTATTTACACAATAAAAATATTTAGAATTTCTTAAATAGACTTTGAACTTCTAACAAGTTTTTCTTTCGTTTTTTTCTTGTTGCTTTTCATCGCACCTTTTAGATCATTATTGTAAGAATCGAAGATTTTGTGGTGTAAACAAAATGTGGACAGAGACTATAATGGTCAGTCAGTTAAGTGCCATACGTGATACACGCTTGGGCGATCATGTCTCGAAAGAGACTTGACTGACTGGGCAGAAGATTATCCCGCAGTAGGTTGCCATTGCTTTCTGCGGTAGACTGGTTGCCAACCAAGGCTATAGAACCCAATCTGTCCTGCTATTTAACCCATAACTGGAAGGAAGAGACGGATTAATACCTTTCCCAAGGGTATTTGCGCGTAAGTGAATACAATGGATTCAACTGGAATTCGAACTCGGCTCCCCAGTTTCTCATTCCGAGCCGATATCCACTGTACCACAACGCACTATAATGGTAGCTGCCCTCGTTGGTCAAAGAAACAGCATTTAGTGTGCTGTCTCTGTAGAAAGAAAGCAAATAGCTACCCTGTCGGAACAGAGTCAGCATGAACCATGGGACATGTAGTTATGAAGAATGGGTCTACAAGCCTCCTCACAAGATAGATGGGGTGGTAAGCTGAGTGATGTTGCAAATGATTCCTTTGGCTAGCCAACCACTAAAGTTTTAAGCCTCATAAAAGCAGGAATATTTTTCAGGAAGACAGTCTGGCATCACGCTGTGCTGACCATATAATGTGATTGTCATGCGTTACTGAAGATTTCTGTAACTCAGCATCATGTTTTTTTTGTCAGAATCCATTTTACACATTTATAAATTTACCATTCATCCATGCATTGCCATATCTGGTTGGGTGCTGTTGCTATTCATCTTGAGGCTCTCGACAAAAAATCCAAGAAAGATCTCCAATATAATCAATCCTGACTTGGCAGCCCACTTTCAGTCACTTTCTCACTGACATTATATGGCTTCCCTCTGTTTTTTCTACAGTTATTTTTATGGCAACTGCACTGACTTTTTTTTTCCCTGGTTCCCAACCACATGCATTTATTAGTGTTTGGTATCAAGGTCCCACTCTTTTTCTATCTAAATAGTTAAATGTAACCACCTCTTCTATTCTAACAGTTTCTTTTCTTGCACTTCCTTTCTGTGGAACTTCCTTCCATTCACTTGCTTCCCTGATGGCTACAATCTTCAAAAGTTTAAATGTAACATCAAGTGCCAGCTTGTATCTACTTGATTACCAGCCATCATTTTTTCTTTGACATCCCCTGTACCTTTTTTTATTCTCTCACTGTAACCCCCTGTGCACAAGTAGCAGTTCTGGCTTGCTTGGGGTAAAATGATTATTAAAAAAAAAAAAAAAAATTGAAATTTGTTTGTCTTTGTTTGTGTTTTCACTGTCTCAGCTGTGTTTGTCCTTTATGTGTAGTGTTTCCATGCGGAAGCCTTGTTTGTGCCCTGCCCATCAATATACAGCGTTCATCACCTTTAGAATTTGATTCAGGTGCTGCCAGTTTTTCTGTCTTTCTTCTTTCGCAGATACCCAACCAATAAGAAGAAAATCCCTTAATGATCTCAAATGAATAATAAACTTAAATCCAAATTTAAAATTACATTACTTCCCCTTGGAAACCTACCTTATTGTAAAAGGGCCTTTACAAGTTTTCTCACAAAGACTTTCACCAGTAGGTGTCATGCAAATAAATCATACACTTAAATATGCACTTATTCTCTAATTCCAACTATGTAGCCATATTTAAACCAGCTGTTGACAAATAAGAGTAAGTTAAACATAACAGCCTTGATTAGGTTTGGTTTGTTCCTGTTTAACGGCCTATCAACATCTAAAGGGTCATTTAAGGCCAGAAACGTATTTCTATTTTAAATCACAGTTGTTGTTAACATTTTTCATTCAAAAAAGTTTGGTAACATTTTTCATTCAAAAAAGTTTGGTTGGCAACATTTTTCATTCAAAAAAGTTTGGTTGGCAACATTTTTCATTCAAAAAAGTTTGGTTGGCAACATTTTTCATTCAAAAAAGTTTGGTTGGCAACATTTTTCATTCAAAAAAGTTTGGTTGGCAACATTTTTCATTCAAAAAAGTTTGGTTGGCAACATTTTTCATTCAAAAAAGTTTGGTTGGCAACATTTTTCATTCAAAAAAGTTTGGTTGGCAACATTTTTCATTCAAAAAAGTTTGGTTGGTAAATACTTTCATAGCATTTTGACCCGGGTTTGGGGGGTTAACTATTTACCCATAGCTGGGACCCTAACAGGTGCTACCACCCCAGGTCGGGGCGAACCCGGGAACAACAGCAACTAAGAGGTAGTTCCATGCTCCTCACAACCTCCCAAACAGAGGCCTTGCTGCCGGATACAGTTTGCCATCATACCCAGGACCCATAACAGCCTTGAGAATAACCAGAGAAGTGGCTGAAAGTGTTTGAAAAAAATCATTATGGAATATTTTTACATTCTTTATCACCAGCAAAAATGAAACGTTCGAATACTAGAAAAATTAAATAAAAAAAATTAATTAAATTCTTCTTGTTGGTCATTTTCAACAAAACATTCTTAAAAGAAAGGTTGGTACCCAAACATACATTAATATATAAAAAAAAATTTTTTTTAAATTTAGTTATATTATGCTCTATGATCTACATTGTATTGAGCACTTTTTTAAAAAAGTAAAAGCCAGAGAACTCTGGATTCTAAGCCTGTTGGTTCTCTTCATCTGGAGAGATATATATATATACACGCACACACAAAAAGAGTTTGTCCCTTTAACAGAGCAGATTCGTGCTGACTTCAAAGTTTGATGATACCATTATGATGTTCTTGCTCATCGGGGATATTTGCCATTAGGTCTCAGTTTTTTCTTGTTTATGGTGTGATTTTTGTGAGATTGGTCTTGTTTGTGATTGGTGGATTATTTTTTTATTTTCCTTTTTATTTTTATTATGCAGTTGTTTGATTTATTTTTACTAATGGTTTTTTTTTTACTGCACACATAAATGGGTGTGTGTTTAATTGCTTTATATTGGGTTGGGCTCTTCTGTTGTATTACCCATTTTTTTTTTTATTGGTTTGACCTTTTTCTTTGAAACTCCGAAGTTAGCAAGAATTTGAAGAGAGAAACTCTTTACTTATCAACGCTCTATCTCCACCCCAATATCGAGCAAACCTGTTTGCCAAAATACATTTTATCAGTAAAACCACTAAAAAACAACAAATCTGGTGTTAAACAATATCACAATTTATTTATATATATATATATATATATATATATATATTACACCTTCGCTTGTCTCTAAGATAATCTCAAAACTTGACCCTCACAAAGTGAGCGGAGGGGACGAAATCCCAATCATAGTCTTAAAGAAATGTACCCCCCGAACTTTCCTCTGTACTTTCTAAGCTCTACAACTTCTGCCTATCTGCTTCCTGCTTTCCTGCCTGTTGGAAATCTTCCTCTGTAGTCCCTATATTTAAAAACACCGGAGAACCCTCAGACCCCGCAAATTACTGACCTATCAGCCTTCTTCCGATCTTTGGCAAAGTGTTCAAAGCCATTATCAACGCCGAGGTGGTTCAGCATCTCACAGCACACAGGCTCCTCTCGGACAAGCAGTATAGTTTCCGCTTCACCAGATCTACTGCTGATATGCTAACGACCATCACTGAGTATATATATCAGGCACTCGACAGGAATGGTGAAGCCCGAACTGTTGCCTTGGATATCTCTAAAGCATTCAACAGAGTCTGGCATGCTGGTCTTCTATGCAAACTGCGGAGCTATGGTATAGCTGGACAATTGTTTGAATTAATCCAGTTATTCCTATCTAACCGCATATTGAAAGTGGTATTAAACGGACATGCCTCCCAAAACTACCATACGAACGCGGGTGTCCCTCAAGGCTCTATCCTAGGTCCTACGCTCTTTCTGATCTACATTAATGATCTCCCTGATAAAGATCCAAAGTAGGTATGTACGCCGATGACACCACAGTTTATTCTCGCCACGATCAAAAATCTGGTGTGGGCGACAAAGCTAACCTTGCAGCCGAGCTTGGAAAGGACCTCCAATCCATAGTGGACTGGGGTAAGAAATGGCTCGTAAATTTTAATGCTTCTAAAATGAAGCTACTATCAATTAATCATCATGGACAATCGCACCTACCTCCTATTAGCATGGACCAGGCTTGCCTCCCAGAGAGTAAAACACTACACCTCCTTGGTCTCACACTTTCAGCGGACCTCGGATGGAATGACTATATCAAATCCATTGCTAATCCGCTGCTATGAAAGTCGGTTCTCTGTGCAGGGCCCGGAGGCTTTTTCCGTCTGAATCTATCCTGCACGTTTATAAATCTACCATCCGCCCGTGCATTGAATACTGTTGCCATATCTGGTCGGGTGCCCCTGCTATTCTCCTTGGGCTTCTCGACAAGATACAGTGGAGGGTCTGTAATGTGATCGATACCGACTTAGCAGACCACCTGCAATCTCTCTCTCACCGGCGCGACATGGAATCCCTGTGTCTCTTCTATAAATACTTTCACGGCTTCTGCTCCGATGAACTTAGATCACTGGTGCCCCCTAGGTTTGAATTTGCACGAGATACTAGACTAGCAACTAGATCCCACCCTTTTACAGTGAAACCGATAAAATGCAACCGCAACTTCTACTCCAACAGTTTCTTTTCTCACACTTCCCGACTGTGGAATTCCCTTCCACATGACTGCTTCACCGATGGCCACAATATCCAGAAGTTTAAATGTAAGGTCAATAGACACCTCCTAACAAACTAACTCGCTTCCATTCTTTCAAACATTCTTCCCACCCACCCACCTATCTATCACCCCCCCTTCTGACATTTCCTATATCTAACCACTCTTTCTATATACCTTCCCCTATGTAGCCCCAAGCGCAATAGTGGTGGTGGAATGCCTTGCTTGGGGTGAAATGATTAAAAAAAATAAAATAAATATATATATATATATCTCCTACGTCTACGGCACAACTCACAGTTTCATGTGTTATGCAATCATCAGGTATGTAATTCAAACTAACAGTTTAATAGATTTGAAATTAAATTTACTATGTTCATGGGAATTAAATCCTATTAAATCGGATAATATGTATATTTATATAACACAGCTCTGTTCATACATTAAGCACTGTTTTATTAACACCTGAATAATAATACTATACATATATGCACCCTCCTCATATGTATATTTATTAATTTACGTCTATATATATATATATATATAATATTTCATTTTTTACCTTGCTCCAGCCACTAAAGTTGAACCTGAATGACTCATGCTAATATGAGTGGGTGGAGCAGTGAATCGAGTTACCAGGCCATCAGGTGTGCCATCTGGGAAAGTGAACACTTGCACAGAATTCATATTGGAAGCCGTGTAGAATTTCTGGTTCTGTAAAGAAATGTAGACATTTTCAGAATCTTATCAAAAAGTATCAAATCATTACAAAATAAATCAATTCAACTATGAACAGAACATTTGGGAGAAAATATTTAATAGGTTAAAGTTAAAAGAAAATTGAGAACTATCATGTCTAATGACACTGTAAACCCCCACCCTCCCACACAAGCACAATTTCATATACAATATTTATGTTTGAACTGATGTCTTAATCTTTGTTGCTACTATCATAGTATCCTTCAGTTTTCATCAGATGTCAATCATGGTAACCTTCATTGAATTTACTTCTGAATTCTTTATTTATTAAATTATTCTCTTTCCATTGTCTATCTTAAAATTTATCTCATCTTATTGCTTACTCCGTTTCTACTGAGTCTAAGCCTGTACTACCCAACCCAGGAATTGAACTCGCATTTACTATCTCACCAAATTGACAAAGCAACACTTTAATTCAACAGGTAATTTTCTCTGTTATAAAAAGTTGACATGTTTACTCACATGATAGACATTTTTTTTACTGCTGTTTGACTAATATATGGCCTAAGAGCCTCACAAAGAAGATTACTGTGTGGAGGTTGTAATAATGTAAGACGATAAGGTAAGGTGTATGAGGATATGTAGGCTAGATAAATGTTGACTCTAGACTTGAAGATTGTACTTAAGATTGTAGTAATCTGCTATTTATCTCAAGCTCCCTGATAAAACTCAAAGAAGAATCAGCTATTTTATTGGCCATATTCTGGTTGTCACAGCTTTAGTCTTTTCCCAAAATTGCCTCCCTCTGCCTTTTCTATAAATACTTTCACGGTAACTATCCAGATGAGCTCTTTGCTATAGTACTTAGACTCTGTCCTATTATTGAATCCATAACTGGAAGGAAGAGATGGGTTAATACCTTTCAAACTCGGTTCCCCGATTTGTCTTTCCGAGCCTATATTCACTACACCACAATGCACATCCTATACTGTAAAATATTATTAATTGGCAAAATTGTTTGAATAGATTCGTTTTGTACAGTTTATCAACATTTTGTAGGTATATTTTGGTATTATTTCAAACTATTGTTCTCATCTTGGTTGATATTGATGCTATTATAGACACAACGCTTCGACCAAATACCTTCTGGCCATCATCAGGTGCCCATTACTTGACTGATATAGATTATTTGTTGATTATTGTGATATATCCTGTGATACCAATTATTGTTCATTCCCACTAGATTAGTGCAGATCCAAGGATTGAACTCATGACTGCTAGATGACAGTAACATATCCACTTTCTCACCGACGAGATGTGACTTCCCTTTGTCTGTTCTATAAATACTTCCATGACTTCTGCTCCAATGAACTTAAGTCACTGGTGTCTCCGCAACAGGTGTTTACTCGTGCAACCAGACTGGCAACTGGGTCTCACCCATTCACACTTAGATCAAACAAATGCAGACGACAATTCTACTCCTGCAGCTTCTTTTCTCACACTTCCCACCTATGGAACTCGCTTCCATATTAATGCTTTCCTGACGGCCACAACCTCCAGGAATTTAAATGCAAGGTCAATACTCATCTCTTAACTACTTGACCCTAGTTTTTTCCACACCACCCTGTATATCCTTTTCATTCTCTCCACCTTTGCAACTGTCATCACACCTGTATTCCTATCCTTCTCTTGCTCCTTTCTAGCTGGTTCGTCCTTCTCTTCACTCTCCTCTAATCTTTTTACTCTTATATAGTCCCGTGCACATCAGTAGCGTTACCACCTTGCTCGAGGTGATATGATTTAAAAAAAAAATATCCACTCCACAACCATCTCCGAAGGTGTATTTTTGGAGCCTCTCATATTCATTGTCTGATGTTTTTGACCACTAGTTATGATAGTAGGTTTGTATTTTTTTTTTAGATAATTTTAGTATTTATTTCTGGGATAAGTAATTGTCAATATCTTGGTATTATTTTGAACTATTTTTCACATCTTGGTTGATATTGTTGTTATTATAGACACAACATTTTGTGTGTTGTGGGGCAGTGGATATCACCTTGGAACAACAAATCGGGGAGGCGATTTCAAACTCCAGTGGAATTCCTGACTGACTTAGGCTGGTGGCGCAGTCTCATCAATTTACAGCTGAGTTAGCTTAGATGTGACTATAGATTATGCTAGCAGTTTCTTTTCTCACACTTCTCATTTGTAGAACTACCTTACCATGCTTTCCAGCCCCAATAGCCCTTGTGTCTCAGTGACTTTACTACCTTGCTTGGGACAAACTAGTTACCTCCATTAAATTGGAAGAAAAAAAAAAATTTTTTAAAAATAAAAAACAGCATAGTATGAATTAAAAAGGTCCAAAACTTTATAAAACAAATTTTTTCCATCAAAATGTTTATAATATTATTAAGAGGAAAGATCAAAGTAATTTTTTATTTTTTATTTTTTAATCCCTTTTAACATGTTCAAAATTTTGGCAGAAAATTTTGTTTTGATTTAAGTTAGCGTTGCAGAAAATGTTACAACTGTTTTTTTTTTTGTTTTTTTTTAATCATATCACCCTGAGCAAGGCGAAAATGCCACTGATGCGCAGGGGGCTACGTAAGAGTGAAAAGATTAGAAAAGAGAAAAACCGGAAACCACATCCTAAACAGGAAACAAGGGATGAGCCTCTTCACCTGTTCAATAGACGTGGGTGGAGTGTGAACCGGACGATAGTTTAGTCTATCTACTCCAATTGAAAAAAAAATAAAATAAAAAAAAAAAAGAGTGAAACCGGCAGCCTGTCGTGTGCATTAGATCTCGTCCGGCCAGGCCTGGCGCACCGTCACCGGCTTCCGTGGTTCGCTGCTGCTGCTGCACGTCATCCGCCGTTTTTCCCGTTAGCTGTTGCCATTGCCGCCGCTACTGCCGCCGCCGTTATAGCTGCAACCACCGCCGATGCGAGCTGACAACGCCTACGACTACGCCGACTTTGCCGCAGTGAAGCAGAGTCGTTTACAAGGAATTCAACTGTGCGTTGTGGTGCAGCGGATATTGACTTGGAACAACAAATCATCTGAAGAAACTTAATTGCTTCTATGTATGTTTCTAACTCTTCCAGACCCAATTACCCCTGTGTCTTCGTGACTTGCTTGGGATGAACTCAATTAAAAATAAATAAATAAATAAAATAATCAGGGCCTCTTAAGAGTCTGTTCTATAAAGTAGTTCTTGGGAAGATGTCCGAATGATTCAATCATGTTTTTGTTTTTGGCACATTTTTCCCCTCAGCTCAGTAAACCTATATTCTTGTCCTTTGAAATTACTGAACAAGTATAGTACAACCAAAAGCATTTTTTTTAATCGTTTCACCCCAAGCAATGTGGTACTGCCACTGATGTGCAGGGGGGCTACATAAAAGAGTAAAAGTTTAGACAGGAGGAGAGTGAAGAGAAAGACGGACCAGTTAGAGAGGGGGTCAGAGAAAGGGCAAGAGAAGGATGGGAACACAGGTGTGAAGACAGCTGCAAAGGTAGAGAGAAAGGAAAACATATACAGGGTGATGTAGAAAGAACTGGAGTCAAGTGTATAAGAGATGGGTATTGACACTGCATTTATAATGGATTTTGTTGTAAAGGTCTGAACTTGTGGAGCTAAGAATATTTTCCAAGCAAGTTATGGTAGATGTTTGTGATGTTTCATCTGTGGGGGGAAAGGGGTTGTAGGGTGGAAAATCATTCATCCCTCACAAGTCTACAAGGATCTTTTTAAACTCATGTTAAGTGTAGAAAGAGAGAGGATTTGGCAGTAACACTATTTTGGAGTTGATCTGACTCTCATAACAAAGGGATGGTAGGAGTCAGAAACCAAAAAAACTTTTTAAAAAACCAATAACATTTTTGCTCTAGTATATAAATACTTGTCACAAAATTAACCCTTACATTTTCCTCGATTAAGTCCCTCAGAGGAGGAAATATGTCAGCTAAGATAAGTTTGTGTTTATTTCCATTGTCCTTTAAACTATCTCAAAAATGATTTCCAGATTATTGTTAACAAGAAATGGCTTGTTGATTTTTCCACTTCATGTTAATGAAACGATTATATACAAGGCTGCTTCTACAAAAGTTGATCGGTTGTGTTGTGCTAAAAAAGTTCTCAACAGAATCTAATTTACACTATTTGTCTACTTCTGGGATGAGGTAGTTTTTAAATTATTTACACTGTTATTCTCATCTTTATTGCCAGGTTTACAATGTTTCAACCTTCTTCAGAGGCTAGGAATTTTGAACTGAACCCTTTATTTTGATCACTGTGGTATATCATTCTAATTCCATGTGCGATGCCACTTCTGGATATCATGTAGTTATCTCCCTTTAACTCAACTCTCGAAGTTATTTGTTCACTACTGCTGTAGCCAGTGACTTGACCCAAAGAGTTCTGAGTTCAATACCTGGTTACAGCAGTAGTAAACAAAAAATTTAGAGATGTGAGTTAAAGGGAGATAACTACATGGTATTCAGAAGTGGCATCAGAGCCTACAACGGCCAAAATATTGTAAACATGGCAATAAAGATGAGGGCAACCGTCTGAACAGGGTAAATAATAAAAGTAGTAATTCAGGAATTGTAGTTGGTTGGTTGGTTGTTTCATTTTATGGCAAATCAACCTTGGCGGGTCATTTATTGCCAACTAATTTATTTATTTATTTATTGCTGGTAATACCTTTTTCTTTCAACAATTTATTGTTGTTTTATGTAAGTTTTTGTGTCTAGTAATACTTTTTTCTTTTGCGAGTATCAAGATTCATTGGGATTTGTTTTTAAGGGCAGGGTCCTCAAGTCCTACCCTGTTATTTAACCCATAACTGGAGGGAAGGGACGGATTAATACCTTTCCCAAGGGTACCAGTGCTTAAGTGAATGCAGGGTATTCAACTGGAATTCGAACTCGGTTCACCAATTTCTCTTTCTGAGCCAGCCAATATCCACTGCACCACAATGCACATCTGTCACTAAATGCTTACAGCACCTGGTATTCCCAAGCAGTCACCCACCTAAGTACTGACCAGGCTCAATGTTGCTTAACTTCGGTGATCGAGCAAGAACCAGTGTATTCAACGTGATATGGCCATAAGCCAATAAATGCTTACAGCACCTGGTATTCCCAAGCGGTCACCCATCTAAGTACTGACCAGGCTCAATGTTGCTTAACTTCACTGATCAAGCGAGAACAGGTGTATTTAATGATATGGCCATAAGACACATTCATGTGTATATCTGTGCATATCTACTTTGCTTTATTTTTCATTTCTTTTTAAATTATCATTATTTTTATTTTTCTTACTCTTATCTTCTTAATTTTTTAATTCTATTTTTTAACTATTATTTTTATACTTTATTCTTTAAAAGAAATACCCATTTGAACACTTCATCCACAATGCAAACAAACTAATGACATTCCCTTCAATGTGAGATTAATAATATCAGTTCCTCCCATGATTTTAGTATCCTACTCCATTTTATGTGCGTTGTAGTGCATTGGATATCGGCTCGGAACAAGAAATCAGGAAGCCGAGTTCGAATTCCAGCTGAATTCATTGCATTCACTTACGTGCAAATATCCTTGAGAAAGGTATTAATCCATCTATTCCTTCCAGTTATGGGTTAAATAGCAGGACAGATTGGGTTCTATAGCCTTGGTCGGCAACCAGTCTACTGCAGAAAGCAATGGCAACCTACTGCGGAATAATCTTCTGCCCAGTCAGTCACGTCTCGAAAGAGACATGATCGCCCAAGTGTGTATCACGTATGGCACTTGACTGACTAACTGACTGACTGACTCCATTTTAGGGTTTTAATATTTTTGTAACCTACAAGGTTACTGGTGAGTTGTGCTGGTTCTTAGTATATTAATTCTGTTACTCATAATCCAGTTGATGGACAGTTGATTCAATTGATTTTACCCAGACTTCTGTCTGGTCCTTAATATAGGTTATTATCATGGTCACGTAATCCCCAGTGGAATAATCCATTCTTTTAGTTTTTTTATGGCAATCAGCGTAGAACCATGTGTTGGTTTCAACACTTCTTTCTATATGACAAATATTAATCTAACTAAATTATACATTTAATTAATAAGAATATTCACTCACCCAATTTACAATAACCAAAATTTAAGGAATGTTAATACCTAAAATAATACAAATCGAAAAATATTCAGTTCATAATATGCACCTGATGACTGCATAATGCATGACACTCCGAGTCATGCTTAAAACATAAAATTCATATTTATAATGATAATATACACGCTAAAAATTCTGCCTCTTTCTATTGAGCGCCCGTAGCTCAGAGGTAGAATCGCCAACTCACGCCAATTCAGTCGGGTTTCAATCCTGGGTAAAAAGCAATCGGCTGCCTAACCGTACTGATGAGCTGTGATACAGCAAAACAGATCTGTCTGCGGATGACTATATATATATATATATATATATATATATATATATATATAGGTGTGTAAGTGTGTACACTCCATTTAATAATTTTTAATTATTTTAAGAAATTACATGTTTTTGAAATAAATATAATAAAATTTTATTCAAAATTTTGTATCATCCCAAAATCCTAATTACTCAATTAAGTCTAAGTTTCAATTATCCCCAGGGCAGTGTTATGTGGTAGGTTCAAAATAAAAATAACCTTTTCTTTTTGCAAATTCGCAAGCTAGTGTGAAGCCGAGTTCAAATTCCAGTTGAAGTCATTGCATTCACTTACACACAAATACCCTTGGGAAATGTATTAATCTGTCACTTCCTTCCAGTTATGGGTTAAATAACAGGACAGATTGGGTTCTATAGCCTTGGCAGGCAACCAGTCTACCACAGAAAGCAATGGCAACCTACTGCGGGATAATCTGCTCAGCCCAAGCGTGTTTCATGTATGACACTTAACTGACTGAGTGTGAAAATATCAATTAACCAATGAAAAGAGACTGATTTGCAGAAAATAACAAATTCAATTTTCAACGACCCATGTCATGTTTCTTCCCACTCAAAAGTGAGTTTGTGTTTGGAGCTGACCACATGATCAGAGTTGGTTATATATTTCAGGTTTTTCAATTGGTCAGTTAGAGAAGAAAGCAGAGAGTGCTCAACCTAGCATAACGTAACAAAAACTGATGACCCACAATCTGCACGACTATCCCTGTGACCCGTATTTGATTTCTCTCGTGCTACTTTCTTCATTTTTTTCTACTTCCTCTTCAACTACTCACCATCCACAACAGAAAGAAAGAAACAAGACGTGATACCCACGTGATACATCACATCAAAAACATGGACTTATCTCTTTATTTGTACAAATCAAATTTCACATTTCGCTAAAACAGAAAAACAGTCAATTCTTTAAACTTCTCACTACGCTTTCTCTTGGAACATTTCACAGTTAATAATTTCATGCCGACAATTTAAAGTTATTTTATGTTATGCTGTTCGATAAATAAATTTTCATTTATTTATACAAACAAAACAGTTTTATCTTTCCAACCTTCTGATGTTCTGGAGTAAATTTTGAGGAGTTCAGTAATGTTTGGTGCAAGGCCAGTTTAATAAACATGTTCGAGCTCCCTACTTCAAATATGAAGCCTTGCCTGTCACAAACTGGAATAGATCATTTAGTGAGCAAGTGATACCAAATAGAATGTACTGAAGACAATTTAGGTACACGTCCTGTCGGTCTACATACAGTGCTAGCATAAATCTTGGCCTATCAGACGAGTCAAGCTTACACAAACTTTTTGACCCATATTTTGGGAAATAAGGTGGGAGTGGGAATATTTTATATGCCATTCAATGCAATATTTATTAAATATAGAATTTAGGAATTGTCAATAATTTAAACTAACAAACTCTGACATCTTAGTGGCTCTATCTTCTTGAGGGTGAGAGTGGGGTGGGGACAAAAAGAAATAGACTATTTATGTATTATTTTACAATGTTTCTGTAGATGTCTTTTTTATCTATTGAATTGGTGAATGACACGGGTGGTCGATTTAGTATCTTACTGATGATCATAAAAGAAGTAGTATTATCAGTAACAATTCTTACCTTATAAATAACACAATATACAGTTTCCCCAATCTGATAAGATGAAGCATCTGAATCATCAAAGCCATCCCATGTACGGACATCACCATCGGCACCACAACTAAGGATATACCTAGAAAAGAAAGAGAAAAAAATTAAAAATTCATATACTAAATTAATCTGACATTTTAATTTATTGCTTAAATGTTATTTTTAATGGATACCCATATTTGAGTAGACGTTCTGTTTTTATTGTTTCTTTTTAATAAAAAGTATATGATGTGCATTGTGGTGCAGTGGATATCGGCCCGGAACGAGAAATCGGGGAGCAGAGTTCAAATTCCAGTTGAATTCATTGCATTCACTTACGCGCAAATACCCTTGGGAAAGGTATTAATCCGTCTATTCCTTCCAGTTATGGGTTAAATAACAGGTTCTATAGCCTTGGCTGGCAACCAGTCTACCGCAGAAAGCAATGGCAACCTACCGTGGGATAATCTTCTGCCCAGTCAGTCATGTCTCTTTCGAGATATGATCACCCAAGCGTGTATCACGTATGCCACTTAACTGACTGACTGATATTTATTTATTTCCATAGGATGCCAAACTGAGATGAGATGTATATCTCAAGAAACAGGAAAAGTGTGTTCTGAAGAACCATTCATCATTGTCTGACCAGAAAGTCCTTCATGATCAAGCGGTCAAGGCATGTCGGACCTAATGACAGTTTCTTTCAGGGGTACTCGTGTTCAAATCCTACCAGAAGGTGCATATCTTTCTAACAAATTTTTTCAAATATTCAGGCCGGTAGATGGAAAGAAATGCACTGTTTAATAAAAAAAAAAAAATTTAGACAACATACTGAAAAATGGGTATCCATTAAAAATAACATTTAAGCAATAAATTAAAATACTAAATTAAAAATAAAATAAGTAGAAATAAGAATTTCTTTTATTTTCAATATTCATCATCATCATCATCAGTCTTGTACATGAGTATGGTCATAGGGTCACTGCACAACGAAGCACATGACCAGCTCTCTTCATATGGCTTGGTTATGTGCCAAGGTTTGTTTATAGTTCTCCCGAACACAGAGTGAACTGAAAACAGGATTCTTGTATATATAGAAACTTAAGATATGCAAAAAACAATATTGCATTTTTATTAAATAAGTATTATTTTAATTATTAAATAGCTTTTAAAATAGTGGGAGTATTTTGTATATTAAATAATAAAACTTTTAATTTTTACAAAAAATTTATTGCACTAAGCTACACACATTAGTGAACCAAGTGTACTTTTTACCCCCTTAAGTATTTGCACTTACATTTGGTTTCGATCAGTCAATGTATGGATATTTTAGCAGACAGGATATGACAGATAGACAAACAGAAGTCACAGAATTTTATATACAGAGTGAGATGAATAAATTGTCATCTAAATTATTTAAAAATGAAAAATAACACTGTATTGTAGAGTGGCTAACACCCCTGCAGCACTCTCAATGATGGAATGGCCCATAACCTGAAATGGTTTATATAAGTAAAGAACAGTAGCATTCGAATGTCATTCAATATTCAGACTGATTACTTTGGTAACTATTACGATCTAAACCCCTCCTCTCTGTGTTGTAAGTTTTGTCTTGTCCGTCATTGTAACTATTGTGTTTTTAGAACCAGATATTCTGCTGAATAATATGGCAGCACCTCAGCAATACAACACACTGTCATCTCATTTTAACAGATATATTTACCAAAATTACACAAAAGTATCTTTAAATACTAACAGTAAATGTATTCCATAAAATTGCCACTGGCCTCAATCACCCCCACAATGACTTGGGAATCTCATACAACTCTTTTGGACAGTCTCTTTGTTTAACTTGGTGAATGCTAACATAATCCTTACCTTCAGTTCATTTTTGGTATTACAAAGAGTTTTGTTGGTATCTCGCTCAACTGCACCCACGCATAACAATCAAGAGGGTTGCAGTCTGGGGAGTTCTGCGTCTAGATGTTGTCACAGAAATAGTCTGACAGCCATGACTGGATTCTCCTGCTTGTGTAGCATGGTGAAGTGTCCTGTTGCCAGACATAGGGTCTTCCAGCAGCCAACCTCTTGTCCCAGGACATCACTATCTACTCAAGACACTTGTGCAGGCCTCTGTGTTGAGTCTGAGGTCTTGTGGGAAGATGAATAGAGGTATAACATCACCATCTCAAGTGATCACTCCAAACACCAGGATGTTGACTGAATATATCATCAGACTCTTTCCAAATCCTCTGCACTGTGCTCAGATTGACACCCAAAAACTGAAATGTTTGTATTGGAGTTTCCGGTATGAATGCCAAGCAGCACAGCATGTCATTTCCAAATTTCTGGCAGAGTGAATTGCATCATGGTGCTCTCTTTCTCACAGACTGTGCTCAACTGACTCTACTATACTGTGCAATTGATAAAATCAAAAACAATGAGCATGCACAAAATTGAAAATATAAAAGGACGACAATTTAGCCATCGCACCCTATAGATGATAGATAAAGTGAATGTTACACTTTTTACCATCAATTCTGCACATTTTTAGTCAATTGCATTCTTCAATTGGTCTTAGAGAATTACTTATTTGAAACATTTACTATTTATTACTTAGTTGAACCATTTACTACTTGTTCTCACCATGAAGAAATCCTTCCCAAACCTACTCTATACACGCCAGAGGAAGAATATCTTTTGGTATGGTGAGTGTAGGGTATGTTTAAATAGTCAATCATACACAGAAATAGGGCCCAGTAGATTTTTTGTGGAAGCCACATATCAAAGCGACTAACATAACCATGCTGATGCAAATGAGTTTTCAGCACTTGATTTGGATATTTTGAGCAAGTTGGCTATCATCTGCATTGAATAACATCAAGTACCTCTACTGATTTGCTAAAAAACTTAGCATACCATGATGAAAAAAATTTACTAAATTAATAAAAACAAATTTTATTATGAAAATCATTAAGAGGAAAGACCAAAAGATTTTTTGATTAAATTATCTTTTTTAGAACCTTACAAATTTTTGTTTTTTTCATCACTGGGCAAAGATTAGTATAGGAAATTTTAGCATCTTTTTGCTGTGAAAAATAAATTCATTTGGAAATTCTTGCAAAAATCAAATAATTATCGAATTTTAATGAAACTCACAAGACTTGTTTACAAATGAATTAAATTATTTTGCTTTTTGTTTTTTTTTTTTTAGAAAATCTTAGTAAAAACAATCTGCTACATACCACCACCACCACCACACACAAATTTATGAAACTTTGAGAAATCAAATTTTATAGCGCTTAATGCTTATATTAGTTAAAAGCAAAATTCCTTGAATTTAAATCATTGTAAAACAAGATCCCACTTGCAGAAAATCTGCCTCAAATCTTAAGTAAAAATGCAATAAAGCTAAAACATTATTTAATTAGAAAAGCTTTTAATTGCTTTTGTGAATAAAATATATTGTCTTAAAAAAACTTTTTTATGAATAATGAATTTTTACAATTTTTCCATTTTTTTTATTTTAATTATAATTTATAAAGTTTTAAATCTTTTAAAATTCTGTCTTACTTTGCAGTAAGTAAAAACTATATTTACTACTAATAAATAGAAAGCTTAGTACAATTCAACACTCAATATTTCAAAAAGAATATTTTCCTAAATTTTAAAGATTACTGAGACAAAAAAATTATGAAAAAGGTGCTTACATTATGTTCTTCAAGTAATTTTTACAAACATGTACACTATCAAAAACATCAGATAAACATCTCTGTCAGTCAAGTAATCAAAATTTTTAATCAACAGCTACAGCAATATTAAAAATGCATTTCTGAAATATTTTCAACTTAAAATAATAGGTTTCAAATCAGATTAATTAAACTTTAAATCTTAATATTCCTCAAATAAAGTTTCAGAAAAGTATATGTTATTTTTGAAAGATTGTTTTGATAAAAGAGAATTACATAAGTTTAAAGATTTTTAAAAATTATTTTAAAATCATAGGTATCATGGTTCTGTGGAGGTAGCTAAAAAAACATCTGCCAGTTTCAGCTTGTCTCCAACAGAACATTGTGTTCAGCACAATATTTTGCAAACCACTTTTGACATGACTATTTACAATGCCTTCTCCATAAAGTACCCAAAACAAATTTTTCAGTAGTTACTATTTTTACCTAATATACCAAAAATAATATTGCTTATCCCCAACATTTTTAGCATTACAATAATAAAAAAAAAAAAACATGGCAATTTTAACAATTTGTTTTTATTGAAATACACAGATATGAAAGCTGTCGAAATTCAATCTTTTTGAATGTAGTTAAAACTAATTGTCCCTGAAGCCACTTGACAACAAAAAATGTTTTGGTCAAGCCAAGAGTTCCCTATCTTTTTTTTTTCTTTTTTTAACATCTACCTCTTTTTAATAAAGTCCTACAGGCTTTCTTTTTTAACATCTGCCTCTTTTTCATAAAGTCCTACAGGTTTTCTTTTTTAACACCTGCCTCTTTTTAATAAAGTCCTACAGGTTTTCTTTTTTAACATCTGCCTCTTTTTAATAAAGTCCTACAGACTCTAATCAACTATAAATAGGTTAAACGTCTCACCCCTCCCAGATTCCTTTTTCAAACAATATGGCTTTTGTTTCTCTAGGTCAACTGCTGATATATTAACGGTTATGACTGAAAGAGTTTGAGCATTGTTTAATGGCATATCAACACCTCTGTGGGTTATTTAATGCCAACAAAGGTGGGTTTTCCTTTTTAAGTGTTCAGTTATGATGAAAAAGTTGATTTAGTCAAATTCTGATAATTTTTTCCATTTGATCAGAGTACTATTAAACAACATTTCTCTGAAAAACATAAACATGTAGGTAATATCAGACAGATTTTGGTCAACAATACGGTGATCCTTACTCATACACACAGTAAGAGGAACCTGCAGATATTGGAGGCCATGTACATCAAATCAAAACAACCAACACTCTATAAAATCAACTTTAAAACAGGAAATAACATATTACATTGCATTTGACTACACGGTTTTGTTGTCATTTCGTGCTATCCCGCGGTGTGACGTCATAAAACCGCATCGCAAACTTTCTCTTTCCGAGTCGATATCCACTGCACCACAACACACATCCGTCACTATACGTTTACAGCACCTGGTATTCCCAAGCGGTCACCCATCTAAGTAATGACCAGGCTCAACATTGCTTAACTTCAGTGATCGAGCGAGAACCGGTGCATTCAATGTGATAGGCCGTAAGCCATGAAAATAAATGGTCATATGGTAAAATCATTGTTAGATACTGGAAGTGACATTTCTATTGTGAATGAACAAACATGGAAGAAAATAAGTTGTTCGTTATTAACGAGTACCAAAAAATAGCTTGAGAAGTGTCTGGTGTTTTTAGGCTTAGTCAAGTATTACAATATCTACATTCCCAAAATGAATGATCACTAAATAACTTATTGAAAAATGGATTTGGTCTAAAGAATGCAAAGATACTTTCCAGAAAATAAAAAACTGCCTGGTATAAGCTTTATCGTTAGTGCATCGACTCTAAAAATGAAGTAATTGTAGCATCCGATGCTCGCAACTATAGGATCAGAGCGGTAATTCTACATAAGTTTGAAGACGGGACTACAAAGCCCATCGGCCATGCTTGCAGAACCCTGCTTCCTGCAGAAAGAAGTTATAGCCAGATCGAAAAAGAAAGCCTGGCCATAATTTACACGATTAAGAAATTTTGCAGGTTCATCCATGGAAGGAATTTTGCACTACAGACAGATCATAGATTGATTGTTGTTAACGATTTTTGGATCAATAAAGAGTATACCTACACACACTGCTAACAGGTTACCGTGCTGGGGAATAATCTTGTTAAAACTACAACTTTAAGATGGAATACCTACCTTCAAAAAAACTAGGACATGCCGACGGTTTGTCTATGTTAAGCAGAAACATTAGAAGACACAGTGATAGCTGCTTTAAGGGGTGAAAAAGTACGACTATGAAATACAATTCAGGAGTCACCCGCGACTCTAGAAGATATAAAAAAAGCAGCTGAGAAGGATGCATTGATTAAAGAAATTAACGAACAGGTATGGCTGAAAGAAAAAATTAAAAAAGGAACTAAAATATCACCTTTCTCAATCTGTAACTGCTATTATATGCAGACTAGCAGTATAGCCCAGCGTTGCTCAGGTCTAATGAAAGCTTTAAAACTAATTAATGGTCCTGGAGCTCAGACTCTTTGGACGTTGGCACGAAAAATTCAAAAGCAATAGTTGTTTCCAGTTAAAGCGAAAACATAGAGTGAAAGAAAAATGACTGGATGTAAGTCAAATTTTGATTTCCTGATTTTGAAATCAAATTTTCTGCACTATTGTAAGAACTGCAACCTTGAAACTTCTGAACATCGTTTCTTATGTCTTTGTCCATGAGTGTATCAAATTTGATTAAAATCGGACCAGTCCTTCTGTAACCCGATTTTTTCGATTATCAATATTTATCGGGGGTACCTCGACACAAAACCTAGCTAAGAACACTCACAGACACTTATAGTACAACTGTGTAAATTTTCAGCTGTTTCGGAGTCTATAGGTAACGGGGACACACACACACACACACACACACACTCACACACACAGAGACAAAGTTCCATTTATAAATAAGTTTAGATAGAGTGGTAGTACCATATACTCTGCCAAAGAAAATCTTGAAGAAATTTCATATAAGTCATCCGGGCATGTCAAGAATGAAATCATTAATGTGTAGTTATACATATTGACCTAGGATGGACCAGGAGGTTGAAAAAATGTTAAAAGAGTGTAGAGGTTGTCAACTTGCAGCAAAAGTGCCACCAATGCAAATTCAGCCATGGCCTAAAACAGATATTCTCTGGATGAGGTTACACATCGACTAAACTTGCTGAACCAATAAATGATTACTATTACCTTATAATCATAGACAGTCAGTTAAGTGCCATAGGTGAAACACGTTTAGGCGATCATGTCTCAAAAGAGACATGACTGACTGGGCAGAAGATTATCCCGCAGTAGGTTACCATTGCTTTCTGAGGTAGACTGGTTGCCAGCCAAGGCTATAGAACCCAATCTGTTCTGTTATTTAACCCATAACTGGAAGGAAGAGACGGTCTAATACCTTTCCCAAGGGTATTTGCGCGTAAGTGAATGCAATGAATTCAACTGGAATTCGAACTCGGCTCCCCGATTTCTCGTTCCAAGCTGATATCCACTGCACCACAACGCAAAGTGTAGACATCTGCAAATACTATAAATGTATTAAATGAGCTTTTTAGTCATTTTGGTGTTCCAAGAACTTTAATTAGTGACAATGGATCACAGTTTAACTAGTGAATTTCTGTACATATTTGTCCATAGACTACATTAGGACCTCTGTTTACCACCCAAGATCAAATGGACAAGCAGAAAGATTCACACACACTTTTAAAAGAGCTCTAAGAAAGAATCAAGGCATGCACACTGATGAGAGGAGTAGACAAAAGTTTTTAACAGTTTACACAATTACTCAAAATCTGAAAATAGATTCAAACTTATCACCAGTC
The DNA here is from genome assembly GCA_037127315.1 of Ascarosepion bandense. NCBI lineage: Eukaryota > Metazoa > Mollusca > Cephalopoda > Sepiida > Sepiidae > Ascarosepion > Ascarosepion bandense. The sequence goes on from JBBBDQ010001116.1 coordinate 1,851,138, forward strand.
AAACTGATGTTTGCATGAAAAAAAATTCAGTCAGTGTTTGACAGACTGTTGACTAGTGCAACGAAGAGAGTGGTAGAAAAAGAAGACTTTGCAACCAAATTTTACAAACCAGGAGACAGAGATTTCTTCAGAAATTACAAAGGTGGAAAAAGCTTCTGGGAAGACGGAATTATCACCAAAAGATTTGGTAGAATGACATACATGCTCAAAGGAAGAAGATTTGAATGTAAGAGACATTTAAACCAGTTAAGGCCAAGACATGCAAAAGATGTCATGCCTAGTGAAGAATTACCAATGGAGGTAATATATGACACATTTGAAACACCAATTCCCATATCTCCACCAGTACTGATGGAAGTATCTCCAATCCCATCAGTGCCAGCTTCCCAAAAATCGCTAATGCCTCAAATCTCACCAACACAAAAATTGGTGAGACAAAAGTACTAGAAAGAGGAAAAAAGTCATACAATTATGTACTGACCACAAAAATAAAAGATATTGAACAAAATTTCATGGGAAAATTAGCTCAGGAGGTGTTGTAATGAAACGTTCCATACTCCCTATCGTTTATGTGTATTGACTATATTCGTAGCTATATATAGTGAGCACAGGAGAAACCTGTGAGTTGCTATGGCAATTACTAGCCTGCCACTAGATTCCCTGTTTTGCTGTAGTGTATTCTCTTCACAATAAATCTCTCTTCTTCCATGTACGCACTTGTTGCTGTTCTTTCACTCAAATACCACCTTGTCTGTTTGTAACCTCTTTAAAACCTTTTATCTCTCTCTCTCTATATATATATATATATAAAAGGCAATCTGTGAGTCTGTATGTGACTGTAATCTATGCACACCTACATTTTTTAAGCTACGCCATTCAAACTTTCTAGAAAACACATATCTACAGGGAAGCCAGTTTGACACATAGGTTTTGTTTTAAGTTCAGCAATTTTCCCTTTCGCACTTTTTGGCCAATGGAGCCGATTGTTTACATTTGCTCCATAAAACATCTAAGATGGTTGCTAGATTACGTCACAGAAATCAAATCACATGTGTCAAACGAGACTATAAAAAAAAAAAAAAAAGAGCCTTTATATTTAATTTTTATTCCGACATTTTAAAAATTCATTTGGCCAACAAAAAAAAGTGAATATTTTCTCCCATAATTTTGAAACAAAAAAAAAAGCAATGTTGTTTACAATGTCACACAAAACATAAACTCGCATTTACGCAAAACAAAAGAAAATAGATTTTTTTAATGGAATTTTTTAACAATTTTTAAACAATTTTTTATATAATTATTTTTTTTTATATAACTGAGTTTTAAAAGTGAGGCGGCGACTAGAATACAAACGCTCGGAAATCACAACACACTGCATTAATCATCTACTTAAAAAATGTTCTGAGTTGCACGGGCAACACCAGGCTATGATGCTAATATTAAATAAAATGGCAACAGGAGTTCAGCCAGTATATTTCCACATTCTGCATGTTAAAAATCAAAGAGCCACCTGTGGCTCATGAACCACGGTTTTGCCAACCCCGTATTATTGGCATATACTGATTACTGAAATTGAAGTTTTCCCAAATGAATAATTTACAGACTACACTAATTTTTTGTCTGTAAAATGGAAATTTTTGCCAAAATGCATTAAAAAATTTGCAAGAACCTCAACTTTTCCAACCATTAAACCCAGGTTCAATTCTCACCACTGTCAATTTCTTGATAATATCAGCATATGACGCCATTGGAAAGTGCCCCAAAAAACAACACATTGCATTGACTCAAGCCTTGTGAGTGAAATTAAATAGTTAAAACTGTTTGGAAACCGTTGATGGGTGTGCTAGCATGAATTAACGAATCATCATGAACAAGGGTCTAAGTGTACTGGCCTTGTTCAAATGGTTTAATCACACCAGAAGCTGTAACTAAAGTCTACTCAGCATAATGACATTATAAACCACAGATGGGTTCTGTGGATGCTGAACAAATGTGCCTGAGTAGCGTATACAACAGGGATAAGCTAGCCACCCTATCAGATTTGTATGCTCAGAAATAAATAACCAGCCAATATCACTGTGAATGAATTTGTACTCTTAAGCCACTGTTTTGTTCTAGTCTGCAAAATATGTAAACAATGGGCAAACAAATTTAAGATATTTTCTTTATACAGGTTGACAATCCCACATCTGAAAACTGAATGTTTTGTGTGAAGTTTGACACATGCAAAAAGCTTATCTAATTGACCCACACCACTTAGGTATGAAGTAACAACCAGTGGCATTGGGTGACTTGAAACCAGGGCATACCATCATGAATATTTTGTCATATACTCAGTTAAGTGCTATACATGATACACACCTGGGCCTTCATGTCTTGAAAGAGACATGACTGACAGGGTAAAAGATTTTCCCGCAGTAGACTGCCATTACTTTTTGCGATAAACTAGCTGCCAACCTAGGCTATAGAACCCAATCTGTCCTGCTATTTCACCTATAGTTGGTGGAAGAAGAGATGGATTAATACATTTTTCAAGAGCATTAGTGCATAAGTGAACACAATGAATTCAACTGGAATTTGAACTTGGCTCCCTAATTTCTTCCTTCGAGCTGATATCTAATGCACCACAACACACATACAGCATGCTATAATATTTCTTCACTTCGTGTTTCTATCAACAACTCTACAAGCTATTTGCTACTTCAGTAACTGCATAAGAAAAAGAAACCACCCCACCCTGACCCCTTGAAAAAAAAAGTTAATCACAATTCATCAAATTAACAGTTTCTGTTTTAATGATACATAGACATTTTTATTTTTATTTTTTAGAAATATGTAAATAATTTTCTTATTAGTTAACGACAGAAAATGGCTTGATTTTTGAGTGGAAAAATGAAAATTTGTAATTTTGATGTAAACTTTGTCAAAAATACAAATTTTCATTTATCAATATAAATTACTGTAGTCTTTTTTTATCCCATGTGGTGTTAATATTCATACATTTTTGCTGCAATTTTGCTTAAATTTCGGAAAACTGAAACATAAATGGGTCACAAGAATTTCAGTTATGGGATTTTATACCTGTACTTATGCTCTAAATAATAAAAAAAAAAGACTGATCGCTTCTAATTCTTTGATCCCATGGGATCCTCATCAGGACAATTCAGCCCACTTTCTCCCTATATGGCAGTGAATGCTAGACAGTTCCCTTGCAAATGAACACCAAAGATTTGGTTTTGTCAAGAATACCACAGACAGAGAAGATGAACAATGAAGAAGTCTTAAAGAAAAAAAAAAACACAAGGAAAAGTTACTTAAAATCAGAAAGCTAAATTTGTGAGATATGATGAGGAAATCGGGCTTAGAGAATTTAACACTCAAAGGCCATGGAGAAGGAAAGGGAATAAGTGATGAACCAATTTAATGAGGCTCTGTGAATGGATGATAGAAAAGGAACAAAGTGTCAATTGTTACTTAAAGCACTAAAAGACAGGAAGTTGTGGGAAGTGATGATTGCCCTCATCCTGAAGCAAATTGACACATAGAAGACTAATTGTACCAGAAAAAAAAAAAATTATAGTGTTGTGGGGCCAAGGAGTTAAAATGAACAGTTGATTTACCTACACCAAAAAAATTAATGAAAGATGACAACAACAACAACAAGGAAACACAGGTAATTTTAACAAAACAAAATAAGGAATGTATTCATCAATTTACATGCTAGAAATAATGTCAGTTGCAGGTTTCAGGAAATAAATCAGAATTCTTCAGAATCCCATAACCGTACACAATCCCATAAAGTCTATAGTTTTAACATATTGTCATGAAGAAGAAATGTTCATACAACAAATTAAATGATATGACGAAAAATTAATTTAAAAAATACTTAAGACAAAGGTAAGAGAGTCCGTTGCTCACTGAAGGAACAAATGGCTTGCAATACTTTCACAAGTAGACAAAGAGAAATAGTTTGAAATACTTAGCTTTCTTGGATCATTGAGAGGAAAATTCTTTGAAATGTGGCATGCTGGTTAGAGGTTGATAATATAACACATCACTGAATAAGTCCCGGGCCTGACATATAGATGGCACCACTAATAAAAAATCCATATGATTTTTATGAAGTACTAACCTTCAAATGGCATGTGACAAAATTTGGGTCCAATCAGATTATTAGTTTACAAATTAGTTATTAAAGTGAAACTACTGTTGAAAATTTTCAAAACAATGTAAAAATCTAAATTTCATGTGTTGATAGAGTATTGCTTTCTGATGGGATAAAATACTGTTCAAGTAAAGCAATTGTTTGATAAATGTTATTTGGACTCTGCTCCATCAAAAAAATGGTTAAGAGGTGGTATGCAGACTTTAAACATGGTCATAAAAACACAAATGATGCTGAACACTCAGGTTGCCCAAAATCAGCAATTGTCCTGGAAAACCAAAGAAAAACCACAAACTCGTTTTAGTCAATCATAAATTGAAGTTGCATGAGAAATCAGAGGAGTTGAACATATCAGAAGGCAGTGTATTAAATAATTAATTTTTTATGAACATTTGTCAGTGAGAAAGCTGTGCTCAAAGTGGGTGCCATGTTTGCTGACAGTCGATCAAAAACATGTTGACGATTCAGAGTGTTGTTTGCAACTGTTTCAATGCAGCAAGGACTTTTTGTGTAAATATATGACAATGGATGAAACAGGGATTCACCACTTCACTCTGGAGTCAAATTGACAGTCAGCTGAGTGGACAGCAGCAGGTGAAAGCCATCCAAAGATGCAAACATCAGCAGGCACGGTTTTGGCTTCCGTATTTTGGAATGCACAAGGTATTTTTTCCTCTATCACCTTGAGAAAAGAAGAATCATCAATAGCGAATATTATATAGCATTACTGGTGTGCTTGAAGGAAGAAATCGCCAAAAAACAGCCACAAATGAAGAACAAAAAGTGATCTTTCACCAAGACAATGTACCATGTCACAAGTCAAGCACAACGATGGCAAAACTACATGAATTGCACTTCAAATTGCTTCTGCATCCACCCTATTCTCCAGATCTGGCCTCCAGCTACTACTGGCTGTTTGCAGACCTCAAAAGAATGCTCCAGGGAAAGAGATTTGGCTTCAATGAAGAAGTGATATCAGAAACTGAAGCGTATTTTAAGGCCAAAGATGAATCGTTCTACAAAAATGTATGGAATTTAGAGAAGCTTTAGAATCAGTGTATCACCCTAGAAGGAGACTATGTTGATTAATAAAGTTGAATTTTGCCTAAAAGTTATTGTTTTATTAGTTAGGCCCAGGATTTATTGAGTCATGTGTTAATTGGCAAGTAATTTTATACTAGCAAGTACTTCGGTGCTGGTCACAAGGAATTGAAACGAAACTTTTCACTGGACTTGAAACACTTTTCTCATTAATTTTTTTCCTAATTTTATATCAAGAAGAATTTCGTGTAGGCTCCCAACTTTCTTTCATTCTTCTTGGAAGCTAAAAAAAAAAAGCTAATTTTTGTGAAGGTAAAGTTTTCAATGGTTCAAAAAAGAATTTCACATCAGTTTGGAAATTTCTTTTCTTCTTCTTCAGCTCTGCAAATCTGAAGAGAGTGAGTACAGAGAGTTTCTATTATTTTGCACTCACTACCAGTGGATTTGATAATAGCAAACTTTTCCCCCACATTTTATCAATAGTGACTAAGTAATAAGTAATGGATACAACATATGGGGTATATAAATTCTCATTCCATGTTCAATGCCACTTCTGGATGCAATGTAGTTATCTCCCTTTAACTCAACTCTCTCAGTTATTTGTTCACTTTTTAATATATATATTGAACTCCCAACTCTTTGGGTCAAGTCACTGTAACTAACCAATACTTCTATCCTCTGGGGTATGTATCCTCAAGAACAGTGTAAATAATGTAAATAGCACCTCACCTCAGAAGTCTAAACAAATAATGTGTAAAAATGCTTTTGTTCACATAAACAGTGACTAGACACTGTGACATCTACAGGTCGGAGATGATACAGTGCTGATAGCAGACACGGAAAGGAAACTACAAGACCTCCTATAGAAGGTAGCTAAAGAAAGCGAGAAGAAAGGACTAAATATAAACTACAAGAAAACTGAATTCATGGCCATCAGTAAAAAGAGGAGTCCAAAATGCCAACTACAGGTCGGAGATGATACAGTGCTGATAGCAGACACGGAAAGGAAACTACAAGACCTCCTATAGAAGGTAGCTAAACAAAACATAAAGAAAGGACTAAATATAAACTATAAGAAAAATGAATGCATGGTCATTAGTTAAAAGAGGCGCCCAAAATGCCAACTACAATTCAGAGATGATACAGTGCTGATAGCAGACACGGAAAGGAAACTACAAGACCTCCTACAGAAGGTAGCTAAAGAAAGTGAAAAGAAAGGACTAAATATAAACTACAAGAAAACTGAATGCAATGTCATCAGTAAAAAGAGGAACCCAAAATGCCAAGGATAGTAAAATCAGCAGGTACAGGAATTTAAATACGTGGGAAGTGTAGTAACAGGAGCTGGAAAGTGTGACACTTCAATTCAAAGGCATATTGGCAAAGCCAAGAATGCATTCCAGAAGCTGAGAGACAAGAAGATTGTTATGTGATGTCCGTCCTTCAATATGACAGGGAATGCTGGACAATCTCATCAAAGATGAAGGAAAGACTTGAAGCAACTTAAATGTGGTTCTACAGGAGGATGCTGAGGACACTATGAACAGAACATGTAAGCAACGAGGCTTTGGAAAAGATGGACACGAAAAAGAAACTGATACTTAACATCAGAAAAAGACAACTGCAGTTTCTGGGACATGTAGTGAGGAAAGAAGGCTTGGAGAATCTGATACTCAAGGGACGGATAGAGGGAAGGAGAGCAAGGAATGATATAATTTGATGGACTTGAGCAGATGGATGGTTGAGCGAGATAACAGGAGAATGGGTGTTAAGAGCTACAAGGGATAGAAAGATGTGGAGGGCCATGATCGCCTACGTCCTGAAGGAACATCATAGCACATAGAAGAATTGAAAGATAACCAAAGAAAACCTCGTTTTGCGTGTGTAAAGCAGTTTTAATTTACAATTATGATGATAATTTATATAAACCCCAATTAGGTACAATAATGAATGAAGAGAAGAGAGATATTTAATTCTAATTTAATTCTAAACCTGAGGAAATAACTGTTTTCCATGCGCGTGTTAATTTGCCTAACCTGTTGTTTTAAAGCAACCTAACAACTCTCGTTTGTATTTTGTTTGAGATGTAATCACCGTTTTTTCTATCAACATTTTCGAAACTATTTAATTTTAAATTTAAACACAATTTCAATTTTCATCAAGATTGGAAGTAACTACTGAGGAAGCGTGAAGTATGCAAAAAAGAGATCGAATTTTTATTTAATTTTTTTTTCTTAAAAATTAAAGAAAAAAAAAGAAGAAAAAGATGTACTGTTGTTGTTGTTTGACAGTTAAAACTGCATTGCACTGAACAGAAAATTATCAGCAATAGATTCAGTAGAGATACCTATCAATTTTCTAACCTTTTTTTAAAATTTTATCAATTTTCAGTTTTTTCACCAAAATCTCTTAGCATTTTATTTTCCTTAATCATTTTCTTCTTTTTTTTTACACTTTGTTTTTAAAATTTTCTCAGCCTAGAAAAATTACAATAATCGACAAAAGAAATAGCCAAGACGAGAAATAAATAACCTTTTAAGGTCCTTAAGTGATATTTTTTTAATGAACGGAAAAGATGATCGTATACAAGACAAGTCACATATATTTTTTACTTCTTTAATTCTTCTTGACATTCTAATAGATAGATCAAATTTTGTTTCAATAACTGAAGTTTCTTCACTTTTAAAAAAAAATTCAGCCCCCCCCAAAAGATTGTTGCTTTAAGATTAAGAACATTTTTATTTTGTTTAAAATTTTTAAAAAATCCTACCTCCCTGTTTCGTCATAACAAACTTCTGTATGTCCCGGACAATGGCCGTATCGAATAGATGATATCGATTCTTTTGTTTCTGTCATTTTTTTTGTTACTATTTCTTTTTGTAAAGTTACAAAACTTTCTTTGAACAATCTAAACCGCGATTTTGTTGTGCCTTAAACATTTGCCTTTCCCGCCAACTGCAGATCTGCAGTAAATGCTGCCAATGACAATTGTAGTTTTGCTAATTAAATTAATACAACATTTATAACATAAAAATGTTGCATTATTGTTTTTATAAAAATATAAATAGTGATCATATAAACAGAATTTTTTATTATATTTTTTAATGAATCACATCTTCATTCATTTTGCTACCTCCAACCTTTATAGTATTCAGTGCGGGATACATAGATATAGGCTAACAAAAAAAAATGGCGTCCGGTAAGTTTTTGACACATTTTGTGATTCCAATTAATATTGACACGTTTACCGGTTTTTTTATATATATAATTTTATTTTTAATTCTGTTAAAATGCTTAGTCATATTTTACTTTTTAGCTTCTGTTGATTCGAATTGTTAACTTTATAAGCTTTTTATGATATAAATTAGAGTATTTAGAGAAGATATTCGTGACCGACTGCGATCACAAAATGGGGGACTTGTTCCTTCGGTACATTCACTATTGTTTATACATTTTTTTTGGTTTTAAAGAAATAATTTTATTTCGAAACTTACTGTAAAAAGTTTTTTTGCTATAGATATGTAGTAGCATTTATTGAGCTTAAACTTTTGGAGACTCGTTTTTCTTCCCAAAGTACTTCAAAGCAATCTTCACTTCAAGAAAAGCTGACCTAAGAATTTTTAGTTTTACTATAGATATTTTTGCCGTAGCTTAAACATCACTGGTTACTTTATTGAACGCACACACCTTAATTTACTATATAAATGATAATAATAGTAATAATATATAGCTCTGATTTTACGAGTACACGATTATGCGTGAGATCTCAATTCAAGTTCAATTTGTTTTTTTCTCTATAAATGTCAATCAGCTGATTTACTGTGTATTTTTACGTTGTTATCAAATGAGCAACGAAAATACCCCCCCTTCTTTTAAAAAAAAAAATATTCTGTAATTTACCTTCCTTGTCGGTTTCAAAATTTCAATAAAATTCCTTGGTATTCAAAATTTTAAATAGTGAAAATAAAGTTATTTTATTTTACTTTTAGATTTTTTTTTTTTAACTTGTAAAAAAATGTAAATTTTTATTGTCATGTAATATAAACTTGAACTTTTTTTCTTGTTAGTTTGAATTTATTTTTTACAATTTTTCCTTTGTTTTTTGACGTAATTACTTCACTATTCTATGAAAAAATTATAATTGAAAAAAACTTATATTCGATGCCTTATTTGAATTTCAAATTAAAAACTACTCTGCTGACTAAATTTTTAATTACAATTTACATTAAATTCCATTTCGTAACTTTAAAAATACGACGAGTAGAACTTCCCTCTTAGTCACCTCTGGGCTAAAAACAAACAAACTAAAAAGGGTTGATTTACAGCCACACCCAAAAAAGTCTCATACTTTGAGTTTCTTGGTTGTGTTATGAAATAAACTAAAAACCCAGTTCTTTGTTTTCTGTTCCTTTTTCTCAGCAGTAAGCTAGTTTTTATTTCTGACTCTCCAGAAAAAAAAAAGTGTATACATGCCCCACTTTTTATCAGAAAATGTTAAAAAAAAATATTAATTAAATTAATTGTCGGTTGTAAATCTTTTAATACTCATTCATTGGTTAAAGATTAAATTTTTTTAAAAAAGTGTTTTCATTTTCTCGAACACATTAAACGATGTATGCATTTTAAATCTTTATTAAGCTAAAAAAACGATTAATTTTAAAATAGGATTAAACAAAAACTGGTACTTTTTTTTTAGTTACTTATAGAAGAAAACAAGCTTAAAATCTTATCAAAATCGGCTGAAAGGATCTAAATATGCATTTAATTAAAAATGAAATCGGTTTTACTTTTTTTTTTTGTTTAGTTGCAGCGAAGGAATGTAATATTGTTGAAAAATGAAAATATCAGATTTTTTTTATGAATCACTCAACAAATAATTGGTTGCTATGTTCATCATTTAATTTTTTTATTGTAACAGTTTGGGGCTAGGAAACACTTATTTTACAAACTTCTTTTCTCTCCCTAAAATTAGAATAGTGATTACTTTTTGTGCAAAGAAAGTCATCGAACCGTAATTTTAAAACCATTTTTAAGAAAGCACTTTTAACTTTTAAAAAGGGAACAGCTATTATCTGCATGCAAATTTTTACTCGTTTAATTTTAAGGATTTTATTAAAAACAACTTTGTTTTCTTGATTATATTAAAATAAATTAAAACTGCGGTGAACGGGACAATACATCCAGTCCATAATAAATTTTTAATTTTGTAATCATTTTTTTTTTTTTTTTTTTTGGTTGAGCCATGTTTGGGATTTTTTTTTTCTCTTGTCAGCTGTTGACTTTTAAAATCAAGTTTTTTGTGTCTCAATTTTAGGTACCTCTACTAAATTGCTGAAAAAAAAAACAGCACAGTATGAAAAACAGTAAAAAACACATTAATTTGGAAATTCTTGCAAAAATCAAATAATTGTCGGATTTTAAAACTTTCGGGACTTATTCACAAATGAATAATTTTTTTTTTAATTTCTAAAGTTTTGTTATATCCCTCTCATTAATTCATAAATAATTAATTGAATTTTGTTGGGAAATTTGTTTTTATTGGCTAAAACGCATTCATTGTATTTTAGGGTTACAGGAAAAAAATTGTATATGTCACTTGTGATCGCCATACACTTTTCTGATCATTTATCTAGCATCAATCAAATTGGCCTTATCCAATTGCTGACACATTTTTGATCGAGGAATGCGGTGCAAAAGTGTATGTTGAATCTGAATGGCATACCCAAACCGCCTTCATAAGACTAAAAAAAGTGACAGTAACAGATCTCCCAAAGTACCTGGGGGTGGGGGCTTGTCTCCCCCATAAGAAAAAGAACAAGAGCCTTACTAATGACAGTGTGAGATACGAAAGTGGAAGTCAGGAGAGTCTGTAAAAGATAAAAAAGGCTAAAGAAATTTAAATTCCTTTTTAAAAAATAGTAGTTAAAAATGATTCAACAATAACAAAGGTGGGGATAAAAATAACAATACAAAAAGGGGGTAAAAAAAAAAAAAAAAGTAACTGGTTAAACCAGAAAACACAAAACAAAAAAATTAACTACCAAAAAAAATAAAAATAAAAATGACGAACTAATTTAAAATTAAACCTTGAAAAAAGAATGAACTAAAAAAAGACACTTTAACTTTTCAGCTTGTGGAGAAGACCTCTTCTTACGAAGTATTTTTTTCTCATTTTACAACGTTACGTTTCGCTTTCTTTCACTCATTGAACTTGAAGTTTCCAAATTAGTGACTTTTTGTTAAACCGTCTATGTGACTATTAAGTTTTCTTTTTTATGATGAATAAATAAAAAAAGGAAAACGTATCTAAAAGATTTAAGAAAAATCTTGTCTTCGTTCATATTGTTTCTTTTCGAATATAATTTATATTTAGTTGATGATTTGATCTGAATCTGAATGTTTACACACACACACGTATTGGCTACACTACAAGAAACGTAAATCTGGGTCAGACTTTGCTTGTATGACTTCAATATTGTGGGACGTAATTTTTACAACTCGTCTTTATACTTGATAGAATTATTTTTTTTAAATCCAGTCCTTATAATTTTCACGCGTAATGCTCAACTTGATGCGACACACCACACTGTCTCTCTACACAATCCTTACCCCCTTCTTCTAAATTCAACGTCAAAGTCATTTTTTAATTATCAAAATGGACAACTGTTTTGCTTTTGCATTTATTTTTTTTATATAACTGGGGGAATTTTTCGGAAATGATTGTCATCAGAGTGGAATGGGTGGGAAAGGCTCGAGATTTTTTGGTCAAATCACTGATTATTTTGCTTTTTTTTTCCAACGGTTGTACACAATATTTTCTCTCAAATTTGTTTTTTTTTTAATATCCAGTTTTTTTTGTTTTTTTTTTAGTTTTTCTTTTATCTCTTTTAAAGAAATGACGTTGGAAGCTTTACAAAATATGGGAAAATAATTTAAAAAAACTACATTTGCAATTAATCAAAATAACATCAGTAACATTATCTTCTGCTTTGAAGAAAAAAAAAAAAAAGAAATCGCTTTTTACACGCTTTTATATTCCCACTGACTTTTTCTTTCCTTCTTCCATTCGACTCTCTGGCACCCGACCCGTCTCTCTATTCATTCATCAGTCATTCATTCATTCTTACAACCAGCCATTCATTCATGCAAGTAGTAACACGCCTCCTACGATCATGTTCAAATGCGTATGTTCTACATTATAACCAGTTATATCACCTCTTGGTTCCATCTGCTTAAATTTAGATATGATGCAATTTACAATAAAATTTAGATAAATAAACAAGTATTTATAATTAAAATACCAATAATCTTTGTTTTTCAAGCTACTTCTATGAAAACCTGTAAACAGCTTTTCTAAATCCTAAAGATTTAACATTTTTCTTTGTTAAGTAAATTAAACTCTCTTAAAAAAAAACTTATCGGCATAAAGGGTTTTTTTTAACTTCTGTAACCGATTGACTCATTTTTGTTTTCACAGTGAATTTGAAAAAAAAAAAGAAAGAAAAAAAAATTGCAAATAAAATATCTTTACTTTACCTTCACAGATTCGGCCCCAAAAATTAGCATACAATAATTCAATTATATATAAAATGTCCCAAATTTAGTAAATCAAATACTAAATTTTCACGTTAAAATCTGTTATTAAGAATAGGAAAGACCAAATGATTTTTTTAATTATTGAATAATTTTTTTTATCATATTTAGATTCTAAATTTTAGAATGTTCGAAAATTTTTAAGTTAACCAAATTAAATTTAAAAATCATTTTTTTTTCTAGAACAAGAACCTTAATTACCGAAAATCTGTTATGAATTATAAAATAAAAATGCAATAAAATATTATCAGAAAAACTTTTAATTTCTTTTATGACAGTAATTATTGTAGATAACTCCACTAAATCGCTAAAAAAAAAACATAGTATGAAGAAAAAAGGCCGAAAACTTAATTAATGAACTTTTTCCATAAAGAGGAAAGATCAAAGTATTTTTAATTATTTTTTTTATTTTTTTATTGCTTCTTTCTAACGTTCGAAATTTTGCTAAAAATATTGTTTTGATTTTAGTAATCGGGTAACTAAATTGGTTACAATGGAAAGTGTTGTAATTTTATAACTCAGTTTTTTCCAGTGACAAATACATTAATTTGGAAATTCTTGCAAAAATCAAATAATTGTCGTATTTTAATGAAACTTTCAGGATTTATTCACAAATGAATTGAATTATTTTTTAAAATTTATTATTCTTTTTTAAATCGTGGTAAATAAATATATATATATATATATATATATATACATCTGTTACCCCCGCCACCACGTAAATTCATGAAATTTTAAATTAAATTTTCTTGGGAAAAAAAATTTTTAAACTCAGGACTCATTGAGGAATAATCATCTATTATTTTTTTTTAAACACTTTGCACTTATTTCCAAAAATCTGCTCCCAATAGTAAAATAAAAAATGTAGTAAAACTGACATTATTTAATTTGATAAGCTTTTATTTGCTTTAATATAAGGATATTATAGTTTGAAGAAAAAAATTTTTCAATTAATAATGTAATTTTAAAAGAATTGTTTTCTTTTTATTATAATTTATAAAGTTTCAAAAATATTTTTAAAATACTTCAAAGATTTGTTGTGGTTAGTTTGAAGATTATATTTACTAGTCGAAAATTGAAACGTTTACAAATCTTCATGCTTTTGTACTTTTAAAATAATTTTAACTTTTTCTTTTTTTGTGTGTGTAGTTTGTTTTTTATGTGAATTTCTGTGTACATTAAAAGGTCATGTGTTTCAGGGTTACAGGGGGGGGGGGGTGTACAATTATGTCACTAGTGATTGCCATACACTTATCTCACATCAATCAGTCTGTCAACACATTTCAAATGCGATAGAAAAGTTAGAAAATTCAACTCTGTTTTTAAGAATTAGTTTTAAATTCCATGCTATAACTAAGTAATACTTGTGTACATCAGATTTAATTTAACATTAAATTTAATGATTTTCTAAAAAATAATGTGTTGCAGATGGATATTTTATTTTTGCAAGATTTTTAAAACCAAGAATTAACTTTTGTTTACAAAAGTGTTGACTGCTCAAAAATGGCCGAAATTTTGAAAGATTAAAAAGAAATTGAAAATTTTTAGATTCCAATCAATATAATTTCTGTTTGAAATACACCAGAGTATTTTGCTTACTGGAAATAATAAATTTAATCATTTAGCTTTCAATTAAAACAAAAATAAAAGTTTGAAGAAAACTTTTTTATTTTTAAAAATTCAATTATCGAAATGAGTGGAGGTAAATTATTATGTCTTTTAATCTTATTGCTTTTTTTATTTTACAACTCAGAACAAATTTTCTGTAACTGGGTGTTGTGTTTAACAATAAAAATTTCATGATTTAGATTCTTAGAACTTACTAATATTTGCTAGAAACATTTTTAGGTACCTCCACTCTTTTTTAAGTTTTAAATTGAATTTTTAAAAATAAAGTCAGTTTTCTTGAACCTTTCAAAGGCTTCAAACTTCATAAAAACAAACTTTTTCCATCAAAATGTTTATTATTAAGAGGAAAGATCAAAGTATTTTTTAATTATTTTTAAGAAAATTTTTAATCCTTTCTAGCCTGTTCGAAATTTTGATTTTTTTTTTTTTTTTTAACATTAATTTGGAAATTCTTGCAAGAATCAAATAATTGTTAGATTTTAATGAAATTTTCAGGATTTATTCACAAATAAATTTATTTTTGAAATTGTAATTTTTAGAAAATCTTCGTAAAAAATTTTTTTTTTATATATCTGTCAACCCCACACACATGTAAATTCATGAAATTTCAAGAAATTAAATTTGTAGTAAAATTTGTCTTATTAATTAAATGAAGGACTCATTGGGGAATGCAAATCATCTATAAAGATTTGGCTTTTTTTCTGAAAATCTGCTCTGAATAGTAAAATAAAAAATGCAATAAAACATCTAATTAGATAAGCTTTTAGTTGCTTTTATAAATAATATATATTGACATTATAGACTGAAGAAAAAAATTTTTTCAATGAATAATGAAATTTTAAAAGAATCGTTTTAATTTTTTTCTTTTTAATTATAATAATTTATAAAATTTAAAATTTTTTAAAAATTCTACAAAGCCTTGTAGCAGTTTTTTTTTTTTTTTTTGGTATTGTCTGTGTTACATTAAAATATCATGTTTCACAGTTTCTTCCCTTTACAGGAAAACAATTTGGACAATTATCTCAATTCTGGTCAACCATACTTAGCTTATCTCAACATCTGGTTGTCATCCTTACAGCAATGGTCAGAAAGATCAACACTCCATTATTTAAAAAAGTTTTCTTTTAAATTTCATGCTATCAATAAGTAATACTTGTGTAAATTAGATTAATTTAACTTTAAATTTGTTAATTTTCCAAAACTAATGTGCAACAGATGTATATTTTATTTTTGCATGATTTTTTAATTTTTCAAAATAATTTTAAAAACTTTGATCTTTCCTCTCAATAACGTAAACATTTTGATGATAAAACTTTTTTTTCTTTTATGTTTGATACCTTTTATTTTTTCTTCATGCTATGCAGTTTTTTTTTCAACAAATTATTGGAGGTATCTAATTTATATGAACATTTCATTTTTGCATCTGATTTCTCTTTTAGAACATACTGAAATAGTTCAGTGTAGACAAATCTTGATGAATCCAGACATCAACAGGGATATCAGTAAATGCCATATTACTTTGCTAGTTATAAGAATTTCTTGTCATTCTCATATTATCCAGACCCAAAAAGAAGCCAAACCAAAAATGACTACAATATTCATGGAATACCTTACAGATTTTTTTTTTTTTTAATAAAAATTCCATCTTTATTATGTAGCAAAACTAAATGTAATAATAATTAAAAGAAGGTACAAACTTGACCCTGAATTGGCCATAAGAGACCAGGAAGTCACTATTCCCTTGG
This sequence comes from Ascarosepion bandense, assembly GCA_037127315.1. Classification (NCBI taxonomy): domain Eukaryota; kingdom Metazoa; phylum Mollusca; class Cephalopoda; order Sepiida; family Sepiidae; genus Ascarosepion; species Ascarosepion bandense. Next base: position 1,867,311 of record JBBBDQ010001116.1, read on the forward strand.
TTTTATCATTCATACTAAAGCAAACATATGAAAGCTAATAGACCAGATAAAATGATTAAAGGCCGCAAATAAAAATTTGCTTTCTTATAAATGTGACAGAAGAACTGTCAGATAAAAATATCTGTTAAAGAATGTGACAAAATGAATATATAGATTTTGGTATTGAAAAAAATTGTGCTCCCTTAAAACTATTGTTATTTCTATAATAATTGGAGCCCTAAAAGAGAGCTACAGACACGCATATTAACAATATCCCCTGTTTACTAAAACTACATTCAGCAGCAAGGTCTCAGGAGATTGGAGGTTTTGAGGAACATGAAATCACCTTGTAACTGCTATTGTTTCCAGGTCCACTGTAACCTGGGGTGGTAGCACCTGTTAGGGTCCCAGCTATGGGCAAATAGTGAATCGCCACAAACAAAAATCAAATTTGTAGTAAAATGACAAAACAATGCTAAAAAGTATAAAAATACATTTTTTTATAATAAAATTAGCAGGAATACATTTTTGTAGTGAAATTAACAGCAATTATCAACAATACATTTTATGATCTATAAACTATCAAAAAAAATGTTTACTCTGAAAGTAAAAATTATGTACAAAATAACGATATTTTTATCTGACAGCTCTTCCGTCACATTTATAAAAAAGACCTTTTAGAATGTGGGGTCCATCATTTTATTTTGTTCTCAATTTCATCTTACACTTATTTATCTATTATAATTTTGTCCTCTGTCTGTTTTAGTCTATTTACTTCTTTATATTAACTTACTCTTTATAGACAAGGTGCGGAAAAAGTCATGCCCCTTTTTTATTTATTAACTTTTATTGAACAAAAATAAATTACACTAGCTTAAGAAAATTTATAATTATTGTCACATCAAAGCAACATAATTAACTATTTAACACATTCAGTAGAACACTTATACGAGGTGTCGATTAAAAGTCTGAAGAATATAAAGCGCTATTGAGTATCTTGGGGTAGTAAAGTTTGGAGCATTTGAATCTTGTCTGGAAACATTTTTAAATCCAGTTATAGAATCTTTTAAAGCAATGTTCTGGTGATGCCAAGTTGAGCAGAGTGACTTTAAGAACACTCTGCCATACAGCCTCCATACGTGCATTGGTGTGCACCATATACTTAGGTTCTCTTCCCGGAAGATCGCCGACTGATCCAGTTCTTTCAAACTAAATAGATTTTGTTTTTAAATAGAATCATTTGCAAAGCAGAACTATCACTGGTGCACCAAGCATTACAGTGAGAGAAAAAACAAGGTCCAAAGGGTATCAAAGAAAGGATAAGAGATGGATGGGAATCAGGGAGATAAAAGATGGCAATTGACATTGCATTTAAACTTTTAGAAGTTGTAGCTATCCAGGAAGCAAGCAAACAGAAGGGAGTTTCACAAATGTGAATTGTGAGAAAAGAAACTGTTAGAGTAGAAAAGACAGTTACATTTAACTATTTTAATGGTAAAAGAGTGGGACCTGGATGCCAATTTAGTGGCACAAGTAAATACGGGTGGTTGAAGAACCGGGCAGGGGGAAAGCTCATCAAATACTTGTAGAAAAGACAGAGGGAATGATTGGATTAAATCAAACAATTGTCCAGAAATACCATAGCTTGTACAAAAGGCCAGCATGCCAAACCCTGTCAAGTGCTTTCAAGATATCACGTGCAACAGCCTGAGCTTCACCATTTTTATCAAGAGCCTGGTATATATATTCAGTGATGGTTCTTAGCACATCAGTGGTAGACTTGGTGAAACAGAAGCCACATTTGTCAGAGAAGATAGCAAGATGCCTAACTATTTCAGCATTGATAATAGCTAATCGTCTTCCTTGCCAAAAAGAGGTAAGAGGCTAATAAGGCAATAATTAGAGAGGTCAGGGGGTTCACCAGAGATTTTTTTTTTTTTTAATTGTATCACCCCGAGCAAGGCGGTAATGCCACTGATGTGCAAGGGGCTACGTAATAGTGAAAAGATTGGAAAAGAGAAAGCCCGAAACCACATCCTAAGCAGGGAACAAGGGATGAGCTTCTTAACCTGTTCAATAGACGTGGGTGGAGTGTGAACCGGGTGATAGATCTATCTACTCCAATTCTTCAAAACAGGAACTACAGAGGATGACTTCCAACAAGCAAGAAGAAGTGAGGCAGTATAGAGTTTGGAGAGGACTGGGGCCAACCCAGTAACACAGTTCTTTAGGATGGTAACTGGAATTCTATTACCTCCACTTACTTTCTAAACTTGACTCCTATAAGGTATGTTAGAGACTTGAGATGGGATATATATATATATATATATATATAAGTTGAGCCTCAGTTCTTGGTGTGAAATTGAGTGTGGGTACTCCAAAAAGTCAAGTGTGGAGTTAGAGGAGAATTTGCAAGCAAAGCACTCAATCTTGTCTGCTGTGGATGTGAAGACTTTGAATTGTTTTAATAGAGGAGTGATAAAAGGTTTGCTTTTGTTCAGCACACTCTTGCAGAGCTGTCAGATATCTTTGGAACCAATATTGTGAAATGCTATGCACCGCTTCATTATATCAGCACCATTTAGCACAGGATTATATTCATTACGAGCAAAGGACAAGAGGCGCATATTGTGATCAGATGTGTCACTCTAGTAAAGCTGGAAGAAGTGATTCCTGTGGGTGATGGCAGCTGAGCAAGTAGGAAAGAACCAAGGAGCGTGAACGAGATTTAAGTCAGAGTTTCCTTGATGAGATGAAAGCATCAATGCCGGCTTTCACCCAGGAGGAGATTTCAGAATCTTCAAACAGAAAGATTAAAAACTTAGTTCCAAGAGACACCACAAAGGAAATCGCAGAACAAGTCTTAGTCCGCTTGTTGTCAGCATTAAGATATTCTGCTAGTTGGAGGTTCCTGGTTAGAAAGAGATATTTGATCAGAGTTGCCAAAAAGGCAAAGCTGTATAACATGGCAAGAGTCAGGGATAGAATTAAAGAAGAGATCTAGAAGAGAAGCGTGTTACTGGGGAAACGCGTGGGGGAATCCACCACTTACATGTGATACTGATTGAGACGTTAAGCGTTTGGACTCCAGTTAGATCAGTGACAGTTTATATGATGGGTAGTGAAGTCATCGAACACAAATGGGTGAAAGGAAACGGCTTTGTCTATATTCCCTGAAATGCTATCTTGTATTCAAAAGAAAAAAGGGAGAGTTAGAGAAAGAAGAGATAGCTTACGGAATTTAGCAGAGAGAGACTGAGATACATGTAGGAGTGGACAGGAGATGTTCACTGATATAAACGCCCAGGCCACGCATGTGTATATTGGAGTCCCTCCTTAAGAGAGAAAAGTAACCAGGAATCGAGAAATCAGAAGTTAGTCCGGATATCACAAACATTAGAGAAAGAGATGTTGAGGGGTTTAGGCGTCTTTTTGTTTGGTTGGTTTAGTTTTAAATCTTTGATTACGTGTTGTCATGATTAAGAGTTATTTTGATAAGGAGAGGCCTGGTGCAGCAAAAGCAGTCGGTTGTCTAATGCAACATGTGTGGGAAGGGAATTAGGTTTCGAATTATGTTAATTCTAGGAGATCCTCTCACGTTAAAATGTTGCCAAGTTTGAATCGTTGATCTTTCACCAGAATAGAAAAACTCGCTGAGTTTTATTCGTTGCTGGTCATCATATGTAACCGCCTTAATCTCCGAGGAATATACCCGGCAAAAAAACGAAAACAAAACGGAATAAAAATAAATAAGTTATGACTTTACAAAACTTTCAGTTTTTTAGTGGCTGCCCTATACAAACCATTCGACATATTAATTTCGGTAAATTTGTCAGAAATTTCTAGTTCTAATTTTAGAATTGTTTTCGATTTGAACCTGTAAACAAAATCTTTCAGTTCATGTCAACTGCCATTTGTGATACACACTTGACTGGGCAGAATATTTTCTCACAATAGATTGCCATTCCTTTTTGCAATAGACTGGTTGCCAACCAAAGCTATAGAACCCAATCTGTCCTGCTATTTAATCCATAGCTGAAGGGAGAAGAGATAAATTAAAACCTTTCCTAAGGGTATTTGTGCATAAGTGAATTCAACTGGAAATTGAACTCTACTCTCTGATTTCTCATTCCGAGTCGATATCCACTGCACCACAACACACATCCTTCTTTTAGTACAAGAAAAAGTCTGGTGATTGTGATGATCACCCATTTACACCACATCATTTTATCCACCCCAATTCAAAATTAAGATTTAACCATTCCCAAACACGGAAGTCATACCTAATCTTAAGCCATCTTAAATTACCGTAATTTATTTTTGTTCAATAAAAATTCATGAATAAAAAATGGTGTTATTTTTACCTCTGTGTGCATATGTGGAGGAAGTAGATTGTTTTTATTAGAATGTAGAAAGAATTGTTTAAATTCTCACTTAAATTTATTTTTTTCCCTGTTTCCCATTTTGCAGGAGTCCGTCAACCAAACAATAACCAGTCAAGTTTTGATATTTTGGCAAATTACCAGAATTTTGAAAAATACCAGTCAGCCGCCAGTGTCACTGGCCGAGGGAATCATCGTTCTCCAATTCGTCCTTTCTTCTGTTGTGGAAGTGAACTTTCTTTGTCTAGCATTGTGGAGCTACATGAATACAAACCCACTTCATCATCAGCCTCTTCCTCGGCAGACGAACGCTGTTCCCACTTGGGCACACACACCCCTTCACCTGATGACGACGAGGGTGGGAAGCATGCTGAGGGTCATTTGTCCTGCCAACAGTGTAGCCATTTATGTAATATTGACATTGAGCCTGCCACTGGGGAGAGACGCTGGGGGGAAGGAGCAGCAGACAGTAGCCCCCCACCTAAAGGCAAACAAAAGAAGCCATGGTCAATGAAGCTCCGTAATAAATTACCAAAGACACGTTACGTGGACTATCGACTGTCTCTGAAGGAGTCACCACAGCGTTTTAACGATTGTAGCATTCAAGGTGCAACCTGTATCGATTTTGACACCTGTGAACACCATTTGCTGCTGACGCGCTCTCAGCCTTCGTCCACTGCCACTTTCCATCTTTCTTCATCCAACCAGTGTTCTCCGACACCGGTTCGTTCCGCAAAAGGAAGACATCATCGGAAAAGGCAGAAAAAAAATTGTATAGCAGGTGCCACTTTCCAGCAACGACATTTGTCCTCGAGGCAGCTGGAAAATTTGTCAAACATTACTGATAATGTACAGATTAGCTCGACTAGAAATAGAATCAGTCAACAGCATGCTTCACGTGAACCTGTTGACAATGGCCTTAAACAAAATACTCTTTGGACTTGTCAGAACTTGTGTGCTGTGTCACCTTCCTCATCTACTGATCAATTCTGCTCGACATTCAAACGTAATTGTTCCGTTCAAAGTGCATCCGGCTCTTATAAACCATTCTCCCTCAACTTTAACGATGACGAGGAATTTGAAAACTCCCAAATTATGGATTACTCCACATTTAACACTCCTGAGGTTACATTTCAGCGTATCCACAGTCGGGTAGAGTTCACACATTGTTTAGTACCAGAACTGCAACAGATTGCCAATTGTAGTTTTTACTGGGGTATCATGGACAGGTATGAGGCTGAGAAACTCCTCGAGAACAAAGCTGAGGGGACTTTTCTTTTACGTGACAGTGCCCAAGAAGACTTTCTCTTTTCAGTCAGTTTTCGTCGTTACGGTCGTTCACTCCATGCTCGCATTGAGCAGTGGAATCATAAATTTAGTTTTGACTCTCACGACCCTGGTGTGTATGCAGCTCGGACCGTATGTCACTTGATAGAGCATTACAAAGACCCCAGTTGCTGTATGTTTTTTGAGCCAATGTTGACCCTGCCCCTTAACCGGACATTTCCTTTTTCTCTTCAGCATTTATGCCGGGCTGCCATATGCAATCTTATCACCTACGACAAAGTTAGCTGTCTACCTCTTCCGGCGTCGTTAAAAGAGTTTCTTCGCTATTACCACTACAAGTTAAAGGTTAATGAAAAGCGGTTTTGAATATCGTCCTTGTATATCTCATAATTGCTATGTGTAAATGTAATTCAGGTGCAGATCCAAGGTGCAAAAAGGATCAAATATAGGAAATTATTCCATAAAGTTTTCACACTTTTTGGAAAGTTAATATTTTTATACTATATTCTTATTTTAAATTTGAATTTTCTTTTAGACAAACCTCAACATAATAATAATATGAGTTGATTCAGAATTAATCAGTATTAAGATGGGCAATGAATCTCTACAGTGAAAACTATTGACAATCATGCATATTGACTTCATTATAGGAATTATTTGGTACTAAGTAGTTATGTAATTACTATGACTTTTGTGTCACATTCTGTTTTCAAATTAGATCTGCTCATGAAAATATTTGAAGTGATAATTCCATTTAGGATGAGTATAAGGTCTTAATCCATAACTTTTCTCAACTGCTGTTCAGATATGTTCAGAAGAAAAAAGAAAAAAAGGTGTCAAAATACAGAGGATCCTCTACATATGACAGAATTCCATTCCCACAATGCATCATAATGCAAACTTTCCATGTAGGTTGGAATGTACCCACGATTTTCTTTGTATAATCATTTACATTGCTCACCTGTGCTAATGTAATAGTGAAGTATAACCTAGACCATAACAACACATTTCTATGACATATATTAACATAATTAGGACTAAAAAACACAGTAGAGGATATATATATATATATATATATATATATATATATATATAATGCATATTGTTTGAAGTTTCTTGTATATTTATTGCCAATGACATCATTGTCTCTTGATAGACAAAGTGTAAGATCTTGTCTCTCTTGCAGTACTCAGAAAAAGCAGCAAATCTAAGGAAGAAAGAAAAATAAACATTTTTTTTTTTTTTTTGTCAGGAATTTATCAGCCTATAATTTAACAAGAAAATGTCCTTATCTCTTACAGGGAAACTCAATATATATACGCATATGTACATATTTTAAACAACAGACAAATGACTTAAGCCAAGCAATCAGCCATTGTTTGTCACTGTTTCTCCTGTTTCAGAGCATTTAACAATGTCTAGTTTCACTTCTGATGACGTTTTTTTTTTTCTTCAAAACACTGCCATCAGAAGGGGCTACACTACACTTGGAAGCCAAAATGAAGGACAATAAGTTTCTACAGGCACAACACAAGAACAAAGAAGCGTGAATGCACAACAACAAACCAATGTGGCATACAACCAAGAGCTAACTCACAGTACCTCATGTACGAGGCAAATGGTATAAGTCGAAACAAGATTGGAGATTGTGTCATAACTACGAATTATCGTAGGTCAAGACCGTCGTAACCAAGAGACATCGAGATGCATTAATATAAGGGCATATGTAATATTATTTGAAAAGGAAATTTTTCTCTTCTATTTTTTTCTGATGTGGAAACCAATTTGTGTTCGTTTGTCAGCTGTCTTTCTCTTTTAATCACAGAAATCCTAATTATTGACTATTTTGCATGATTTAAATTTCTAATTTAACTTTAACATAAATATGTCAGTGTTTTTGTTTATGTAAATATTCTGCAAAGATATAGGTGTAGAAAACTCCTGCCAATTATTTAGCTAAGATCACTTATTAACTTTGTCTCAAATATTTTATAACCTCTTCTTTTCGTCATCAGCAATTTCCCATTGCTTATTGGTCCTTTATTAAAATGCTTTATTCATCTTGGATTTGTAAATTTAAAACTGTTCATATTTTGATATTTCAACAACTTTAGCTGATCAAAAATTAACTTATAAATTTTACAACTTTTTTTTTACACTATTGTTCACCCATTATGAGGCCCAAGAGCTCCTTAATGTAGAGGGTTACTGAATGAGGTTAAGATTGTAATAATCTATTATTATTAATAATAATAATAATGGCATGCTGTACCTTAATAGCTATAAAGTTTCAGTGTTAAAAGACCATCATCAGGCAGTGAAATGTGGTTAATTTCATTTGTAATATATAGATAAGGAGATTTTTAAAAACATAAAAATAAGTGAAAATGAAATAAAAACAAAGTGAGCCAATGAAATGAATTACGTGGAATGGGAGATAATAACACCTCTAAGAATGGTTTGCAGTGAGTGTTTCACCGTGGAAATCCAGGCATATCAAAAGTTAAACCAAAAGAAAAAGATAAAGCAGAAAAAATAAATAAAAGGGGAAAAGAAAAAAGGAAAAAAGAGAGAAGACAAATTCAAATTTTGAAAAAGATAAAATAATTTGATTTTTTTTATTTAATTTTATTATAATAATTACGATGTGTGTGTGTGTGTGTGTGCGTAATGTTGAGTTGTGATAGTTTTTGGCACCAAGATTATTGCTTTTAAAGACACTTTGGCAAGCATTTTTTTTTTATCTCAAAGTGCTTGATATTGGGGTGCAAATTCGTTGCACTAAAAACTTATATATGTAAGTAAAAGGTTTGTCACTTAGCTGATTGATGATACCTTCAGCAATTGACTCCAGTTCACCTCAGATCTTAAGTGGAATAAATATATCCACATAACACCCACTACCAAATTCCGCGAGCTTAACCCTATAAAAACCAATATCCTCAAGCCCTTCCTTTACTAGAGCAAAGCTCTGGGCTTAGAATTTTTCCTCATTCTTTGTTTAAACAGGGCTGAGAATGCATGTCTTAAAATGACATGTTGAAAATAGCTATTTCCCCTCTAAGTTTTTATCTGAATTTACAGATATATATATATTTTCCATTTGTAAAAAGTTCTACATTATAATTGTATTGGACACTTTTTAATACAAATGTTCACTAATGTAATCTTATTATGACCAGAAACTAAGTAATTAAACAATCAAAATATATATATATATATATATATATATGTGTGTGTGTGTATTCCACTTAAGATCTGAAATGAACTGGAGTCCTGATTTTTTTAAAATGCTAAGTCACTGTTACAGCTATGATTATAAAATGTAATTAGAAAAATTAAACTATATATTTTTAATTTTTTAATGGGATATTGTATATTATTATTTTAGATGTTTCAAATATAACAAACTGATTATCTTTAGGTGCTATTGTTAATGACGAGATGATCTAATCCATTGTGACATTAAATCTTATAAATGAAGTGATCTTCAATATAACAACCCTGTGACTGATTTATAAAATTGTTACACACCTTAAAATTACTCTACATTTTGAATATAATTTAAAAAATGTTTAAAGGTTATTTTTTTCCCTTCTTCCCCAAAGTTTTATTTTTGGCAGCATATATTTGTGCAATTGACGTTAGATCCTTAAATTTTGTCTCAATCTTTTCACAGAGGCTTAAGATTTATGAAAATCTTAAGCACAAGAGAAAAATAAGTAGTGGATGATATATTCCTCTGACAAGTAAACCTCATCAATTAGTATGAGTAAATATGTACACACCAAAAGAGTGTGTGTGCACACACACACACACACACACAAACACACACACACACATATATATATCTGTGTGTGTGTGTGTGTGTGTTTTTTTTTTTTTTTTTTTTTTTTTTTTCATTGACTAATATAGACATATTATGTCCATTTATTTTTATAATGATCCTTTCTAGTTTTCTAAATAGTTTCTTGATAAGATGAAATTCCTCATGGAAAGCTCTGTATGTTTTTTTTCCCTACCCAAGTACTTTCAAGCTCCTTCAAGATCATCTTCAGTGGGGGAATTATATCAAGGTAATCTTGGAGGAATCAGAAGTATCTGGATAACAATAATGATTTTTTGTCATATATATAGTGTATCGAGGCAGCAGATAATTTTCTTAACATATATTGTTAAATATAAGAGACAATGAAGCTTATGTTTAATCATGAGCCGTTTTAAACATATTTTGGCTTTAATTTCAGGTGAAAATAAAGACAAAATTAATTAAAAAAAATTATCCAAATGTTGGAGATTTTTTGTCTTTATTTTCACCTGAAACTAAAGCCAAAATACAATGTTTAAAACAACTCATGATTAAACATAACAGACATTCATTGCCTCTTTTATATATATATATATATATATATATAAATACCCAATGAAACAGCACAAAGAGACTAGTTTCAAATCCTTACTCATCCAACAAAAAGTTTTTAGCTTTTGTCTGACAATTGCTTTCACTGAAACGATTTGAACCTAGTCTCTTTGTTCCGTCTGTTTCGTTAGTGTTAATGATGTGTCTTTATCTATTTGCTATTAGTATTGAACACTGGGTTATTGCCTGGGTAAGTGTCTGCAGTATTTGGAAGCTTTACAAATTGTTTGGTTTGTTTCAGTTTTATAGTGTGTGAGTAAGAAAGAAAGAATCAAAAGGAGGCAGAAAATATATATAATAAATTTTATGAGAGTAAATAATGTGAAAACATTGAGTGAAGCTCAAAGACTAAATGAAGCACATAAGATACTTTTAAATGACCTTCGGCAACAACACAGCTTATTGTTTTTTGTTTTTGTTTTTTCAAATATGTGAGACAATATTCTCTTTAAATTACTCCAAACAATTATTAATACTTTAAATATTTTATCTGCAAATGATGCAATTTATTAAATCTTCTCAGAATTTTTTCTTCATTTTACTATAATAAATGTAAAAGGCGACTGAAATTATTAATATTCAAATTTAACTTTTTTTTTTATTTTTTTTTATTTTTTTTTTCAAATAGTATATGTAATAATTCAGACCAAAGTAAAAGTTTACATTTGAGGAAAATGAATCTTAACACTGTAAAGTGGATGACTAATGGTGTTTGAAAATCTTTTTAGTATTTATTACTAATTGAAGTGAAATTTCCAAGCAAAATTCAAAATGGGATCAATGGAAAATTTAGTTATTAAAAAAGAAAGATGGCTGACACTAAAGAAATGCATTTTGGGATGCATTGAAGAAAAAGATGAAATAGAATGGAAGACAAATTGTTCAGTTTATTTTACTCCAGAAAGTTTATTATTTATTATTGTCTTATGGCACATATATATATATATATATATTTTTTTTTTTTTTAACTACTGGAAACTCTTCACAGACTTCATTATTAAAAATTATATACCTTATTTACATAAAATATTTTTAACATTTTATAATCGAACATAAATGTATTATGTATAAAGATATTCTATTGTTCATGAACACACACACATATATATATATTTGCGAACATGTATGAAAAATATTCCTGATAAATACTTATTTCAACTTTTTTTTTTTTTGCAATTAATCGCATTTTAAAAAGAGAAACAACCAATTACTTCTCAATAAATACACTTATTTCACTGAAACATAATTCCATTTTGAAACATTTATTTTATATATTGAGTGTGTAAACAAATGACGCAGCCATTTATAACAGAAGCAAACAGTTTAACCCAATCATTCATCTGTTTAAAAAACGTGGACTAAGTTTTAATTATAATAAATTAAGGTTTATCTTCCCATAAGTACATACATTTTTTCATTATTGAATTTAAGTTTTTTTTACTTCTCAGAAATGATAATTTCTTCATTTTTATTCTTGAAAATGGGTTATTACTTAGAGCAACATTAACCATTATATTTAATCTATAATTAGATTTTTATTCTTTCATATCAAACTGTTTTATGTTATTTTTTGTCTTCCATATTCAATGGTTTGGTTATTTAAAATATTATCTCTGTTTTATGCCAATTTGGTTGATTTTTTTTTTTTTTTAAGAAAACTTGTATCTAAATTTCCAAGTTGTATTTGTATATATCCAATGGAAAAAAAAAACATTGTACTTTTGATTTTCTTTTTTTTAAGATTTGAAATTCAAAATATCAAAAGATGTTTTATTTTTTGACTCTTCTGCTCATCCATTACTTTTTTTATTTTTAACAGTTAGCATCATACCAAGTCATAAAAGCTTTTAAAATATGAAAGTCTGTTTTTAATGAAAATATGAATTTGTTTTAATTGTCTGAATGGAAATTGGGATTACCATCAGTAAACTACGATTATTTTGTAAGCCATAAATTTTTATCCTTGAGTTGATTGTAAAAGAAAATGCTTAGCTGTCCATGTTTCATTCTGAATCAACATACACATAGCAAGGAATATGGCAGTTATAATAACAAAAATTATGTTTCACCAAAAAAACCAGGATAATTATGGAAGATAATGTTTTAAGTCAAGCAGACTTTGTAATTCTAGTGCTCGGTATTAGGAGAGAGAGCATTAATAACTAAAATGATATAAAATTTATCAAATCTACTCAAGTAGATGTTAAAACTCTGAAACTCATAATAAAGACATAAGATAAGTGAATAGATTTTGTACATGCATCCACATACAATATCTAATGGATTGATTAAATCTGATGATAATTAAACAAAAAAGACTTTATAAACTTAACCTGTTTCACAATTTAACTTCATCAGAAATTTTGAAAGTGGAACAATATGGCATTAGGCTTCACTTTAAAAAGTTTTAAAAACCTGGCATTTAGTTTATGGCACCAGTGTATGTATCAGTTTCATTGTGTGGGTGTTATGGTATCTATATGTTTATGAATCTTGAAATGTTAGTGTAATTTTTAATACTCATTTAAATCATGCTAATATTTCCAGAATTAAACACACACACACACACACCATGTCACTAAATAAATACAGGATAACCACAAAAGTTGATACATGCTAATATTGTAAAATGAACTCTTGACATTAAAATAAAAGTGGAATTTAAAAATTGAAACATAACACCAAATTATTTTACTTCAAAATCATTTCTCATGAAGTTAAATGGATATCAAAACACTAAATTTATATAAGATTTTCTTCTTATTCCTTATTTAATTATATATGGTATAGTTAGGCAGCAAATATTCAAACAAATTTTAGTAAATTCCATTGACAAGGTCTGTCTCTGATATCTATTGTATTTTCCCAATTTTCGAATAAGATGTACATCCAGATCTAAATTTCAGATAAACTGTGTTCTGTTATTTTTATTCAAGTACTTTTGATTATTTCAATTGTTACACATGACGTCATTTTAGATTAGTTAAAAAATGTCGTCTTTCTATAAAGTACCAGGATGTAGCCAACAGAATCTTGCCTATCGCACTGACAATACATAATTCTTGATAATGACTGAGATAGTTGAAAGTGCTTGAACAGTACAGAACAAACAAGAATTTCAGATGGTTTATCCACACTTTTGATCCTGATATTCAATCTTATTCAAAAATTGGAAAAATATATAATAAAGCATTAAAGTGATATACCTTATTGGTTGAATTTATTCAAAATTATTTGGAGATATATTTATTTTTTCCTACAACTGTAAAGAAATCTTCATAAAAATATGAGCATAAAGGATGAGTGCATTTGTCAAAATAAATAGACTTTTATGAAAATTCAGTTGTGACTTTTTATGTTAAAATTGGAATATTTGTATATTGATTTTATGTACATGAATGCATTTCTCCATTTGTGGGGAAAAAATGACAGTGGTGTCTTTTGTATGTAAGAGTATTTATGTCTGTGTATGGTTCTGTAAAAACAAACTAAGGTTCATCTCCACACATTGATTGCTTGTTAAACCGTCCTGATCTTAAACCACAGATATCTACATACAGTTGTGTTTATTTGACATTGTTTCTTTTTTTTTTTTTTTTAGCAAATCTCTCTTTTTTTTTCTTTCTCTTTTCTTTTCTTTTTTCTTCTTCATTTTTTGTTGTTTTTGTTCAGATTTCATGTCCATTTCTTGTCACCTTAAATCTTGACATTTTCCTGTTTGTTAAATATTTTTACAGCACTTCTCTTTTTCTTTTTTTCTTTCTTTCTTCTTTTTTTTCTTTCTTTTTTTTTTTTTTTTTTTTTTTTTTTTCAAAACTAATCCCAGTTCCACCAGACAACCATTTCTTGCATTCTAACCTAATAATATTTACCTACTAATTTTGTCAATATTAATTGGTGTCTTGTAGCCTGGAGGTTAGGGAAAGAGTTCAGAGCAAAAAGAAAAATGTTTGGTTCTGAATGTTGAATAATTATATACAAATTTTTAACAATTCCCAAATATTTTTTATGAAAAGTCTGGCAGAAAGCTAGAGAAAAAAATGCTCAAAAAATTTTTGAGATTTGATTTGTGGTAATAAAAATGTTGGTTTAAAGACAGTAGCATTTAACATTTTCCAAAATGATTGCTTGGTTTGTTTCTTCATCTTAAAGTGAAGTGACATTTAATCATTTAATGATGACTCCTTCTGCATTCATTGCAAATGTCAGTTTGCAACAAAGCTGTAATACGGCTTCTGTCTAAACAACCATTTGTTTAAAATGTTATAATACTGGCAAAGACGGACATGTACAATTTATGAAGTTTATCTCTTGTCTCCCTTTGTTTTATTTTTTTAAACAGAACTTTTAAGGAAAAAAGAAAACAGTTATGTATTTTGTAAATTTATGTACCATGCTTACCATTAACAAACAACTGTACCATTTGACTTTGTTGCTCCACTCACAGACTGACTTTTTTCTATTTCTTTTTTTACGCTCTATATTCTTGCCTGTAAAGAAAGATGGCTGCTGCTTTAGTTGACAGCTTATCTTTTCTTTACTTTTATTTGATATTAATCCTCTTTTTTTTCTTTTTTTCTTTTATTGATAATCTCATGTAAATAATTTTCTAGAATGAAATCATTTGATAAAATTATTTCATTAGAAAAAAAGAGAGAAAACCATTTACCAAGTTTAATCTGTTATTGATTTGTATCTGATAAAATCCTTCTGAATGTTTTAGTAAAACATAATACTCATTTCTCTGTATGTGTGTTGTTAATCACAGAAGTTTGTTATTATTTAAATGTGTGTATGTGTGTGTGTGTGTGTGTATTTGTCTTTACATTCATATTAGTATGTGTGTTTATTTGTAACCCCCCCCACACACACACACACGTTTGGTCTTCGGTTTCCTCTAGACCACTGTGGTAACCATTTAGCTGATTCCTTACTCGTTAATGCCTTGCTGGTGTGTCGCTGGTGTTTGTCTGCTTCCCGACTCTTCATCCCTCTGCCACATTGTGTTTTTGATTTAAGAGGGTGAAAAGATCGCTAGTGAAGTAAACTGGAGCACATAAGTCGACAGCAAGGAGCTACACAAAAAAGAATTCTTTCAAATAAAGAATTAACTCTGGTTAAAAATGTAATAACGATTTCATTTATATATGATTTGTTTTATACAGAGGTTTTAACCCTTCATACCTACTGTTATAATCAAATGACTCCATTTTGGAGTTTTTCAACTTGTGTTAGTAGTAATTTAAATTTCTAAGTTCTGGTCTTTGTCAAGAGATCTCTGCGAACAATATAGACTCCAGTAGCAGTAATATGGAGACTCTTCAAGTTATTCAAACCTCCAGCTTAAATAGAGTCCTGCATCTGGCAGATGTGTGGTTGACAAGGGTCTGGGGTTCGATTGTCTTCCATCCTTAGCATCAGCCTTTTTTTAAAATTCCATATTTTCAAAATATGTTTACTCAAGACATTTTCTAAATTTAGGGGTTGTGCAGTCTTCTTTTGAGAATGGTCAGAGGAATCAAGCCACTCCTTAATTCCAATTCCCTTGTTTCTTTTTGCACCCCCATCACTTTCTCTAGGCAGGGCTAATCTCTTTCTTCCTTCTACTTTCTCAGCATCCAAGCTCAGCCCATTCCAAGGGCGGGTACACTGTCTTTGTGATGAATCTAAACTTTTTATATGCATATGCAAAAAGGGGATTTTCAGTCATTAATCTTTCTTTATCAGCTTGTCTCTCACGCTGGTTTGTTTTTAGCTGATTTCTTGATCAACCAGGCCACACAGCTGATTGCCTATGGTCACTCCAGGGCTAGTAATTTTTTTTCTTTTCTTTATCACTTGTATCCAAAGAAATCAGAAATAATGTTGGTCATAAAAATTTTGATGTCATAGAAATTAAAATGAATAAACTCATACCCAATCTTAAGCACTAATCTCCATTTTTGTAGGGATATTTTTCTGTCAAGAATAATAGATATTATTTCAATGACCACCCGTGTTTTTTGCTTTTCTTTATCAACAATATATGTTTTACTATTTTCCAAGATCAACATCTTTGATGATATATTGTCTCTTTCTTATTGATGGGAAGGACGGGCAGTTTTAGTTTTTCTCAGTCATACTGAATTCCATTTAGTTAAATATGGATTTGATTCTCCATTCCCCTTGAAACTGTTAAGAATTTCATTTTATTTTGAAAAATAATTTTTAAATGAATTTAATTTCCAATTTTCTTAACTTTTCAATCCACTTTCCTGCAAATTTCAACAATTACCATCCAGTTAATAGTCTCTTTCATCTTCCTTTTTTTCTTTATTCCTTCTTTTGTTTTTTTTTGTTTTTTTTTTTTGATTGACCCACTGATGGCCTAGTGTTACATATTTTACACATACACATGTAGAGATATATTTACATATATCTGTGACTAAATATGTTTATATGTTTATCTTATTTGCATGTGATCAAATGATAATTTACCAATTGCATTTTTCCAGTGAGTTGAAATAGTTACAAATTCCTGTTGACGATATCTAACAGATTAGAAACAAATATCTGGGCTATTAATTATCAGCTGAAGTTAAAGACTTAATAAGCAGCACTTGAATTTTTATTATTGCAATTAAATGCTGACTGATTTGCATCCAAGATAAAATGGTTTTAAAAAATTATTTTTGTCTTTGTTCAGTCATTTTTTTTTTTATTTTTTCTTCTCTGCAATTAAAAAGAGTATAAAGAAAATCCTTTTGGTGTTATCACTAGAACGACATTCATTTTACACAACTCTCTCACACACACACACACACACACAATTGTTTTTATATAAATACTTCAAATTCAAGTTTCACAAAAAATGCCTGGCAGGAGAGTTTCTTTTTGACTTGCAGTCAGCAACTAACAAATAACCAGAGAAGAAAAAACAAAAAAAAATCCCTGAAAATAAAGTAAATTTTTTTATTAGAAATGCACATTGGAGTTGCCTCCTTTTCATAACATTATTAACAACAAAATTTGACATTCATCTAAGAAAACTGGAGATTAACAAATTTAGTATCTTATTTATTCACCCACTGAATTCCATCCAAGTAATTTATTTTTCTTTTTATCAAAATTATATTACATTTTGAATGAAATCAAACTTAAATGAATGTTAATATTATTTTGTATATGTTTATTCCATGTCTTTAAGTAAATAAGAAAAGGATATTTCAATCCAACTCTTCATGTCAATTTTCTCACGGGTATACACTCACTCACTCTCTCTAATTTTTTTTTTTTTCAACAAATGTAAGAAAATTTTACCTCATGGGTTTTCTTATATATATATATATATAGTAAATTCTTTTGAATTTACTTCAATGGTGCTAAACCAGTTTAAATGTTTTTTTCTTGGATGACACTTATTTTCTATATTTAAAACATGCAATGTAATTTTGAAAACGCATTGTCGTTTTTTTTTTATGAGATTACAGTAACGGTTAAGACAAAAATCTTCCATTTCCACCATATTTTGTTTTTCAGTTTTTGTTTTGTTCTTTTTTCTTTGTTGTTGTTCTGTTTATTACCAAAGAATTCAGTAGGAATTAAAATTTGATTTATAAAAAAAAAAAAATGAAGTTGCTGATATCACATTAATGAAAGATTAACTCCTCCTCCTCCTCCTTCTTTTACTCTACATAAACATTTTCAAAAGAATAATCTCGGATGTAGCACAGACGTTTTTTTTTTCTGAGATTTCAAGTTAATACTCACCAATCAGATTGTACAACTTTAACCAGATTTAAATCTTAATATGGAAGCAACCTTGAAAAACATTGTGTCCAGTGATATCTCAAAACTCTTTATTGAAGTTAAATACAAAAGCAGCACAAGTGTACAAGTTTAGCTATGTAAATTGTGACGATTATCATGTTTGTAGAATGTCTTAATATTTTGACCAAATCAGACGGAAATAATGATTTTTTAAAAAATGCAAGAAAAATTGATTGATTGATTTCTTTCTTTTTTTTTTTTCGGGCACTTTATTCTTCTTAAGAATGTTTGCATGTTTCCGAGAAGCTGTCTATTTGCATGTTTATCTAAAAGGTGCAAAGATGGGAACGCTTAAAATGAGTAATTGTCTTCTGTTTTCTTTCTAAAACAGATTAAGAAAAAAATTCCTCTCACTTTGTTTCATATTGCAGTAACCAACAGATTTGAACCCAGTTGACAATAAGTGTAGAGGTTGTAGCCAAAAAGAAAACGTGGGGAGAGAAGTGTTTTTTGTCGCGCTCCCACATCAACTTCCTGTGATGTTCAATATTTATCGACTTAAATAAATTAAATATAATTCTGTTCAAAAATTGTTTGTTTTTGTTTTTATTATTGGACAAATATATCTTATGTACTCATGGCAATTGTTGTGAAGAGCTTTCCTCGTTGGTGCCTCGAATATAAGTTTACTACTAAACTAACAACTCACTGCTTCAATGTTGAATGAGCCAAATGCAACCTTATGTTTCTCATCTGTCAAACTCTCTTCCAGTTTCTTGCTTTCCTGCCGCCCTACAAACTTTAAAAGTTTAAATGCAATGTCTTCTGTCTTCCTGAAACAGTTTTTATTGTCCTTTCTCTTCACTAAAGTCTTCTCGTTCTCTTTCCTCCCAGTAACCCTTTGCGTCTTAGTGGCATTATCACCATCTTCTCTCTTCCTGAAACCTGTTCTTTTCTTGTCCTTTCTCCTCACTAAAGATTTCTCATTCTCTTTCACTCCCAGTAACCCTTTGCGTCTTAGTGGCATTATCACCATCTTCTCTCTTCCTGAAACCTGTTCTTTTCTTGTCCTTTCTCCTCACTAAAGATTTCTCATTCTCTTTCACTCCCAGTAACCCCTTATGTCTTAGTGACTTGATAGTTTCCAATGAAGGCTGATATATTCTAATGTCAGCCTTCATATTATTCATGTTGTATAAAATTCATCTCTGATTTTAAATAATTTATCTGCATTTATTTTTTTTTTTAGCCTAAAATTGCCAAATCTGTAACAGTGTTTATATTATTTTCTAAAATATTGGTTTATTTGTGAAAAAACAAGGAACCAATCTATTTAAGTAGTTCCAGTTAAATGTAACTCCTATTATGGGACATAAGCAAACATTGGTAACCCTATAAAATATTGTGATTTACTAAGCATATTATAGATATGATACAAGGCTGTAAATATGGATCACCCAGTGAGGATCAAACTTATAACTTGTCTGTATTTGATCTAGCAAAACAAAATTGGTAACTATTACATCATATCAAAGTTCCCAACTCTATAAAATATATTTTTGAAACTTTACATCAATAAAACCCCTTAAAGCTTATATTTTAATTTTTAAGGAAAGTCCTTTTGTAAAACTATGTTTGCTAATAGTAAATGCGTGACAGCCATTGTTATTTCTGACTGCATATTCCTTCTTTTATTCTGTTGCTACAAAAAGACAGTCATTTTCGCAGTATAGACAAGAATTTGAAACATTGTCGCACAAGACAGCTTGCAGCTTTGTGTTAGCAGAACAAATTATGTGAATCTGCATTCTTTTTTTTTTTTTTTATCATTTCATTCAAGCAAGATGATAATGCCACTAAGACATAAGGGGTGTACAGTGAAAAGAACAGACACTGAAAAAACAAAATTCAGGAAGACAGCAATTGATATTGCATTTGAATTTCTGAAGATCATAGATAAGCCAGAAGGGAGGTCCACAGGTGGGAGAAGATATTAGAAGGGAACTTAGAGTTTTATCTTGCTATTTCAACTGTAAAACAATTGTAACACTATTTTTGGTACCGAAGAGGAAAGAAAAGGGGTAATAATTGAAATTTCCTTTCTTCAGTTGCAAGAGCTAGGCAAGAGATATGTTTAGAACACACAAGTGAGATAACATTTTTAAAACTCTTGAATGCTGTCAAAAGGTTCTTGTCACAAAGGTCGGAAATCTTTTTACACTAAAAATGAGTTTCCCCATTAATGAAAAATTTAATGACCATTGAGGGAAGCAACAGCTATCTAAGCAACAGGGCATGAGTAATTTGATGACCCTAGTGACAGCCAAAGAAAGAAAGACAAAAACTTCCTGGTAATAAAGTATCCTGGTTCCTTGTAAAATTTTGCAATGCTGAGAATTAAGGAGAAACATTATTTTCTTTTCAACCAAAGTTAGATAATTTCTTATAGTGGTTGAAATGATAAAAACACAAATGCAAAATGATTACACTCACCCAAAGCAAAAAGAATGATGATAAAAATTTGACTGTTAAGCTGAAACACATCCCTCAGGTGGTGGTGGAAGGTACTAACACAAGAGAAAGACAGGGTTGATCAAATGACCCATGAAAAAGTGCCCTGGTTGATTTTGGGAGGAATGATTCTCAAACAAAAGTAGGAGGCACTCACACAGGAAATAGGGAGACGAGATTGATCAGGTGGCCAAAAGGAGAATCCCTTAGTCATTTGAAAAGGCTAAGTTTACCCAAAAGTGTGTCATAAATACTGGAAAATCAATATAAGCAGATGAGTCAGTCGAGAAGACAGTTGAGTTGGATACCATAGAGTTGGACCAGTATGGAGTGAGTTAACATGAGAAACATGTCACATGACTACCTACCTTAGCAGAAACACCAATTTCAGCCTACTGGCAGACCAACCAACTTAGTGTTACATCCTGTAGAAGATGTGGGTTGAAATTATAGTTGTCTGCATGCAAGAGTGATACTCTAACCAAATACTGGACCGAATGGAACATATGTATATAAATTCATTGTTAATTTTACAAAGATTTCCTTTTTTATTGTGGCTCCCAGTTCTTTCTGGGTCATTGATGTTGTGGATTTTTAGTGTCTTTCAACCCAAACAAGCTTTGTGATCAATCGAACACATGGGCAGTGCCTGGTTTGGAATGAAGTGATCAACTATCAATCGGCAAGGAGATTTTGGGCATTGACACAAAGGACCGTTGGTGGTGTAGGAGTTCACACAATGAGACCTATTTGCTACTCTAGTACTGTAATTCATCCAGTCGAAGTATCAAGGACGAAAGATCATCAGCACAATTGCCATGAAAATATATAAAAGATATGTTATGGCAGTAGGAAAGTACTCAAAGTTGCCAGGTCAAGACTGATAACATCACAGACCCTTCTTTTGATTTTGTCAGGTACATCAAGATACATAGCAGGAGTACCAGACCAGACCAGACATGGAAGCAATGTTTGACAGATGGAAAAATGGTAAATTTATGATCATACAAGATGGATTCTGGCACAATATAAAATTTATATGTATATGTATTGCTGCCTAGGAGAGCTTTCATTTTAACTATAGTTTTTTTTCTCTCTCTCTCTCTCTCTCTCTCTCTCATGTTGGCATATAAATACCTGCCAAGATGAATTTTCAAAACACTGTGTGCGATGGATAAATTGTCACAATTTTATATTTTTTATTTTGTTGATTGGACAGTATGATAGGGTCAGTTGGGTACTGATAGTCAGAAAAAGAACACCATGGTGCAATTCACTCCACCAGAAATTTGGAAACGTCAGGCTGTACTGCTTGGCATTTGTGCTGGCAGCTCCAATACAAACATTTCAATTTATTTAGATGACAATCTGAGGACAGTGCAGACGATTCGAAAAGAGTTGGATAAGTTTAATGGTGATTACAAAGATATAGCAGCTCAGAAAGCTCACTTTGATCATTTCATAAGAACTTCCATATTTGCTTGAAGAACCTATGACTGGCAACAGGACTCTGCACCGTGCCACACAAGCAGGTGAACCCTGTTATGGCTGTCAAACAATTTCTGCGACCACATCACCCCTTACATTTGGCCACCCAACCCCGCCAGACTGCAATTCCCTTGATTATTGTGTGTAGGGTGCAGCTGTGCAAGAGACCAACAAAACTCGTTGTAACACCAAAGATGAACTGAAGGCAGGGATTATAGCAGCATTCACCAACTTAAACAAGGAGACCATCCAGAAGAATTTTAGGAGATTCCAAAGTCGTCTGGAGGCTGTGGTTGAAGCCAATGGCGATTTTATTGAATGAATTTACTTTGCAGTATTTCAAGATATTTTGTACAATTTTGGTAAATGTATCTGTTTTACGAGGATGCATTTATATCTAATCTAAACTTATTTATAAAAGGGACTTTGTCTCTGTGTGTGTGTGTCCGTTACCTATTGACACCGAAACGGCTGAACCGATTTTCTTGAAAATTTACATAATTGTTCTAGGTTTTGTGTCAAGGTACCCCCGATAAATATTGAGAATCGATAATCGAAAAAATTGGGGTTATAGAAGGAGTGGTCTGATTTTAATCAAATTTGATACACTCAGACAAAGACATAAGAAACAATATTCAGAAATTTCAAGGTTGCAATTCTTACAATAGTGCAGAAAATCGATAATATATATATATATATATATAAAAAGGCAGGATGTTTGTGTGTGTGTATCTGTTTATCTGCCTGTATGTCTGTATTTTTTTTTCAGCCCTTTATCTGGTATCGATACCAGGAAATCAAAATTTGACTTACATCCATTCATTTTTCTTTCAGTCTACGGTTTCGCTTTAACTGGAAACAACTATTGCTTTTTAGTCTTTCGTGCCAACGTCCAAAGAGTCTGAGCTCCAGGACCATGGATTAGTTTTAAAGCTTTCATTACACCCAAGCAACGCCGGGCTATACTGCTAGTATAAGAATAATGATAATAATAATGTCTAAAAAGTTGCAGTAAGAGATTCTATTGAGTCCTACTTGTTATTACAAAAAAGTTCTAATTTATGAAGTAGTCGTAAAAATAGAGAAATTAGGAATAGAATGTTTTGGAAGATGCCAGAATGTTCCAGTAGATACGAGAGAATTTGAAAGGTTCTAGAAATATGCAAATTAGGTGATAATCCCTATAAAAATAGGTTCTGGGCAGTGACGAGTTGTTACCAGGGTTTGCTGACGTTATCAACTCCAGCTTTGATTCAAGGATTTATATATCCAACCGAAAGAATCTATAAGAAAGCCGTCAACCAGCTAAAACCTGAAAGAGTTGTTAAAAGGATTTGCTGACATTATCAACTCCGGTTTTGATTCAAGGATTTATAACCAGCCGAAAGAATCTATAAGCAGTTGGCGACTAACTAAAACCTGAAAGAGAACCTCATGGAACTATCTGGGTAAATACATATTTTTGTCTTTTTCATTGACCAAGCCAATAATTAGTCTTTCTATACGCATTTAAGGATTTCCAAAAAGTATAGCACTTAACTTCTTCGCTAACTTAACTGGGTAAAGATATTTGACACCTTACCTTTCCCTTCTCTCTTCGTAACACTCGCCAGTAGTAAACTATGTTTCTTGTTTTGAATGCACCAAAAATTGTATATTTGTAAATATTTTATTTGGTGTGTTTTGTAAATTAAATATATGTCTGTGACTTTTATCTCTGAGTTTTGGTCAATCATTTTTTTTTTCATTTGTTACACTTAACATGTAACATCTGATAAAATGAGTTGTCAGTATTATTTTCTTTTTTTCTGTCATTTTGACGACAATTTATCCATCGCGCCCTACACATAAAACCATGTGCTGCTGTTTCTTCTACCAATATTCATACTGTGTGTATGCACGCACACACACACACACACACGCACACACACACACACACAATGCATGTCAGAAACAAAAAAAGCAAATTTATTTCCTGCCTATGGAGATGTTCACGACTGAGTAATATGAATCGAATAGCAATCTTACTTTATTTTCTTATTCAAATAATTGTCCATTTGTCACGATCTGGGATAGATGACCAGCATGTATCCATAGATGTGAAAATGTAATATATCCGCAGCAGTATAGCCCGGCGTTGCTTGGGTGTAATGAAAGCTTTAAAACTAATCCATGGCCCTGGAGCTCAGACTCTTTGGACGTTGGCACGAAAGACTAAAAAGCAATAGTTGTTTCCAGTTAAAGCGAAACCGTAGACTGAAAGAAAAATGAATGGATGTAAGTCAAATTTTGATTTCCTGTTATCGATATCAAATAAGTTTTTTCGTCGCAAACTGAATTTTGAAGGCTAAATAAGTCCTCTGAGTAAATGGTATCATGGCTGAGATTAAGAACTACAATTATACCTACTTAGAGCCAAACCCGAAGCAAAAACTAAAATAAAAGGATTGAAAAAAAATATAGACATACAGGCAGATAAACAGACACACACACAAACATCTTGCCTTATATATATATATTATCGATTTTCTGCACTATTGTAAGAACTGCAACCTTGAAACTTCTGAATATCGTTTCTTATGCCTTTGTCTATGAGTGTATGAAATTTGATTAAAATCGGACCACTCCTTCTATCACCCGATTTTTTCGATTATCGATTTTCGATATTTATCGAGGGTACCTCGACACAAAACCTAACTAAGAACACTCGCAGACGCTTGTAGTAGAACTGTGTAAATTTTCAAGAAAATCAGTTCAGCCGTTTCAGAGTCTATAGGTAACGGGGACACACGCACAGAGACAAAGTTCCTTTTATAAATAAGTTTAGATAGATAAACTAAGTCACGTCCTATTCTTGTCTTTGTCCTGCCATTCCAATACCTCATAAATAAAGGACTATTTAATTTTGATAGCATGGGAAAACGAGAAAGTCACGATATGGTTTCATTATCAAAATAAAAGAAAGAAATAAAAAAGAATGGAAGATGGAGAGAGATAATCAGATGAAGATATATATATATATATATATATATATATATATATATATATATATATATATACCTCCTGAATAAATTTGAAAGATTTATAAACTACTTAATCTCAGACCTAACTGCCATATAATTACACAATCACCCAGAAATAGTAATTAAGAAAGCTGATAAAGCTAACATCTTTGTTGTTTTAAACAAGTCTGACTACAACTCAAAAATAGAACAATTACTTGATGATCACACCAAATTAAAAAAACTAACCAATAACCCTTCCACTTAGATAAAAGCAAAGATTAATAATTTAATCACAGCTAACAATGCGGAGCAAGACAATCTAGAACTTACCAAAATAATCGGGGACTATAAACCAGGATACATTTATGGTTCTATCAAAACACACAAGCCTAACTTTTCACTTCGCTCTATTCTACATGGCCAGCATAGAAAATAATATATTTAGCACCACTACAAAACCATCTAATCTGACATGTCTAAAAGAAAATTTGCTACCTAAATACACAAATTTTAACATGGTGGGTTGCTTGTTGTTTTCTGATTGTAGTGGGAGTCCGTTCTAGTGAACGGTAGTAGTATATTGTTGAAGACTAACGGAATTTGGCCTCGTTGTAGACAGCCCACTATAAGTCATAAAGCAAGATTATAAACTAAGAAAAGCAAATTGAGTTGAAAATAACATTTATATATACACATATCAATTAATGTTTTTACAATTAAAGTAATAACTTGAAGTATAGGTCCAAATGAGGTTAAAATGTTCATGGCAAATAATAAGCTGAAAGAGATTTAAGGCTTAGGAATGTGGGGAGCGTGTAACTGATGAATGTCTTTGATATAGTCGCTCCTTAGGTCAGTAAGTAGTTTTGAGACAGGGGAGAAGGAAAGAGGTAAGCGTAGTAGCCACTGGACTTAAGTCAAGAGGATATTGATTACACTCTTTTCCTCAAGTTCTGCCTGCTGGGGTCTGTCTGTATCTGCTTTTTATATCTCCTTTTTGGATCACAGCAGCTCGTTTGGGATTTCACACTTGTATTTGATTCTGGGCTTCCCATTGGCTGATAATTAAAATTCGCATAGGCTCGCGAAATGGAAATTTAATATTTAATTTATTTTTATTTTTCAACCAGAACATCTGTGTGGAATCCACCTGCGCACAGACGACTTTTGGTCATTTTCATTTTTGTCGTGAGAGAGCAAACATCTGGTCCATCGCTTTTGCTCTGTCGGTATCACCACACACACACACACACACACACACACACACACACACACACATATATATATATATATATATATATATATAATGGGATTTATATTTTATATTTAAAATAAACAGACATTAACAGTTTTTTAATATGTATTAAAACAGACCGAACTAAAACTATATACGTAAATTAAAACAGACGGGATTTATATATTAAACATAAACGAGTATTACTGTTTTTTGTTTTTGTTTTTTTTTATATTTGTATAAATATAAACAAACTTAAAACTATAAAAACAAATCTACTCAGCACCTGAAGATTGAATTAGGTATGAAATTCCGAGTTGTGCTATTAATGAGTAATAATATATATATTTATTAATATATACCTAATACCTCTGTTATATTACATTGACCACTATTTTACTTACACTAGAACCCAATATGAGATATTTTATATTGATATAAGAAACAATCGAGAAGTCTAAGCAGTCAGTTGCTCATAGACTCTGACGAGTGGATCGACAGTTCCATCTACGAAATTTTGTAGTCGGGATGCTGAAGATAAAATCTGTAGGAGACAAGTCCAGTAATCAAGATTAAAGAAACCAAAGTATTCAAGCACAAGTAAAATTATATTAGTACGGCCCGTCCAACTCACAAAAGTAAGATCAGATACTGGGTTCTGCTGATAGGCGAGGGTGGTGTAAAATAAATTGGGGAACAGGGAAATATAAAAGGCATGTCCCATCATGAGAAAAGCGAGGACAAAAAACCTGGGAAGGTTTGGAATATTGACACACTAGCAGTATAACCCGGCGTTGCTCGGGTGTAATGAAAGCTTTAAAACTAATCCATGGTCCTGGAGCTCAGACTTTTTGGATGTTGGAACGAAAGACTAAAAAGCAATAGTTGTTTCCAGTTAAAGCGAAACCGTAGACTAAAAGAAAAATGAATGGACGTAAGTCAAATTTTGATTTCCTGGTATCGATATCAGATTTTCTGCACTACTGTAAAAATTGCAACCTTAAAACTTCTGAATATCGTTTCTTATGTCTTTGTCTATTAGTGTATCAAATTTGATTAAAATCGGACCACTTCTTCTATAACCCGATTTTTTTCGATTATTGATGTTTATCGGGGGTACCTCGATACACAATCTAGCTAAGAACACTCGCAGACGCTTATAGTACAACTGTGTAAATTTTCAAGAAAATCGGTTCAGCCGTTTCGGAGTCTATAGAAACGGACACACACATACACACACAAAGTTCCATTTATAAATAAGTTTAGATAGACAAGTATCACAACAAAAGATGGAGTCGGGACTAGGCCGGGCACGACAGTCACTCACATCAACTAAGCAAACAAAAGAGACTAACTTAACCAGGGATAGGGTCCGTCAGCAGTCTGTCTTGTATCTTTAGGGGACTAAAAAAGGAAATCAAGGTTTGTCCGATTCACGCAAACAAGGCTCGCAACTTGCACCCACCTTTTTCTTAAATCTGCCAAAAGCAAATGCTTTCTATCAGTTTTGATCTTCATCCTGAGCCAATGCCGAAAGAATTTAATCAGCTCCTGATAAAAATAATGTTCATTTCGTAAGATTTCCTCCATTCACTTCACCCACACCATGATTTTTGCCATGGCTAGCAGCATGAGAAACATCCATTTCACTCTGGACTACAGGAATGACACATTGTCACACACATACGTGAGATCGATGAATACGAGGTGTTTGGGGCGATACGAGGCATGAACTCACTGACATGCTTCCAGAACGGGCGCACCGGAGGACAGTGGAATAAGGTGTGCCTGGCCGTTTACTCTAAACTACGATCACACCGGTGACAGTCAGGCATTTACGTCAGGTCAACTCTGAAATCATTGTCATTGAGGTGCAGTATTTTCTGGATTAATCGCCCGGTAAGTGAAAATTCAAGTTTGCTGAGGTAGTCCACCGCTGTTACCCTGAGCCAGAAAGAGCGCAACTTGCCCACTGACAAGATGAGCCGCTCACAAAATGGGTTTGATGTGACACCCTCCATTAATTTGCAATACAATACTCTCATAGACCATGAAAGTGGTCGAGCACCTCCAAACGATCCTTAGAGAGGAAGTATAGACAACTGGTAAAAGATGAAGGAAAATATGTACACGTGGCACACCTCAACTCTACTCTTCAAGAACAACTGCCTTTGAAACTAAGTTCAAACCATCGCTTCTATATTTGCCTGTACCTCTGACTAATTCTTCTCCAACTGAAGATTCAGACTGCGCCATACTCCAATAATGCAGACAGGTCTGTCAGTCCAACTAAAGCTGGAAGATTTGTGGTTATTAATCTTGGTCCCTGTGAATTTGTTGTCTTCTATACCCTCTACGATTGTGCAGATCAGATACAGGTTGCAAGGAATAGTTTGGCTCTTCATAGCACGTCTTCTCCGGTCCCCACAGAATCTATATATCTGACTGTACATGCACTGTCAGTATATTAGCCCAAACCTTTAACACTGTTTTAAAAGAATTATGGTTCTGTAATCGTCGTCCTGCGGCCTTGCCCGAGATAGAACCCACTACACCCCTCCAGTATTCCCTGTGCATTTGGAACCGTGGTTCAGTTTATAGCGAAATTCATAATCTTGTCAAATAGCTGAATACTTGATGCTTCGCCAGGGCTACCAAGGGTGTTTTTATTGTGACACCAACACTGGATGGGTTGCCTCCAGGCCCCATCCCGTTATTTAACCCATAACTGGAGGGAAGTGACAGATTAATATCTTTTCCAAGGGTAGCAGTGAATGCAGGGTACTCAACTGAAATTCGAACTCGGCTCACCGATTTCTCTTTCCAAGCCGACATCCACTGCACCACAACGCACATCCGTCACTGAACACTTACAGCACCTGGACTTCCTAAGTGGTCACCTATCTAAGTACTAACCAGGCTCACGTTGTTTAAATTCGGTGATTGAATGAGAACCGGTGTATTCAACGTGATATGCCGTAAGCTACTGCAATAGTCTAACTCCCTGTTACGTGTTAAGTGTAACAAAAGGAAAAAATGATTGACCAAAACTCAGAGATAAAATCACAGACAAATATTTAGTTTACAAAATACACTAAATAAAATATTTACAAATATACAATTTTCTTCGCATTCAAAACAAGAAACATAGAGCTTACTACTGGCGACTGTTACAAGGAGAGAAAGGGGAGGTAAGGAGTCAAGTATCTTTACACAGTTAAGTTGGCGGGGAGTTAAGTGCTATACTTTTTTGTAAATCCTTAAATGAGTATAGAAAGAAATGTTTTAAGTATAGTCAATGAAAGAGTCAAAAATATATATTTACCCAGATCGTTCCATGTGGTTCTCTTTCAGGTTTTAGTTGGTCAACAACTTTTCTTTTAGATTCTTTCGGCTGGATATAAATCCTTGAATCAAAGCCGGAGTTGATAACATCAGCAGACCCTGGTAACAACTGATTACTCACTGCCCCAAAACCTATTTTTATAGGGCCTAACACCTAATTTTCATATTTTTAGAACCTTTCGAGCTCTCTAGATTCTACTGGAACATTCTAGACCCTTCCAAAACGTTCTATTCCTAATTTCCTTAGTTTTACGACTATTTCCTGAATTAAAACCTTTTTGGAATTACACTTAGGACTCAATAGAATCCATTACTATAACTTTATTATTATTATTTTTATATATAAATGCATCCTTGTAACACTCCCTCTCACCATATGTTTCCTATTTCAACAGTGGGATCGCCCACCTCGAGATCTGATCGGTGACAAACTAGTTATAGAACACCACCGTAAAAATCGGCACAAACGTGCGCTGATTGCGTCTTCAATGTCTCATGGACTTCACCCTCTGTTATCTCACTCTTACAACCATCAGTTTCAAACAACGTGAGTTGAGGAAAGTTGGCTAAATAGCTGTGAAACTATTGCTCAAAGAGACCAGGCTCCTTGGCAAATCAGTTCTGGAAATGTTAAAGAAATGTCTTGCATATGCTGGTCGATCGCTTGCTGCGCACATCCAGAGTGTTAAACTGACAAATTAAACTGTGAACCTTCCCCTGTCTTCTTTGTGACAATGTCCAAATCTCCGCGGCAGTTCGATAGTCGATCACTTCGTGCCGAACTCGACCCTATCCCATGCTGTGTTTGCTGATCTGTGTTGAAAGTCGCCAAGATCCGCTTCATTGATGACCCAGACAGTAATAAAAAAAATTATGAAAATAAGAATATGGTATGTATATATATATATATATATATATATATATATATACCATATTCTTATTTTCAGAATTTAAAAAAAAAATTCTCTTGACTGGTTGTGGCACCCTTCCTTTCTACGATTGGCACCTCTCTCTCTCTCTCTTTCTCTCTCTCTCTCTCTCTCTCTCTCTCTCTGTAACAGAGGAACTCACTTTTTGTACCGATTTTTTACCGTATATATATACGCACACACATTCTGTCCGATACAGTATTTGGTGTGAGTTTATCATTCTTGCATGCAATTATAAATCTAACTCACAGCTTCTATAGGATGTAACACTTTATCCAAGTTGGCTGATTTAGGTCAAGGCTAAAGTCGAAGCTCCTCCTAGGGAAGGCAATCATGTGACAACACGTTTTTCGTCTTAACTCGACCCATTCGGGATTGAAATTCGAACTGAAACTGTCAGAAAACCCATTGACTCTTGCTGTTCAAAACCTCTAGCCTATATTGAGCTTCGCATCCAGTGGGGTTGGAGTGTATCGCACTTTGGGTTCACTAGCATTTCTCAAACGACCAATCAAGGATCCTTCTTTTGGTCACCTGATTAACCTCGTCTTCTTCTCTCCTGTGTGAGAGATTCCTCTCACTATTGCTCTCCGACTTTCCTGAAATTTCATCTGGACCTCTTCCTCTTTAATTACCATCACTATACCGGCTACTTCAGCCACTTATAATCAATAAAAAATTCTCTTGACTGGTTGTGGCACCCTTCCTTTCTACGATTTGAACTCTCTCTCTCTCTCTCTCTCTCTCTCTCTCTCTCTCTCTCTCTGTGTGTGTGTGTGTGTGTGTGTGTGTGTAACAGAGAAACTCACTTTTTTGCCGATAATGGCCACCGAGATTTCAGTGACAAAAAACCATACTGAATTTTATTTTTATTACTGATTTTTTTGTGGACAACAGAAATCCCTGTATCCAAGGGTCAGAAAATTTTTTAGCTCAAGTGGTTGTTTGTTTTCGATGATCAGAAATTTAATTGTTTGGTGGTCTTTTTAGTATATGCCTTCACCTAACCTTGTCTCCTCTTTGGCCTCATCGCTATAGCAGATGAAGAAGAAAAATATTCAATTACTATTTTTTTTTTTTTTTTGTATATCAATCGGTCTATCCAAATAACTTTGTTCCTTTCTTTTGGTGCCAGAAAATAGTGTAGCAAAACGATTGAAACCTCGACATATTTACTCTTTGTGTGATTTTGTACCCATGTCCACGGCTTCGTTGGACATTTTAGTTAAGCTTAACCTAACTACCTGGCCCTGAGAGTGCTCGCTAGCCGAATGCTCTAGAGCTTGCCTAGCTAAGCTTATATCTAGAGGATTGCTCCACCCAACCACCCAGGCCAGACTTTGCCTTCTTAACCTCATCTAAGGTGAATCATTGGCGATATTTGGTGGTGAAAGAACTAATTCTATTTTTAAAACTCGCCCACCACTTAATCATAACTACTGTCCTCACTAATTCCTGCTACACTAATCTAGTCAGTTCTAGCCGGAAGTCCTCTCTGTCCTGTAAGGTTGCCTGGATCCAAAGGCAGTCGAAGAAGACGCGAGACCACAAATGTCAAAATGTTTTTATAATAACAACAAAAATGAGGACAATAGTCTAACTTTAAATAATGTAAACCATTCTCTGTTCAATCATAATGCTGTTGGTACTTTGTCTAAGCCTTCCCATTTATCTTAAATATAGCATTCTCAGCTTTGGCTTAAAAATGGTGATTATGGTTCTTGAAGTTAACAAAGCTTCTCACATCATTCTCACTCTCATTCCTCCTGCACACATCCAAGATCCTGAGGAAAAATCAGTATATTTGAATTGATACAAACTCCATTAGTGAGAAGTTAGTTTGACGATACTGACTTTTGGCAGCTAGGTAGTCTCCTACTACCCCAGGAACCTCATATATTGCTACTTGCTCCTGCGCCGAACTTCATATTCTGTTCTTATGTTTAGGTCTTTCGTAATCAATTTTTGGATCGCCATCTCTATATTATCTGGAGCTGTAGTAAGAAAAAAAAGTTAAATTTTATAATTTTTTTGCGGTTTGATCCCCAGAAACGTCAGTGACTAGATCACTGTGTCTTTCAAGGGGTGACAAATTTTTCATGAAGACGATACCATTTTCTATTTTCGATTCCAATCAATATTATTTCTATTTTAAATACATCAGAGTATTTTGCTTACTGGAAATAGTAACTTTTATAATTTAGCTTTCAATTAAAACTAAAATAAAAGTTACAAGAAAACATTTTTATTTTTAAAAATTTAATTCAAAAGTTAGTTATAGAAAATCAGTTGAGGTACCTACTTTTAGTCGTGATTTTGTCAAAGTGCAAATGAGCATTCTCAGTCAGCCTAGTAAATGAATTACCCGTTTGTGAATTATTCAGTTTCCAACTATAGACTTAGTCTAACCATTCGGTCAAGCTTAAATTGTAAGTGTCTCTATATCATTCACACTTACACACTTGCTTTCATCCGTGGAACACGCCACGTTAGTAGGCAGTGATTGGTTAATCTTAACTGATCATCTTGCGTGCATGTGTAAATCCATTTCCTGTGCTGTCAAGCCAGTCCAAGAGGCGATTATTTAAGCAGGGCACACACATGTTGAATTTCCAGTTAGAGCCCCAGGCTGTGGCCAGTATTCGTGGTAGATGTATGTCAAAATATTTTCTAATTCACACGTGCATCTCCAGTGGAGCCCCAGGTCTCAAGATAGCTGAGGACATGCGTAATTCTCAATCACACATACAGACCCGCACCCAATTGTGGGTAGCAGTCAGTGGCGCGGAATTATTTCTTACACACGCATGTATGTAAGTACACACACATTCCCACATACAAACTTCATTGGGAACCCAACAGCAGGAGGTCGTTGAGGGAACATGTGACAACCTTCATATACAGAACATACTATCAGTAAGATTTCAGCTGCCTCTTGAATCCATGCCAGTTGAGACCAAGTTTTACTCACATTCCTACACACGTACAAACAGACATGAACATTTCAACTGTACAAACCTTCAGTGGACTCTAGCTAAGCACTACGTCTAAGCAATGCTGATTGAAACATAATTCCACTCAACACTTACAAACGATTATCTCAAGAACATTATCTTAACAATTATTTCTTCTTGAACAGACTTTATTTAAATCAACCTATTTCCAAGAACTTTCATTAACCAATTGACTTTCTCTCAAGTTTTTTTCGTCGTAAACTGAATTTTGAAAGCTAAATAAGTCCTCTGAGTAAATGCTATCGTGGCTGAAACTAAGAACTACAATTATACCTACTTAGAGCCAAACTCGAAGCAAAAACTAAAATAAAAGGGCTGAAAAAATACAGACATACAGGCAGATAAACAGACACATACACACAAACATCTTGCCTTATATATATATATATTATCAATTTTCAGAACAGTGTGCTAGCTTATACTACTTTTAATAAACTAGCAGTCATAGCCCGGTGTTGCTCGGGTGTAATGAAAGCTTTAAAACTAATCCATGGTCCTAGAGCTCAGACTCTTTGGACGTTGGCACGAAAGATTAAAAAGCAATAGTTGTTTCCAGTTAAAGCGAAACCGTAGACTGAAAGAAAAATGAATGGATGTAAGTCAAATTCTGATTTCCTGCTATCGATATCAAATTTTCTGCAGTATTGTAAGAACTGCCTCTTTGTTTGTTTTTTTAATTTTTAAATCCGGGTATTATTAACAAATCTCTGAAGAATCTTAATAAAGTGAAACCTTAAATCAAATCAAAGACATTTTTCCTACCTGTTCTTTTAGTTATTCTGTATGAATATAAGTTATCATCAAACATACACCGAGACAGACAAGTGTTTCTTCACAAACACACGTACATACTTTTCCGTCCAAAAAATTCCTCACACACAGTTAAAAACTTATCTTATGCTTGAATAAATATAACAGCAACACATAGCTTACCAATAAGAACTGACCCCAAATCATACACTCCCGATCTGCGGATGACTATATATATATATATATATATATATATATATATATATAAATTGTTTAGAAATACAAACTTGGTATACTATTTTAAAAACAAGGAATTTATTGCTAATCTCAAAGGCCCTTTCGTCCAACTTCTCATCAGGAGAAAAATCGTTGAAAAATGAATTAAACAAAAAGAACAGAAAAAAGGAAGAGCAAAATAAGAAGGAAAACACACACACACACACACACACACACACACATCATTGCATTTATTGTTATTATCATTACACGACCATTACTAATCACTACTACCGCTTTACAATAACTATTTGCTACCACAACTGCTATTATCATCAAATATTACTATCACCGTATTAGTCCGCAACGTAAATTACTCTTCTCTGCCGAAGTAAAATAAAGAAGCATAAAAAAGTACGAATATACGAAGCCGTAAATACACTCCCGATCAAAAATTTAAGACCACTTAAAAATCTTTAAAGAGAAAATGTGTGGATGGATGGTTATTCCAACAGGATAATGCTGCAATCCATGCTGCAAGACGGACCTTGACCTTTCTACAAGAAAATGGAGTCCATTTCTTGGGATATCCTGCATGCTCACCGGACTTGAACCCAATTGAAAATGTTTGGGGATGGATGACAAGAGATGTTTATCGAAATGGCAAACAATATTCAACAAAAAAATGAACTTCGTGAAGCCATCTTCAGAAGCTGGAGCAACATCCCCCGCACCTTAATAGAAACGCCTATTTCTAGCATGCCCGACAGAATTTTTGAAGTCATCAAAAACAGTAGAGGTAGAAATCATTATTAAATTTGGTTGTTGAATATTTTCATGCACTTTTTGTACAATTTCGTAGAATTTTTGTCTCTGGTCTTATAATTTTGATCATGTGTAAATCGCCTCATTTTATAAAAATGTAAATTTCTAAATAAAATGTTTGGATTGGAATGTAGCTTTTTGTTTCCATAACCTTTTAGATTGTAGTTTTGGTAACCTTAAGTGGGAGGAGTTTAAAATCTGTCCGTAAAAAAAAATTTCTTTTTAAAGATTTTTAAGTGGTCTTAAATTTTTGATCGGGAGTGTACAAACAGTCTGTGTCTCCTTGTTTTTTTTATTTCTCTCTCGATCTTTGACAAAGCTTTAAATAAATGTAAAAAATATTAGATTGAGATATGTTCCCTATTTGTTCTTTATTTTATCATCTTGTCATATTCTGATCCATAATGTATGTATGTATGTATGTATGTATGTATGTATTTTCAAAAGAATCTCATCTAAATCTAAATCTATCTAAACTTATTTATAAATGGAACTTTGTGTGTGTGTCTCTCTCTGTGTGTCCGTTACCTATAGACTCCGAAACGGCTGAACCGGTTTTCTTGAAAATTTACACAGTTGTACTATAAGCATCTGCGAGTGTTCTTAGCTAGGTTTTGTGTCGAAGTCCCCCCGATAAATATCGAAAATCGATAATCGAAAAAATCGGGTTATAGAAGAAAGAAATGGTCCAATTTTAATCAAATTTGATACATTCATAGACAAAGACATAAGAAACGATATTCAGAAGTTTCAAGGTTGCAGTTCTTACAATAGTGCTGAGAATTTGATATCGATACCAGCAAATCAAAATTTGACTTTACAACCATTCATATTTCTTTCAGTCTACGGTTTCGCTTTAACTGGAAACAACTATTGCTTTTTAGTCTTTCGTGCCAATGTCCAAAAGAGTCTGAGCTCCAGGACCATGGATTATTAAAACTTAAAAGCTTTCATTACACCCGAGCAACGCCGGGCTATACTGCTAGTTTATTATAAAAGTAGCATAAGTTAGCACATTGGAAAAATGTTATTTTTCGATACTTAGGTTTTATCTAATGATGTCAGTTTTTTACAACTATAAAGTCAAAAAAGAAAAACAGATTTAATTTCAAGTTATTACATCTTAGATTTGTAAAAACACGTGGAGTCAAATCAAGTTCAATAACTCCGATTCTTTTAAACAGTTTTAAGAACGTGCTTTTTAGTTACCTCCCTTTAGGTAGGTGCTCAAGTGGCCACGTGCAACCATTATCATAGCAGAAAGAAAATCAAGAGCTACATTTTCTACCTTAGAATATGAGTTTCGCTAAATACAAAGAATATATCGAGGATGGGGACACTGTAATTCTGTTTCTGGGTTTTGATAATACTCTAAGCATTCGTGTGAGTAAAGGAACTATTTCACAGACAAGGTACGGCGCCCTCAGACATTCGGAATTGATCGGGCGTAAATATGGTTCACAAGTGCATTGCCCGAAAGGTTGGCTCTACGTTCTTTACCCGACCCCAGAGCTCTGGACATTAAATGTTCCGCACAGAACACAGATTCTTTATTCTACAGATATTAGTTTAGTTACTCTTCAATTGGATTTACGGCCTGGTTCAGTTGTTTTAGAAGCAGGTAAAATATTTTTAAATTCCTTAATTTAAAAAAAAAATATTATTCTTTTTTTTTTAAGTAATATTTTGTTAGATAAATGGATCATTGCTGAAACGTCTGTTTTTTTTATTCCTCCTCAATTTCATGTTGGTTTTAAAGTTTATAAAGTAAAACCATTTTTAGACTTTTTAAAAATATTTCTTTCTCCAGCTTGTGTTCTATAGGGGACACAATTAAAAGCTTCACCGGCGACAATCTTTCCAAAATAATATTATTTAGCGGAGTAAAATAAATAAAAAAACATTCAGAAATTAATTTTTAAAATATGTTCTTTTTATCTTGTTACCGCCTAAAGATCCCATTCATAAATGTTTTTTAGTAGTATATCGTTAAGTTTATCGCTTCAAACGATTTCTACATGCCAAACGCTGATTCCCATTTTCCTTGTTTTAAAAACTAGTCTCATATTTTGACTCATCTCTTGAAGTAATTCAGTATTTTGTTGCTATTCAGACATCGTTTGAAGAAAAATCCAAAAATAATGTGAAGCTTCTTTTATGCGCCATGTCCTTTCTGGACGTAGACAGTGTATTGTTACACTTAAGAACTATCGCCCGGTTCACACTGGTTTCCGGCTTTCTCTTTTCCAATCTTTTCACTCTTTTATTTTATTTTTTTCAATTGGAGTCTCAGTCAGTCAGTTAAGTGCCATACGTGATACACGCTTGGGCGATCATGTATCGAAAGAGACATGACTGACTGGGCAGAAGATTATTCCGCAGTAGGTTGCCATTGCTTTCTGCGGTAGACTGGTTGCCGACCAAGGCTATAGAACCCAATCTGTCCTGCTATTTAAACCCATAACTGGAAGGAAGAGATGGATTAATACCTTTCCCAAGGGTATTTGCGCGTAAGTGAATACAATGGATTCAACTGGAATTTGAACTCGGCTCCCCGGCTTCTCGTTCCGAGCCGATATCCACTGGACCACAACGGAGTCTCAGTAGAAAAACTATCGCCTGGTTCACACTCCACCCACGTCTATTGAACAGGTGAAGAGGCTCATCCCTTGTTCCCTGTTTAGGATTCGGTTTCCAGCTTTCTCTTTTCCAATCTTTTTTTCACTCTTTTCTTCTTTTTTTTTTTTTCAATTGGAGTAGATAGACTAAACTATCGCCCAGTTCATGCTCCACCCAAGTCTATTGAATAGGTGAAGAGGCTAATCCCTTGTTCCCTGTTTAGGATGTGGTTTCCGGCTTTCTCTTTTCCAATCTTTTCACTCTTACGTAGCCTCCTGCTCATCAGTGGCGTTACCGCCTTGCTCAGGATGATATGATTAAAAAAAAAAAAAATGAACAAAGTGTTATTATGTAAAAAAAAACAAAAAAAAACATGATTTTCATAAGGTATAATATTTTTTATTTTTATAATCAATTCATCCCAAGCAAGGCAGGACCACCACTAGTACTCAGGGGACTAAAGTGAGAGAAATAACAAGGTTCAGGGGATGTCTAAGAAAGAAGGATTGGAATCAAGAAGATAGACATTGCACTGCAAAGTTTTTGGCAGTTATAACTACCAGGGAAGCAAGCAAATAGAAGGGAATTCCACAAACTCAAAGTTTGAGAAAAGAAACTGTTATAGTTAAATGTAGCTGCCACAGCTACAAACAACTATATTTTGATGGTAAAAGGGTGGAACCTTGATACTAGTAGCATGCATGGTGGAGAACCAGGGGAAAAAGCTTGTCAGAATAGTATAGTTGCCATGAAAATGCTTGTCAAAAAAATCAGATGGATGCTACATCGCGTCGGTGAGAAAGTGACTGAAGGTGAGCTGCTGAGTCAGGATTCATTATATTGCAGATCCTCCTTTGGATTTTGTTGAGAACCTTAAGACGAATAGCAGGATCCTCCAACCAAAGATGGCAATAGTATTCAATAGATATAATGATAAGTTGGAGGTTCAAGAGTTCAAAGAAAAGACGTCCTGATGCA
This sequence comes from Ascarosepion bandense, assembly GCA_037127315.1. Classification (NCBI taxonomy): domain Eukaryota; kingdom Metazoa; phylum Mollusca; class Cephalopoda; order Sepiida; family Sepiidae; genus Ascarosepion; species Ascarosepion bandense. The sequence continues at coordinate 1,906,042 of JBBBDQ010001116.1, forward strand.
TGAGAGAGAAAGAGAGTCCAAGAGAAGAGACTGTGGAAATCCTTTTATTCAGACTTTTGTTAAACATCAAAATTCAGTGTATTGGGATTTGATAGAATAAATTAAAATGCTGTTGTGGGGACTGGTCATAATTTGGTCATTTAGAATAATCTCACAACTTTCATGGAAAGAATAAAATTCAGTAGGAAAAGACAATGTAGTATTAACAAATAACATTAATTTTAACAAGAAGTCAGTTGAATGTCCTTTGGTGGGGGGGTGTACATATGTGTGAATGGTGAAATGTGGTTACATGTGTGTTTGTATGAAAGAGTCAGTATGTGTATGTGTGCATAGTAGTAATATGAATAAAGAAGAAGATATATAGAATTCAGTTCTTACTGTGGATGGTGATGCCATAGTCTGTGATGGTCTCTTTGTAGTTCAGTCAGTACTGAGTTGAGCGTGACTTTTTCATGTGGATGTGAATGGGTTCTTGAGCAACTAGAGTGACATGGTTCTTCGTGACATTTGTGAGTCATTTTTTGGCAGGAGTGGACTTCCTGATATTTATACCTTTTTTCTTTTCTAAGAAATCGGCTCCAGAATTATATTCTATTTATTCCTAATTGGTCCTAAAATGCCACATAGTATATCTACTACTACATTCACATGATATTTTAGCATTATCTACCTAAATTATGATGACTAATAACTCAACATTCCTAGTTTGTACTTTATGATTTTGTATTGTACAGTTTAATTGGTGTGTTTTAAGATGTAAGTCCTTTATTGAGTTTTCTTTGTTTTTCAATATTTTGTAGGCATGTTTTAATGTTTATGTAGCTATTAGATATTTTAGTGTATATGACAAGACATTATGAATATGTATTCATTCAAATGTAATGGTCACATTGCTTAAAATATGGAAGATGAAAGTATGTATGTCCATATTCGAAGGAGGAAGGTATATGATCACAGCATTAAAGTATTGATCAAAATAATTGATTCTAATTTAGATTGACTCTGCCTCTCATTGAAGAGACATCCACTTTGAAACTGCCGCTTCACTTCTGATTGGCTCACAATCAGTGACCTTATATCTTGGTTAGAAACTGATCATGTTTTGAATTCATTTGCCAAACTATGATGTTTGTATCCTGGTCAGTATGGTTTATGATTAATTGGTCAGAATATGACTTCATGATATTCTGGGTATACATTTATTTTTAGAGATGGTGAAATTTTGGTTTCCTTGTTATTATTTATCTATTTACTATCACTTACATTCTCAGCATTTATCTGTAAAGTCATACATTTGTCGCTTCTTCATCTGTAAGAGAGATTGTCCAATATTTACAGTGAGAAGCAAAAAAAATTAGTATAATTCAAGAATTCTTCCCATTCTATAATGAAAGAATATATGTGAATTGAAAAGAATAGTCTCAGAAGTTAAAATTAGGACTTTTTTTTTTCTTGCTTTTGTGAAATTTGTCCAAAAATATCTTCCTATGTAAATTGAAATGCTACTGTACATTCTTACATTTTTTTCCATAGAGATTAAATTTCAGTTTTTACTTAGGAGAAATAATTGAAGTAAATTATATTGAAATTTGGACAATATTTTTCATTTTATTTCTTGTTAATTAAAATGCTTCATTTTTCAAGCATTCATTAAAAATTTTTTAGAACCTTGGAAATTTTGGTTAAAAATGTTATTTTTCTGGTGTCAACATGGGAACATAAATTTGTGCAGGAAATTTGAGTGCATTTCAGCAGTGAAAAACATTGATTTGGAAATTCTTGTAAAAATTAGATGTTGGATTTTAATGAAACTTTCACAACTTATTAAGAAAAGGATTAAATTTTCTTTTTTTTTTTTACATCTGTTAATCCTGTTCATTTAATCTTTTATTAAACTTTGAGAAATTCTCTTCCATATGCAAAAACAGACTTTATCAATCATCATTTTATGCAATTTGCTCAAATTTTACCTTTATTTAAAAAAAAAATTTGTCCAATTTATATATTTATTTTTATGGCTTGAAAATTCATTAAATATGGAAGCAAGCTTTCCTTGTGTAAGTCTGTTAAATATCCAATTTCAATAAAACATGGTACAAAGCAACTTTGCGCTTCTAATTAAAAGTGGGACTAATATATATATATATATATATATATATATATATATATATATATATATATTGTAAGAAAATTATGGAACATGTAGGTTTTAAACCCACTGTTCATGCATTTACTTTTATAAAGAGTGCTTGATACAACGTAGATCTTTATATTGTAATGGTTGTTACAATGGTTTATAAAAGCATAGTACCACTACACAAAAATCTTCATGTTTCGGAGCTACGTTTGCTCCTCATCTGGTGATAAGTTTTCAACAACCATTACAATATATATATATATATATATATATATATATATATATATATATGTGTGTGTGTGTGTTTGTTATAAACAAGTATAGAATTCGTAAGCAGATTATAAATGTTTATTGCAGTAATTTTACATTGACCATAAAGAATTGTGTATTATTCTAAAGAAATCATTACTTTATCAAATTTAGTATCAATCTGAGAACACGTTTTTTTGTTTTTTTATTAAGTTCTCTAATTTCTTTGTACATACCAATAGGAAATGGCTATCCACAATCATGGAAATAATACATTAGAATATCTAACTGAATATTTTAAAGTATTATTTCTATGATTGATTTCTATAGATGGTCTATGGTTAAACCTTGTATATATTTTTATAATGGTTACATAATGTTTTTCATAATTGTTTAAATTTTGGACCATGTTTAAACTTCATGCCAGCAAAAAAAAAAATGCTGTATCAAAACAGATGGTCATTCCGTTGATACTGCTATTATGGGATACACTTTTGATTCCTTCAGCAATGTTTAGAGGAAGGTCAGAGTGTACAGCAGCCATAGTATCATGAATATGGTTATGAAGATGAGGACAACAGTCTGAACAATGTAAATAGTATAAATAATTACAATCCCTCAATTCATAAATATAGACAAATATAGTTACTCATTATGTTTATATACATTTTCCTGTTCACCTACATTTATTAATTTTCAAACATTTTAAATATCTATAAATTTTTTTTTAATATTTCTGAGATGGCTTGATTTAGCCAAAAATATTTCGGTATTTTCTTTTTGCTTCCCCTAATATATGAGGTTATGGATGTGTGTTGAGGTGCAGTGGATATCAGCTTAGAATGAGAAATTGGAGAGTCAAGTTCGAATTCCAGTTGAATTCATTGCTTTCACTTACGTGCAAATATCTTTCAGAAAAGTATTAATCCATCGCTTCTCCCTCCAGCTATGAGTCAAATAGCAGGACAGATTGGGTGGGTTCTATAGCCAACCAGTCTACCACAGAAAGTAATAGCAACCTATTGTAGGAAAATCTACCGAGTCAATCATGTCTCTTTCAAGACATGATCGGCCAAGTGTGTATCACGTATGGCACTTACCTGACTGAATATATGAGGTTATTAAAGTTTTTAATGTCATCAATTGTTTGAAAAAAATTGTTAAAAATATATTAACAATAAAAAATTTAATGACATGGATTGATTCTTAGTGTGAATTAACATTAGGATCCATCGTTTAAGGCTTGGGTATAACAACTTGAGGGTTGGTGTTAGGGCCAATTGTCGTGACCTTCGTTAAGACCTTAAGGAAGGTCACGCAGCTGTGCCCCAATGAAAATATTAAAATGAGTTGTCCCCCTTTGACCGGACGGGTGAAAGATAGTGGTTTTGGTCGCATTCTCTGTTTGGAAACAGGGCATTCTGGGACAGCAGAGTCGGCCCTGACATCAAGTTTGGTGGTATAGTTTTCCGAGGCCTATTTTTCATCATTATGTGTTCAGCAACTTCAGTAACCATCTTCTCGTTTCATCCTTTTATTTTTCCCCATAAATCCACATTTTCATCCCCTGGGAACTTGACAAAATTGGCGACAAGCTATGTCTGAGCAATACAGACACACACATAAGGATAGATTTAAAAATTCAGCAACTCTTACTGTAACAACTGCACTTAATGGAATTATTCTCTGATTTGTCCTCTTTGACTGGATGGGTAGAAGATAGGGGCTTTGGTCATGTCCTCTGTTTGGAAACAGGGCATTCTGGGACATCAGGTTCAGCCATGACACCAAGTTGAGCGGTACAGTTTTCCAAGGCCCATTTTTCGTTATCACACATTCAGTGGTTTCACTAACCATCTAACTTGTAATTAAATTAACAAACCTTTAAGAGTTATCTCCTTGTTTCATTTTTTTAATTTTTTTCCACAAATCCACATTTTCATGGGAATATAACAGTTGGGTATAACAAAAGAGAAATATAGGTAGAAAAATATTTTCTCTGTTATTATTATAAAGTTAATATGATTGAAACAATGCAAGTTAAGTTTTTGGGAAAGGTTTTTTACTTGAATTAACAAAATCGCTTGTCACTTCGGAAAAAGCTGAAAGAGTATAAGCAATAAATCAAGTAATGTCATTGATTTTTCTTTTTCTTTTTAGGTACTGGGAGTGGATCATTGTCCCATGCATTTCTCCGAACGATTATGCCAACAGGTCACTTGTACACATTTGAATTTCATGAACAGAGAGCGCAGATTGCCCAAAAGGAATTTGAACAACACGGATTGTCTGAATGTGTGACAGCAGTGTGTCGAGATGTCTCTAAAGATGGTTTTGGTGTAGACGATGAAATAGCAGATGCTGTTTTCTTGGATATGCCTTGTCCTTGGTTAGCTATTCCTTTTGCGAAGAAAGCTCTCAAAAAACAAGGTAACAGATGGCTTTCAATTCCTTTTACAAGTAAAATTTTTCTTAAGTTGGTTGATGCTTCCAAAAAGGCACTTTACATTAAATGACTTTTGTCAACTTGTATGACTAAAAAAAAATCTATTTGCCAGTTTCAAAAATAATCTGATTGTGTGTGCTTTTACAAGCAAGTGAATTTATACCTCTTAGCTAATTGGAATAGGAATTAACTTGAAGTTGATGTGAAAGACCTAGATAGCTGAGCTAGGTATTATAGATTTTACAAGTATATCAAAAGTACTCTAGTCCTTGGGTCTTCTAGTGAGCTGTTCGAGATGGATTGATTTGTATTTTATGGTTTATCAACCCTTTGTGGGTTATTTAAAGCTGAAACATTTTGGAGTGTAAGAATAAATATTTTTGTAAACAAATGTAGCATTAACAATGATTTTTTTTCTCCCATATACAAATCCTACTATTTAACTCATAGTTGGAGAGAGAAGAGATGGAATCATACTTTTTCTGAAAGTATTTGCACATAAGTGAATCGAAAAAAATTGACTGAAATTTGAACTCTCCTCTCAAATGAATGATTCTGAGCCATTATCCATTACATTACCTGCATGTCCAAGATTACAGCAGCTTGACGTTGCTTAACTTCCGTGATTGTACCGGAAATGTATTTAAAGGGTGTAATATATTTTTGTGACCTGACAGATAATATGACTGACATCAAAAGCAGTGACCAACAAAAGTATGATCGACATCAAAGGCAGAAAATATAAAGGGTGATTACATCAAAGGCAATAGCTGGTGAAAATAATTGACAGATTTGCCAGTCCATAGATGACACTATAAAACTAAACCCAAGAAGGTAAAAATCTGTGGAAATTTCAGTTAATATAAGCTTGGGTTTTTTGGATCAAAAACGGGACATTGAGAGAACGCAGAGAAGAAGTGAAGACAACTTCTGCTGATCAACAACTCCCCTCCCTCCGTCTGTGCGTTATTCTCTCTGGCTACCCTCCACTTCACACAACTGCCACAAACACAGAATAAAAATACAAGTTTATATTTTTTATATATACTTGTTGATCATTATTGTCTGCCAAAATGATGTTCCTGAGCATGACGGTAAACTGCATGATTGGGAGGGTTGTGGGGAGCATGGAACCATTTCTTAATTGCTGTTGTTCCCAGGTCCAACCTGACCCGGAGTGGGAGCACCTGTTAGGGTCCCAGCTATAAACAAATAGCTAACTTCCCAAACTGGGGTCAAAACACTATGAAAGTATAAAATACACTTTTATATAAATATATACATTTTTGAAGAAAAAATTATTACCATAACACATTTTTGAAAGAAAAAATTATTCTCAGCAAAACATTTTTGAATACAAAAAAGTTTTCTAAAATAAAATAAAAAATATTTTCATCAAAATCTGACTAACTCAACCTTCTCACTATAACCGGATATTAAAAAAAAACAACTTAAAATCTCACCTTTTTGGCATTAAATAACTCACAGAGGTTGATATGCCGTTAAACAAAACTCAAACTCTGTCAAGACAAATGTTGTTTTCCAGTAACAGAGGCTGTATATAACAAAGAGAGAGAGGAGGAGTGAGAACTTGGGTAATACTTCTGACATTAGATTGAATTATGAAAGCTTTACAGTTTTTTTTGTTTTTATTTTAGAAACTAGAATTATTTAAGTCTTCTAAAGTACTTAAAAGTTTAAAGTAAGAGTTTTATTTGTTTATATTTTGAAAAGAAGGCAGCTTCTTATATGTCTCCTTACACTGATCATTATTAATAAAAAGGAATTAAAAATTAATTTAGATTTTACTAGCATACCAAAAGTACCCATATCATTAAGACTCCTTAATGTTAGCTCTGTTTTTGTCTCTGAAATTTGTTGGGAGCAGTGAAGTGGGAAAGAAGTAATCAATTTGTGGTTTTCTGTGGACTGATTTCTTCATTACTTATGTTATTTACTCTCTGACTATTGTTCTCGTCTTTGTTGTTGTTATCACAACCAATGTTTCAGACGTCGTGCTTATGTCTGTGTTGTCCATCAGTGGCTTATATGAGCTTGTGCCGTTTTAATGTACGCACACAGTGAGTGTGAAATAAGACATTGAGGTAATGAGAAATTTCATATCATCCGGGCCTTGACGCTCCCCCACTCAGATTTTTTTTTTCTCCTTTTGACTCTAGTGAGATGCATCAAAGTTAGGAAGAAATCTGAATTAACAGGTCTAGGGAAGTTAAAGAACCCATTTTTCCAGCCTGCCCAAAAATATGTCCTTGCCCTAAAAATTGCCCCTCATGATGCAAAAATCTGGACCGCTCTCCCTTACCAGATTTTAATTTTTGAGAGAAGTTTTCATCCAATAACCCTAAAACTTGGATATGTTTTGAGGGCAAAAATCATACTGAGAAAGACAGAGAAGATCATCTTCAAGCACTTTTTGGAACTTAGTATGTGCTGCCGCATGTTCCCTTCAGGACCAAATTTTCAGAGCCAAAAAATCAACAACTCTAGAGATCAGCGCTAAAAAGCCTTCATAATATATAAACAAATCTTTTGGTGTTTTATTGTCATACGAAAAAATCAGCATCAATATCCTTTATATCGCATTATTTCATAAAAAAACCCGGATTTTCAACTGTTGTCAATGTGTTCTGTTTCAGTTCAAACATTTTATGGAAAGTGTTTCTCTTAATATCAAAAGACAAGATTTATCTCTCTTAATCAGGATTTAAATAAAAAAATGATTATCAGAGAAAAGGAATGTTTAAAGTCTGACTGTATTTAGATATTCTTGATAAAATCCAAAGAATCTGCAACATTATCAGCCTTGAATGGCATCTTGGCTTCAATCTGTTTCCTACTACTATAACATAGCTTCCCTTTTCTATAAATATTTTCATAGCAATTGTTCTGATGAGCTTCCCTTTTTGATACTTCGACTTCATAAAATTAAATGCAGTACTAGATTAGCAGCTAGGTCTCATCGTTTTTTACTGTTGAAATGGCTAGATGTAACTGCAAGTTTTATGTTGATAGTTTCTTCTCTTGCACTTCTTGCTTGTGTAACTCTTTTCCAGCTTCTTACTTTTCAGTCACTTGATATTGTTACTCGGTTTGAAATAATTGTTCAATGACAGTGCAAATGTCCACTTTATAATGAACCTTTTTTTCCTTAACTAATACAAAATGTTTCAGGAAAAACCTAATTTTGTTATTCCTTCATAAGTGAGGAATGTATTTGTGGAACTTAACTAAAAATTGAGCATGTTGTTGAAAATTCTAAAATTTATCTGTTCTTTCCTGAGCTTTTTATTTTTTTTTTGTTTGTCTACAGGTGGCAGGATTTGCACATTTTCCCCCTGTATAGAGCAAGTTCAGAAAACGCATGAGGTCTTAAAAGAAAACGGATTTGAAGATTGTTCCACTGTTGAGTGCCTGGTGAGAAATTTTGATATACGGACAGTGAACATCGCAATTCCCTCCCTCGGAGATGAAGACATGGTGGCAGAGGAAAATCCACAGGCAACAAACCAAGACCCTTGTCCTAATGAGGCGTCAGGAGATTCGAATGACAAAAACGAACAAGAGACCAAGAAAACTGAAATAAAAAAGGAAGAAAACAATGCCGCCTCTAAATTTCTTACTTATAATTTGGTGGGACGTAAAACAGAAGAGAACTTTCAGTTTAAATCCGGAATCCCCCCAACTACAATGCCAGGTCACACGGGATATTTAACATTTGCAGCTTTATATCTTTGAACATTTATTTTGATAATAAATTTTTTTTTTTTAAGTCTTTCTCGACCTTTGTTATTTTGAAAACTACGACCAGGTAAATTTTTGTCTAATCTTTATTTGATAATGTTAGCTTTCATAATGTTATTCTGAAGGGAACTTTTAATAACTTGCTTTTAGCAGGTCATGTTTTGGTATCTGTGCATAAAGTCGATATAGTAAATGAATTCTTTGAATAACACTCAGTAATGTTCTTGAGTAATTCACTCAGAAACAATCTTTTCAATGATGCAGAACACAGAATAACCTCAGACTTCTGTTTGAGTGCTTAATATAAATCTAAACTTATTTATAAATGGAACTTTGTCTGTGGGTGTGTGTGTCCGTTACCTGTAGACTCTGAAACGGCTGAACTGATTTTCTTGAAAATTTACACAGTTGTACTATAAGCGTCTACGAGTGTTCTTAGCTAGGTTTTGTGTCGAGGTCCCCCCGATAAATCGAAAAAATCAGGTTATAGAAGGAGTGGTCCGATTTTAATCAAATTTGATACACTCATAGACAAAGACATAAGAAACAATATTCAGAAGTTTCAAGGTTGCAGTTCTTACAATAGTGCAGAAAATTGATTATATATATCTGGTTCACACTCCACCCACGTCTATTGAACAGGTGAAGAGGCTCATCCCTTGTTCCTTGTTTAGGATGTGGTCTCCAGCTTTCTCTTTTCCAATCTTTTCACTCCTACGTAGCCCCCTGCGCTTCAGTGGCTTTACCGCCTTGCTCAGGGTGATATGATTAAATATATATATATATATATATAAAAGGCAAGTGTGTGTGTGTCTGTTTATCTGTCTGTATGTCCTTTTTACAAATCCACAATTTTTATCTGATTCTCACCAAACTTCACACAAATATTCTTTAGGCTGAGTCTGAGCTACAGGATCATGGATTAGTTTTAAAGCTTTCATTACACCCGAGTAACGCCAGGCTATACTGCTAGTATATTAAATATTCATGATCACATGATCCCAGTGGCACAATTCATGCAATGGTTACAGTTGTTGCCTGGAGATCCATGTTCAACCACATGTCAGTATTAACACTTTCTTCCTGCATAACATTTTTATTTTCAAATTCATTTTTCAGACTCTATTTTGGAAAATCAAAATCTCTGAATATTTAAATCTTAGTTTTTTTTTTTTTTAGTCTAAATCTGAGTCATTAGGTTTATGGTGATTTTCTGTGAAACTTGTTAGGGTCTCTGTACAATTGTTATAGTGTATTGATAATATTAGCTGTTTCCCTACAAGGAAACATTTGGCATGTAGCTGTAGCACGTGTGCAGAAATTAATAACCAGAGTTATGTCTCCTGATATGGGACATTTCTAGAGCTAGATTTTGGCATAGAGCAAAATGAAAAAAACAAAAGTTCACCACAAGACATGGACACTATACGCACTTTTGAATATATAAACTTGGAATAAACAGCTGTCAAGCAGATCTCCTTGTCTTTCATACTGAAAAAAAAACACATAGCAATATTATAGCATCCGATATTGTTTTCGGCTGAGATTTACAAAATCTTGCTCTTAAAACATTATTTAGGAAAACGGGTTTCTCAAGTCCAGTAGCTTCTATCTCTCTTTCCAGTATTGATAAGGGTTTCCTTCTGAACCTTTTATTTGAAGTGGTGTGGAATGTTAACATCTTCATTATGTCATTATTTTCTGTTTGAGTTACATGTGCTATTCATTTTAGTTGTTGCTACTGCTGGAAGTCTTCAAGAGATGTGGTCTCTGTTATTTGGTACAATTCTTTGCTTGCTACAGTGACAGTCCACAAAGGTTCAAAGAAGGATGATTTTTGCCAAGACTCTCAAGCTTCACTATCTCAAAGCCTTTTTTTTTTCTTAATTTTAGGAATGCTACTTTTACACATTTTCAACATTACCAGGAAAATATTTTAATTTCATTAATGATTTACTCAGTTTGTTTCTACTTGAAAAACCTGAAACTGGATAATAAAGTTGGTTGTGCATATCATTATTCCATGAAATTCTGACACCAAGTGGTTTTATCTTACCTACCAGCACGTCTTATATCCTTGCCAAATCTAATTCTTGTTTAATAATAGTTAACTAGCATATTCAGCTTTAAAAATTTTACTTTAAAAATAATTTTTTTTTCTGATTTTTACAAATAAGTAATATTTTAACTGACTTTTTATTGTTTTGTTATTCAAATAAAACCATTTTCTGCCCTGAAAGTGGTAATCACCTTAGCATTTCAATCACAGCTTGAACATAAAGAAGTTTTTAATAGTATATTTTGAAAATTTAAGTTATAACTTTATATATAATTCTAAATTTTGCTTGTTAAAAAAAATTAAATTTAATAGTTCTTTTTCTGTGCAATTCAGAAATATACTATCCTTGTTAGTAATATAATATTTAGTACTTTGAAAATTAAAATTTTATGAATTGTTTTCCTTTGTAGTATCTAAACTATTTAGATGTTTCATGACAACATTTTTAGCTATATAGTTTGAATGTATGCACTTGCATATCTGAACACAACCTAAGCTCTAAACTAACAAATCTGAGTGCCAATGCAATTCATCCTTTTATGCTTATAAAAATACCTTTTCATAGAATCAAACAGCTTTTCAAAAATCCATCAGTTATTTTTCTTGAGCAATTCAGTCAGTTAAGTGCCATATGTGATACACGCTTCGGGCGATCATGTCTCAAAAGAGACATGACTGACTGGGCAGAAGATTATCCCACAGTAGGTTGCCATTGCTTTCTGCGATAGACTGGTTGCCAGCCAAGGCTATAGAACCCAATCTGTCCTATTATTTAACCCATAACTGGAGAGAAGAGACATTAATACCTTTCCCAAGGGTGATTGTGTGTAAGTGAATGCAAGGAATTCAACTGGAATTTGAATTCGGCACCCCATTTGTCATTCTGAGTCGATATCCACTGCACCATAACGCACATCCTAATTGAACATTGATTGATTAGAAGGCCAAAAAAAATTGAATCCACTTATGAACGATCAAAATATAAACAAACAATTGTTGAATGACAAATTTAACGCTTCTAAATAATGACAATTCTCAATGATACTGATATGCTGAGTTATGTAACGAACGCTAACGTGTTGATACTTTGTCCTTTTTTTTTCTTTAGGCTGTCGAACAGCTGTGAAGAAGGAAGGAAAGATGTACATGTATGAGAGAGGTTGAGAGTGAGCCAATTTTTGTTGTCTGCTTTGATTTGATGGCACATGGCTCTATGTGTATGTTCTTTCTTTTTCTTCTTTCTTTTTGGGATGAGGAGATGAAAATGAGAGTAAGAAATGTGTTCATTACTATATGCAACTCTTTCCCTCTTTGTTCTCTCTCCTTTTCTTTGTTTCCAAAGCTCTTCCTTTTATATCCTGGATTTTTTGTAGAGGATCACTTCCATTTCTGGCCTCTAGAATCACCTAGAACATTCTAGCAAAGTCTAGATCTTTTGTTCTAAACTGAGAATCCTGATTTTATTTCTGTTTTTTAAATACTTTTTTCTTCTTCCTCTCTTATCTTTTTTAGTTATTTATACTCTTTTTTCTTCTTTTATTTATTTGATCTCATTATATAACACAGACACTAGTTTACCCAGGGGATCAAAAATATTACTGCATATTTAAGACTTTACTATTATTAGATTTTCACAGGTGGGCCTTTATTTCTTTTTACCTTCTAGCCTTTGCAGAATGAATGCATTCACGTTCTGATGACAGTGCAAAGGAGATAGTTATCGTTCTAGCACTGATAATATCAAAAGTTATATCCATTAACTGCTGGTGTTAATAAAGCAGTGCTTGATGTAATAAAATGGTGCCAAATCTCTTTCGCTAGAGCATTCTGCAAACAGCCAGTAGTCGCTTGTTGGGGGGACAGATCTGGAGAATAGGGTTGATGCAGAAGCAATTCGAAGTTCAACTGTTGTAGTTTTGCCATCATTGCGATCGACTTGTGGTCTTGGTGAAAGATCACTTTTTTCTTCATTTGTGGTCGTTTTTTGGCAATTTCTTCCTTCAAATGCACCAATAATGCTACATAATATTTGCTATTGATGGGTCTTCCTTTCTCAGAGTAATCGATGAACATAATACTTTGAGCATCCCAAATTACAGAGTCCAAAACCTTGCCTGTTGATGTTTGTGTCTTTGGTCGCTTTGGGTGGCTTTCACCTGCTGCTGTCCACTCAGCTGATTGCTGATTTGATTCCAGAGTGAAGTGGTGGATCCATGTTTCATCTATTGTCACATATTTACACAAAAAATCCTCCTTGTTGCATTGAAACAATTGCAAACATTCTGAATTGTTAGCACATTGTTGTTTTTGATTGACTGTGAGCAAACGTGGCACCCACTTTGAACACGGCTTTCTCATTGACAAATGTTCATGGAAAACGGGGAATACACTGCCTTCTGATATGTTCAACTCTTCTGCTATCTCATACAATGTCAATTTACGTTCAACCAAAACAAATTTGAGGATTTTTTGGTGTTTTTTAGGACAGCTGCTGATTTTAGACAACCTGAACGTTCAGCATCATTTGTGCATTACGACCACGTTTAAAGTCATCATACCACCTCTTAACCATTGTTTCTGACAGAGCAGAGATTGAATAACTTAAAAAGCCATTGCTTTGTTTGAACAGTATTTTTCCCATCAGAAAGCAATGCTTTATCAACACACAAAATTCAGATTTTTCGATTGTTTTGAAAATTTGCAACAGTAGCTTCACTTAAATAACTGTAATTTGTAAACTGATAATCTGATTGGGCCTAAATTTAGTCACGTGCAATTTAAAAGTTAGTATTTCATAAAAATTATATGGATTTTTTATTAGTGGCACCATCTACATGTCAAGCATATTGAGTGATGTGTTAAATAAGCTTGTCTCCTCAGACCACTGAGCTCTTTATACAGATTTATTGCTAAATAATTTATATTAAATAGATCTTTTTGGCTTATCCTCTCCATCTACAGACTATATATTTAGGTGAAGGTAACTAACAGTTTTAGAATTCTGAGTTCTCCGGCATTTTACATTTTTAAAAAAGTACTCCATACAACAAATATTGTAGAGCATAATATAATTAAATTTGTTTTTTATTTAAAATTAATTTAGTATTTGTCTTTACTTCTGAGCTGAGGTAGTATTTACATTATTTACATTATTTGGACTATTTGTACAATGTTTCGGCCGCTGTACACTCTAGCCTTCTTCAGGTGCTAGGAATTTCAAACGGAACCTTTTATTACGATCACTGGGTTATATCATTCTCATTTCTTCTGCGAAGCTACTTCTGAGTTATCTCTAAGTTATTTGTTCACCACTGCTGGAGCATACAATGGCCGAAATGTTGTATAAATGGCAACGTAGATGAGGATGATTTAACTAATCAGAATGAAATTTTTTTAAATTTGAAAATGTGGGTTATATGTTTGGAAAATACAGGGTTTCTTTTTTCAATCTTAATGGGGAAGTGTCAGTCTATTGAGCCACAGTCTATATCTTTTCAACTTCAAAATGATAATAATTAACTTCAAAATGGACTTATTTTCAAGTAAAAAAATCAATCAACTTCAAAATGGAACAATCAACTTCAAATTGAGAAAATGTCAAAACCTAAGAACAATCAACTTCAAAATAAAAATAAACAACTTCAAATTGAGATTTTTTTTTTTTTTTGGTAAATTGAAAATTATTTTTTCAATTAATTTACCCCATGAGTAAGGAAATTGACTGTTCGTCTTCATTATATAGATGAAGGAAAAAAACAAAATACAAACAATTTAGAGGCCAAGAAAGCATTGGGTAAGCCTACAGTAAAAGTAGGAGGAGAAAGTCCTGTATGGGCAAAAATGATGATTGATAATGATGCTGGAGAAACTGCTACAAAAGAAGATGAAGAAGAATTAGCAACGGCACCAAAGAGGATTTACCTCAAGAAAACTGTGGCTGGTGAAAAAAAAAAGGCCCAGATTTTAGCTGCACATGACGCAGCAGGAAATTGAAAAGACCTGGCAAGAATAATTGGTGTGCTTCTGCCAACAGCGTACCGTTGGTTAGACCAGGATGCTGATAAGAGTGACTCTAGGGGAGGAGCAAGAAAATATAAAATTACTCACGAGCATAAGAATTTTATGGCCGAATTAATTGAAAACTCTCCTAGGGTCACTCTTCAAGAGATTGTAAATAAGTTAGTCGAAAGGTATGTGGTTTGTGTGACAAAAAAATGCATAAGAAAGCACTTGGACTTTATGGCCTTTACTTTAAAAGCGGTTCATTATAAACCAGAAGCTGCCAGTAATAAAGTCAATAAGGTAAAATGTAAGGATCACGCAGTAGCTTTATCGGAATTTCAGTCCCAAAGTGTGCCAATATTTTATATGGATGAAACCAATTTTAATCGCCATATTCAAAGAGAAAGTTGCTCTAAAAAAGGCACAAGGTGCACTACAGTCGCAGGAAAATAACATCCATGTTATTGGATGTATTAGTAATAATGGATTAATTCATCATAAAATTAAAAGAGGTTCTTTCAATAAAGAGGATGCGAAAGAATGGACCAGGGAGTGCCTTAGAAAGGCAAATGAAATTTATGAAAGGGGAGTTGTCTTAGTTATTGATAATGCTCCTTGTCATACTTCAATTGAAGAAGTTGTGGAGGAAGATGAATTTAGGCAACATCAAATTTTCAGACTTGCCCCCCATAGTCCGATGTTAAATCCCATTGAAAAGGTTTGGTCAGTCATTAAAGCTGACGTAAAAAGAAGTATGGCAGACTCAATTGTTGGGATTTTAAGGGGTGATGGCCAGGGATCTTTAATTACTAAAGAATTCCGCCTCAGCAAGTTAGAAGCGATGATCTTTGAGGCAATTAATAAAATTTCTCCTGAGACTTGCACTAAATTCGTAACTGGAATACAGAGATTACTTCCCTCTGTAATTTACTGATGATGTCATCTTTTAAATAAATTTCTTAGGAACGTTTATATTTTTTTATATCCCTTTTTAGTAAAAATAAAAATAAATATCAATTTTATTAGTATTATATTAATTCTCAATGTGAAGTTGATTGATCCATTCTGAAGTTGATTCATTTTTTTTACTTGAAAATAAGTTCATTTTGAAGTTGATTATTATCATTTTGAAGTTGAAAAGGTATAGACTGCTCTTTTTCAGTGGGTTGTATTCATATTTGGTACAAGATTATTGTCTTAGCTTTCTCTCTATCCCAGCATTTTTTAAAAAGAAAGTAAGAAAACATTTTTTATTTTTGATCTTAAACAGACTGTTGAGTATGATTATACAATTTTTATTTTGGTTCAGAGGGAAATTTTTTTTTTGCAATTTTTCATAAACTTGTAATTTGTATATACTTTTGTAAATATCTATTTAATTAATATTATATCATAATACAAAACAAATTATTAATATATGAAAGTTAATCAATATTCTTTCATGAAGAATTTTTAACTATATTTTAAGGTGAACATTTTGCTATGTTTACATATGATATTTATTTCATTACACTTATTTAATAGATTTTTATTCTTAAAAAATTTAATAATGTATAGTTTTTCATATAGAAATAAGGGGAATGGGTCGTTCAAAGACTTACATATTCTATTTTTTTTTTGTTTTTTTTTAATTTTCCATTTTTTGGTGGGAATTTTATTGGTTTCTTTTAGATACCAAAAATATTTTGATAGGCATGTTCTATTTCTGTACTTATTAAATGAAGAAGTGTGTTGATAAAATCTTTTTCAGCAAATTCTTAGAATTATCAATGTAAATCTTTATATTACTAGGGTTTTCCATAGAAAAAAATAGTCCATCCAATATCCACTACACCACAAAATATTTACCTTAAAAAAAAAATATAATTCTAACATATTAATGTTGCTTTATTAATGTATACCCATGATACTAATTTACTTTATCTTGTAGATAAACTAAACAAAGTTGAACATACAATAGAATTTACATATGAAATAGAAGAAAACAATACTTTACCTTTCCTAGATATCATGCTACACCGAGTTAACAGAAGCTTAAAACTTCGTGTCCAATAAAATTTCTAAGCTAATAAAATTTCTATTCTCATCATAACAAAATAAAATCTGGAATAATCAATGGTTTCTACTTGAGAGCACTTAAAATTTGCAGCCCTCAATATTTCAATGGAGAGGAGAAATATATTGAAAGGTCTTCATTGTTCAATGTGAAATAAAAAGCTCATAAAATATTTAAGTAGAAAACTTCTCTTCAGGGTGGCTGATTCAAACAAGCCCTTTCTTTCCTGGTCCTTTGCCCTTTCAGTGACCACCCAGTTTTCTTTATCAACATCTTTTTTCTATTTGACATCTTTGAGGATTCATTAATGGTCTCTCAGTGGGAAGTGGGGAATGACAGGTAGTCTTGGTTTTGCTCAATCTTTCTAAATTCTGTTGAGTTAAATTTGGATTCAGTTCTCCTTGGAATTGTTTTAAAGTATGATTTTTCAATGCATTTTGTTTTTAATTTTCTTCAAGCCATCTTCCTGAGAATTTCGACAATTATTATCCAGTTAGTAGATGTTTTCCTCTTTTTCTTCCTTTTTTGTATGATCAACCCCTGGAGATCTGTGTCACATATGGAAAATTATGTAAATGTAGAAAGACTACTATTTTTTAGGGAGAAATTTCTTTTGTAGCAACATTTGAAATTGATACACACTCCAGATCAGTGTTAGCCCCCTCTTGTGGGCCCTGTTATATTAAAAGGAGGCACTTGGAGTTTTTATTTCATTGGGTGCAGTGGGGGCATTTATCCATATTCTTTTTCTCTTTCTTTTTCAAAATTTAAAAAAAAATATTCAATATTGGCTAAGAAAAGGAATATCTCAGTTTCAGTTAATTCCCTTTAGTAAGTCAACACTTCTTCAGGTGATATACGTTGTAATTTTGAACTGAATCCTTTATTTAATCCACTGGGGTAGATTGTTCTAGTTCTACGTGCCATGCCTTTTTAGGATATCTCAGTTTCAGTTAATGTCCTTTTGTAACTCAACTCTTCTTCAAGTGATATATGTTGAGATTTTGAACTGAACCCTTTATTTAGTCCACAGGGGTAGATTGTTCTAGTTCCATGTCTCATGCCTTTTTAGGATATCTCAGTTTCAGTTAATTCCCTTTAGTAAGTTAACTCTCCAAGTTTTTGTTCATCTCTGCTGTGGTCAGGTATTGAACCCAAAACTCTTTTGGTCAAGTCACTGGATTACTTCAACCGACACATTTTATTCCCTGGACCATTTGTCCCCAAAATATCCAGAAGAGGCATGGCATGTGGAACTAGAACGATATATCCCTGGTGGACAAAAGAAAGGGATCAGTTCAAAATTACAATCACCTGAAGACAGCCGGAACATAAAAGAAGGAAACATTGTAAATATGACAAAGTTGAGGACAATAGTTCGAACATTGTAAATAGTGTAAATATATCTCATCTCAAAAATATAGACAGATATCAACAAAGTCTATCTGTCCAATTTGGAAATACATTATAAATCTTAAGTAGATTACCCTTGAAGTATTAAGGGAAGAGAAGATTTCATATTTGGTTAGAAAGAGAATTTGGAGGTCAAAGGTTAAGCAGTTGATCTTGTGTTTAAATCTTCATGAATTTTTCTTTGTGTTGAAGTTTGAAATTTTGTTTCGTTCAATAACTAAAATCTAATTTCTGCAATGTGTTGTAACTAGATATGACATTAACTTTGCTGGAGATTTGCTTGTCCATATAAATGGATAATCAATTTTAACTAATTCAGTTTCGTTTAGTCTGTTATAAATACTAAACTATTCAACACATAGGGTACCTAGACGTGGTGTAATGGTTAGCAAGCTTGTCTTGCTGGAACCAGTTACAACTAAGTAGTGAGTTTGATCTTCATTGGGTGTCCCATACTTTCGGCCTTGGGCCACATCCAAGCAGCACTTAGAAAATCGACTAAACTATTCAACACAGAAAATTATTCGTTATTGAAGAAATAAACAAAGCATCTTAAACCTTTATCAGGAATCGTAGATTATAACACTGGAATTTCTATATTCTTGATCATAAAGAGGAAAGAATGATAAAAAGTTAAATAAAAAAAATCTTTGGCAATATTTATCGTTCATGCTCGAAAAAAAGAAACAAACAGTTTATCAAAAGGCTGGTTATTCTTTTGACGTCGCTATTACCGTAAACACCCTTCACTCTCTTGTCAATGTTTATCGTTTTAAAAAGTGATGATTAGAATTTTAATAAAACCCAAACATGAAAATGGATTTATAAATTTTCTTTATTCTTGAGAATTGACAAACATATTAAACACTATTAACTTGCTTATTTACAATAATTTTATATTTTTGAGGTTATAAAAAGATGCAAACTAAATATACTTTATTTATTATTTACCAATAAAGACGAAAGGAAATTTTTCATAAATTTATAAAATCTGAAAAAGAAAATTTAAATAAAAATAAAGAGTAATTATAAATTTCTTTCATTTGCACTCACCACAAAAATTCACTAAAATCAGCACTTAGACATTGTGTAATGGTTAACAAGTTTACCTCCCTAGAACAATTGTGACTGAGTAGTGAGTTTGATCCTCACTGGGCATTCCATACTTTTGACCTTGTGCTACATCTAAGCCACACTTAGAAAATTACCACGAATTTACTAAAGTATGTTGAGAGTACACTTCCTCTTACATATGCTGTAATTTTTTTTACAAATTTTTGAATTTTATTTTCATTTATTTCTTTATAGAAGGTATATAATAAATATTGCATTGTACTTGCTTCATATACTTTTATAATTTTTTAAATAAACATTGGTGAGGAAGTCAAAAGTATACACAGTAATAGTGGTGTCAATGGATTAACAGTCCTTTTAATACCATTCTTTTTGTAGCCATGAAGGTTAAATATTGTCAAGAATTCTTCATATAATATCACTCATTGAATATTGGAGAAAATGTAAAAGAAAAAAAACAAAACAAAACCAACAGAATCTTTCCTTGTTACCATTTTGCTTGTATTTCAGTTTTTTTTCTTCACCCAAATAAATAAAAAAAAAAATTATATACATAAACCATTTTCAGTATTTTCTTGCGAAAAAGCTGAGCTTTACACTTTCCGAATCTAATTTATACAAACCAATGACAAAGGGAAAAAAAAAAAAAAGAAATTGATAGAAAAGTAGATGGGGAATAGTGGCTCAACAAAAATAAATGGGAATATGTTCCATATATAAAGTTTAAACAATTTTTCAAATATAAACCTGGGTTGTTTACAAAGTTACAAAATCCACTGAAGTATTAACATATTCATTTCATTGGTTTTACTCCTGTAAATAGATTTTTTTTTTTTGTAGAAGTAATTTTTAAGAATTGTTTGTATATTTTAATTCGCCCAACATTGAACAAACAAAAATTAAAATTATGTATCCCAGTATTATTGACTTGTAAATAATTCAATATCAAATGAAGAAGGGAGTCAAACCACAGATTTTATTAAGAATTGGTACAATTATCAATCTTTGAGATTAATTTTACCTGAATGGATTTCAGAGATATGCCCTCTGACCTTTTCAAAAATTTTTTTAAAAAGGTGGGAGTTTTTCAAGACACGACAAGGTTTATAAAAAAAAAACATTTACTTTCTAAAAAGCTGAATTATATACCATTTTAGAGTCCTCAGGCAAATTTAGAATTTATTCTATTTGTATTTTATTTTAATCTTAAATGTCAAATATAATAGTTGAACTGGTCTGACCTTTGGCACGTGTAGAAAATTTTATGGTGGAGAAAGAACAGAAACTTAGGTTGGAAGAATTTTAATGAATGGAGGTATAATACTGATTTTTATGATTTACCTTTTTCGTACTATTTATCTAATTTAACCTTGAATAATAAGGTAAAGTGAGAAACTAATCAAAAATTTTATTCCCTTTTAATTACTTTGAGGTTTTTTAGAAATTACATCTTAGTTCATTAAAATCTTTGCAACCCAAAATATCCTTTTGTTCTCCACCATTTTTTTGATTTTTCTTTTTTAAATATCATCCCAAAGATCAGAAGTGTTGTCAATTTTCTTCTTTTGTTTTAAATTGGTTGATAAGTGAGAGATATTCAAATGAATTACAAAACGTTAAGTTCAACCATTTTATTTTACACCTGAAGTAATATATACGTGTATGTGTGTGTATTGGGATAATGTTTACTGCTAAGATTGTTTGTTTTTTTTTTTCAGTAGTTTTTCTGATGAAAGATATTTTGGCAAGCAGGTCTCTTATTGTAAAGTATTTAATATTAAGGTCTAGATAGAGCATTCATAGCAAAAATATCCCAGCTCTGATGAGTGAAGATTTCCTAACAATGTCTTTACAAAGCTTTGAAGTCAACATGAACCAAAATGAGAGATATTCTTAAACTTGTTATTAACTAAAAAAAAAAATCCCCATCTTTTTGCAAAAATCAGAGGGCCATATCTCTGGAGTTCTTTGAGGTAAAATGTGACAGGCATCATTGAATTTATTTTAAAAAGATCTATAATAATAATGTTAATTTGAAACAGGATGGCCATAGCATTTGAACCTGGAATGACCTTGTCCAGTAATGGATTTTATTAATACAAAGACAATGCCTCATCAGGAAGCTTATGTGGCAATAGTTGCCATTTAGATTTTCTCTTTTAGATATTAGAACTTGAGTTAATAACTAAATTAGGTAATCCAAGAAAAAGTTATTTATTTATGTAGGAAATTATTTGTATCAGCATCAAACATGAAGCTGAATGATCTGAAAGACACTAAAAGATTAAAACGTATGGGGGAGAGAGTCGTAATGCTTAGAGCATTGAGCATATATTAATCTTCATTTTTGGAAATTACTCTTTATTCTTGATAAATATTGGTGGTAGATTTGTTTTAACTTTTTAAAAAATTTAATTCTACTGTCTCTAAACTTATCATCAAAATGTTGCCATCTTCAACTACTAAATATCACTGTTCTAATGGCTTCAATTTTTAATTTTAATTAAAAAAATCTGACTCTGGCTAATGCTTTAATATCAAATTTATAAAGTTCATAGCCAATAAAGTTAGTTGTTGAACTACAAGGATCAGATGCCTGTTGTTGATAGAGATTTTTTATAACAAAATAAAAATGTTTAATAAAGTAGTAACTACTTAATGGAGTCACTGTTCATGGTTTTCATGGTCAACTTTTAGTATTAGGACATTTTTACATAAAAAAAAAAAAAGATTATTTCCTCTTAGACCTGAAATAGAAAAGAAAAGGTGAATGTTATTTTTTTTTTTAATATATTCATCCATTTTTAATATAAAAATATTTTACAGTTGATGACAAAAACTGTTTATTCTTCTGATCTTGGGATGACTCCATGTTCATCAGCTTTATCCAACATAGAGCAAAACATGGTTGACTCAATCTGAAAGATGAAAAATGGATAAGAATTAGTAGAGATTAAAGAATTTCTTCATTAAAAAAGTTAAATTCAAAGTTGCAAGTACATTTTCATCCTCTTTTCAGTTCTTGGTGCTAATGGCTATTGACAAACACTACAATGTCTTCCGGGGACAGAGACGAGACTCTTGTGATAAAAGGATCATAGAGACTGGTTAAGTGAAAGAGACATTTTTACATCCTACAACAGATGTTTTTGATGAAGAATTTTTTTTTTTAAATTCTTTAATTTAATTCTCTGTTTAAAATTCTTTTAAAGCATTGCTTTTTATCTTCATAGTTGTAAATGGGGAGAAAATGTTTGAAGTTTGTCAAAGATTAAAACAAACATGATAACTACGTTATTCTCCTTTGCAAATCATTCATCCATTTTATTCATTGGGGAGTGAATCAAAACTTCACCAATTGTCCAATAATCGTTTCCTCCCTAAAAGTAATTCTTATGCATATGGCAGCAATGGTCAAACCAAACCTACAAATGAATCAACTTTTCATGACGGATGTGAGATATATTATGTACAAATAGATACAAGATTCATTAAGTATTAATGTATGTAGGGATGACTGGCTGGCTGGCTACTCGTATCTGAGTATCTACCCTGTCTACAAGGACAGCCAGTTAATCCCCATTGCAGACACCTGCTCAGGCACACTTGTGTTTATTCAACACCCACAGAGCCTACCTGTGATTTAATACTGCAAATATGCTGAACAGACCTTAGTTACAGTTTCTGGGAGAGAGTGTGTTATCCAGTTTGAACAAGAACAGTACACTCACAATGACTTGTGACTTTGAGCTAGCACAACCATCAACAGCTCCTCAGAGGGAGCCATCTACCCAATTTCCTTTACAAGGCTTGGGTCAACCTGTGGTATAGCTTTCAGGCACTTTTCAAAGGTGCTGAATGCTGGGACTGCCTCCTCCAGATTGATAACATGAAGAAGTCACCTTACTGACAAATCAACCATGGTGAGATTAGAACCTGGGATTGATAGTCAGAAAGCAAACATTCTAACTACTCAGCCACATGTCCACTAATTAAGTATAATAATAATGGATGTGTGTTGTGGTGCATTGGATATCAGCTCAGAACAAGAAATCGGGGATCTGAGTTCGAATTCCAGCAGAATTCATTGCATTCACTTACGCGCAAATACCCTTGGGAAAGGTATTAATCCATCTATTCCTTCCAGTTATGGGTTAAATAACAGGACAAATTGGGTTCTATAGCCTTGGTTGGCAACCAGTCTACTGCAGAAAGCAATGGTAACCCACTGCGGGATAATCTTCTGCCCAGTCAGTCATGTCTCTTTCAAGACATGATTGCCTAAGCGTGTATCAGTATGGCACTTAACTGACTGAATAATTGATTAGATTATGTACATGCTTAAAGTAAGGCTTTGTTTATTTATTTTCATCCTTATTGACATTAATTTTAATGCAATAAGTTTTATTTTTGTTGAACTTTTCAAGCAAAAGACAAAATATCTGCACAATATTTTTGTTGCCTTATTGAAGATTTTCTTTTTAACATCTTCATCTCATGGATCATGATCAGATGAAGCTCAATACTTTCAAAATCTAAAAAAAAAAAGAAATCAGCTCTATTTTAGTTAAATATGCCTAAAAAATTAGATATTAAAAATAAATATAATTCTCAACCAAACAGATAAATCAAAAACAATAATAGAAAACAAAACATTATCTGGTTCAACACTCCATTTAATTTAAAAGTAAAGACCAAAATAGGTCAAATATTTTTTAAAGATAGACACTTTCCAAAAGAATCAGAACTAAACAAAATTTTCAGAAACACAATCAAACTAAGTTATAGTTGCACTAATAATTTAGATAGTTTCATAAAAAAACAAAACACTAGAAACTTAAATAGCATCATACAAAACAAAACCGCTAACAAAGAATGCAACTTCAGGGACAAAAATAAATGTCCACTTCAAGGTCTCTGCAACACTAAAGAAATAATTTACAAAGCAGAGGTACATGACCCAGATGGCCAAAACAAAATATATTTGGGCTTAACCAAAGACACCTTTAAAACCAGGTGGTTTAATCACAGATCTACATTTAAAATAGAAAAATTAAAAAACAATACAAAATTGGCTAGCCACATCTGGAAATTGAAATCAAAATATGGAAAAGACCCAGACATAACATGGAGCATTGTAAAAACAGCGAAGCCTTACAACGGTGGAAAAATATGTAGATTGTGCCAAGAAGAAAAATTAGAAATTGTGATATTCCCAAATAAAGATGAACTGTTAAATGAAAGAACAAAAATCATGACTAAATGCATCCACACTAAGAAATACCTATTAGGTTCATACAACCATGGATGAAAATGTCATAATCTGTTTTAATTTAAAAATTGCACATTCATAAATTCCCTGCCACGTGAACGTTCAAATAAAACATTCTTAAGCATTCTTAAAAAGAAAAACGGTAAAATCATTTATTAAAAATTGCCTGAAGACACCACTCATGGTAGAAACCTAGGTAGTGAAATAACTCATTTAAAAATGGAATATATATATATATATATATATATATTAGTGTATCGAGGCAGCACATAATTTTCTAAACATATACTGTTAAATATAAGAGACAATGAATGTCTATTATATTTAATCATGGGCCGTTCTAAATGTCGTATTTTGGCTTTAATTTCAGTTGAAAATAAAGACAAAAATTTTCCAACATTTGGATAATTTTTTATTAAGTTGGTTCTAAGCTTTCAGCTCACATTGCCAAAAGCTTAGCGAAGTTTTATGTCAACACAAGATAAAATCGTTGCTGATGGTGGATGTTATTGTGTTACCATCCTTATAACCTCTCTGAAGATGGCTAATGTGAGCTGAAAGCTTATAACCAACTTAATAAAAAAATTATCCAAATGTTTGAAAATTTTTGTCTTTATTTTCAACTGAAATTAAAGCCAAAATACGACGTTTAGAATGGCTTATGATCAAACATAATAGACATTCATTGTCTCTTATATTTAACAGTATATGTTTAGAATATATATATATATATATATATATATACACACACACAAAAAGAAAAAAAAAACAGTATTTTGAATTGTATACATAATTAAATTATAATCCTATATTTAATTCCGGAGTAAAATCTCAAATATTGGTCTAGAGCTGATAATCTCTAATCCCCATTCTAACCAAACATCAGGGTAGAAGATGAAGAGTGGTCTTTAGAGAATTTTCTTTTATGAAGAATTTGGGCAGAGAGGTTTATAAGGCAAGGAGTATGGCAATATCTCAACCCACAGATGGTAGTGGTTGAATATATTAAGTCTGACATTGAGTGAGTCTAGGCAGCTTTCAAGCTTTATCACTAATTCAGTTCTCAACCAAATTTCAAAGAGTTTACAGAGTTAGATAGGACACCTCCTTAGCTACATTTTGAAAAACAATTTTTGAATTTTGGTTCAGTAGAAAAAAAGTTACATCAAAATATGTGAAGTCTGAAAAGGGAGACTAACTACAAAAGTGAGTAACTAATGCTTCTAATAATTAATCTTATTTGTTATAACTTTTTTCTGTTTAATATTTTTGCAGGCGGTTTTCAACATTAAAATTTTTTATCATTTTTTTCAATCAAACTTTGCTTAACACTTATTTTATCAGAATTATAAATCAATTTTTTATTGTTTTTTTTTTAAATCAATTGCATATAAATTTTTTTCTTTTTACTATTTTTGAATGTGGTTTTCAGCATTAAATTTATATTAAATTAATAGCAATGCCTGAAAAAATCATGGATTACAAGGGAAAATGTATATTTTTCTAGATATTCTAGTAAAGTAAAAAATAAGAAATTTCTTAAAATATTACAGCTAAAAATAATTCAAATTTCATTATAAAAAAAAAAAATTCACAAATTGATTTCACTTTTTTCTCACTCACCATTTCTGGTTAGAATTAATAATAAAAAAAATAAGAGAAACATTTTTTACCCCTAAAACATATTCGCAAGTCTTTGGCTCCATCAGATACAAGGCAACAGAATGAGATCGATTTAAGTTTTCAACGCACCTGAAAGACAAGGAAATCAAATTCTTATACATGGAATTTGTACTGAAAATAATCATCTAAAATTTATAGAGAATTCAGGTTCTATAAATTTCTGACATGCTTATGTTCTAAAAGATTTTAAAACATCAAATTTCATGAGTTGTTTTCTATAAAATTCATGACAAAATCATAACACATGAAATATCGCATAATAAAAAAACAGAAAAATTTAAAGAAAGTGGAGTGATATTCTTACTTTAATTTGACTTCCACAACTCTTCGTTTACCATTGGCCTCACATATATCCCCATCTGTGTAGAACAGTGAAATGCTTCTGAAAGCAAAAAGAAACCATTTATGATTGTTTGTAAAAAAGAAAAAATACACATGTTAGTTAATAAATTTGATACAGCTTGACCACTTGACGTGAACATATACAAAATGCATTTGTACAGCCATTGGTTTGTCAAAGCATTGGAAAATGCTTTTATGGAGTATTTTTTTTTTCCTTTTTAATGGGGAACAATTGAAATAATTTAGCATTTAATATAAATTTATAAAATAATTTAGAGTGACAGGTAAAACAGTTCCTTTTGTTGCACTTTTCATTTGTGGAACTCCCTTTCAGCTCCATGCTTTCCAGCTAGCTTTAATCTGCAAAAGTTTAAATGCAATGTCAATCACTATTGAGTGTCCTCCTGATTCTTCTCTCTTCTTACTCATTATTAATGTTTTTGTTCCTAATTCTTCCACACTCTGTAACCCTTTGTGTCTTAGTGGCTTTTCTGCCTTGCATGGTGTGATACTGATTAAAAATATATATAAAAGCACAATTTAAATTTTTTTTTTGTTTTTGAAATGTCAGCTGTTTTAACTTTTTTTAGAAGCTTACAAAATCTTCTAACAAAGAAATCAGAAAAAAATCTAATTCAAACTGGAATGATCATTTTTTGAAAATTCAGGCTGAATTTGCAAAAAATGATCATACTTTCTTCTGAAAAATTTCTATTTTTTAAATTTTAATAGTTCCTTAAACACATGGGGTCAAACCAAATGTTTGTAGCCTTTTTTAAGTGAATTTCAAAGATGATATTTGTACAGATTTATTCAACTACACATGTCCCATTTTTTTTTATTTGTCCATTAATTTAAATGAAGCAAAGTATATGCCAAAAAGATTCTAGTATACATATGTATGGCCTTGGTGTTTATATTTGAGAAAATCTCCCAATTGCAAACAAATTTTCCTTTATCACTCTCCTTATCAGGACTGTAATATATTAAACAGAATTTCTGGTAACATAGAAATGACTCTCTACATCAATGAATAGTTTTGCATTTGGTGATTTTAATGCATATCAACAGGTGGCTTAAGCAATTGTCACTAATTATATTAAGCAATATCTGATGTCACTGATGTTTGTCGGTCATCAGACTCTCAATCTTTCCATTGCTCAGTCTCTCAGTCGATCAATTTCTTTGGTTCATTTCTTCCGAATAAATCTGTTCAACATTCTTCTTTACTCGATTACTTACCTCCTCTCCTAGCCTCACAATTTTGTCCTCTTAACAATTCAGATCATGCTGTAGTATCTATTGACATTTTTTTTTTATTCATCTATTAGAAAGGAACCTCCAATTCACAAAACTTCTTTCTCTTACCAATGTACTGATTGGTATTCATTTTCTGACTTAATATTCAATACACCTCTTGGATAGATATCCTTAAGCTTCCTATTGAGAATTGTATCACAGAGGCTTCTTCTTGGCTTAAAGCCGGCATTCATGCTTTTGTTCCTTCTTACAAATATCAGGTAAAACCACAATCTTCTTGAATCACACCAGCTCGTTTAGCCACTATAGCCCATAGGAATCACTTTTTCTGGGTGTACCAGCATGATAATTCCAATTACAACAGATGTCTATTTGTGATGACTTAAAATAATTGTAAATATGTCCGCAAAAAGGCCAAGTCTTTGTTTGCTAATAGAGGCTACCTCATTCTAACAAGTTTTGTTCACATGACTACTGGTGACTAGGTAATATTGTATTAAATAAGACTAAGCCTTTTATTCCCCTTTATTGCTCCATTTAAGGTGTTAACATTTTCTGATAAAGCAGAATGCTTTTCTCATAAATTTTCTTCAAATTCTGCTCTTGACTCATCTGGTATAATTTTGCCTGATTTTCCACTTAGGACTGAGTTTTTATTGAGTGATATGCACAGAACTGTCTACAGTTTCTGCTATCATCTCAAAACTGGATCCCCCACAAAGTATGTGAACTTAATGATATAATTGAAATAGTCTTTAAAAAATGTTCTCCTGAACTATCTTCTGCTCTCTTTAAACTCTACAATAAATGCCTTACTGGTTCTTGCTTTCCTGCTTGTTGGAAATCCTTCTGTAGTTCATCTTTAAGAACTCAGGCCAACCATCTGATCCTTATGCTTAATTGAAGGATTGATTTTGTTAGCTTAGAAATTTCATTGCCTGGAATCTTGTCTTAGTTTGCTAGGCCTTCCTCTTCTCTGCTGGGTGATTGGCTAGCATCCCATTTCCACATTCTGTGACGAAAAAGTTAGAAATATTTTTTTTTTTTCAGAGGTCAGTAGCTTTGTTTTCGGCTTGGAGTTAAAATGTTTTGAATACTGTTGAATTCTGTTCTGGGTGAGTCATTATCTTTTTTTTTTGTTCATTTTGCCTAATTTTTGCTTGATTTTAAAACTTTTCATGCTTAATTGAAGGATTGATTTTGTTAGCTTAGAAATTTCATTGCCTGGACTTTAACTAAGTTAAAACTTAGCAATTCAACAACATTTTTTTTTTTTTTCATTGGAGCAGATAGACTAAACTATCGCCCGGTTCACACTCCACCTACATCTTTTGAACAGGTGAAGAAGCTCATCCCTTGTTTCCTGTTTAGGATGCGGTTTCCGGTTTTCTCTTTTCCAATCTTTTCACTCTTTTCTTTATTTTTTTTTTTTCAATTGGAGTAGATAGATTAAACTATCACCCGGTTCACACTCCACCCACGTCTATTGAACAGGTGAAGAGACTCATCCCTTGTTCCCTGTTTAGGATGTGGTTTCTGGCTTTCCCTTTTCCATTCTTTTTATCCTTATGTAGCCCCCTGAGCATCAGTGGTGTTATCGCCTTGCTTGGAGTGATATG
Organism: Ascarosepion bandense; assembly: GCA_037127315.1. Lineage (NCBI taxonomy): Eukaryota > Metazoa > Mollusca > Cephalopoda > Sepiida > Sepiidae > Ascarosepion > Ascarosepion bandense. The sequence continues at coordinate 1,935,419 of JBBBDQ010001116.1, forward strand.
ATTAAAAAAAAAAATATCAGCCGATTTACCTTCTACCTCTTTTTGGCAAAGTACCAGATGTTCTAATTGATTCTCAATTGGTTAAGCATCTTACATTGCAGGGTCTTCTTCCAGATAAGCAATACTGCTTCCACTTTTCTAGTTCAACTGCTGATGTGTCTGAAAGAGTCTATCATGTTTTAGATAAGAATGGTGGAGTTCAGGCTGTTGCTTTGAACATCACAAAGACATTTGACAGGGTTCAGCATACAAGTTGAAAGGTTATGATAAATTTCTAAATCCAAACCTAAAACTTTGTAAACAAAAATAAAAAGCTTATAACTTAGAAGGAGGAATTTTTTGATATTCTGTATCAGCTATAAAGTGAATTACAGATTTAACTCACCTTCTTTTTCCAACTGGTTTTGGCTTTTTTAATGGATTAGCTTTAAGCCATTCTTTGTGTTTATCCAATTTCCAATGACCAAGAAAAATAACTGTTCGACCATCAGCATCCTGAAGATAATGAAAATTGACTATAAATAAATAAGTATATAATGAAAATCTATGATGAGATTAAAATAATAGGCTGAGAACATCACTGGAAAATACAAAATCTTAAGGAATCAGCACATATGCTAGTCCACAAAAATTTCCTAAGCTGGCCAAGTACAGACATGAATACAATATAGGGAAAAAATACAACAATAACAAAAATTGTAATATGAGCCCTGGTAAAAGAAAAACAGTTACTGAGACATTAGGATTTTAGAATTCATTTACTGATGCCTCCAAAAACACATTACCCTGTGGATAAAAGTGTTGGTTAAAGTAATCCAGTGACTTGACCCAAAGAGGTGAAAAAAAACTTGGAGAGTTGAGTTACTAAAGGGATATAACTAAAACTGCCGTATCCAGAAAAAGCATGACACATGGAACTAGAACAATCTAACCCTGTGGACTAATTAAAGAGTTTGGTTAAAAATTCCAAAGTATATCACCTGAAGAAGGCTAGAGTGTACAATGGCCGAAACAGTGATTATGACAATAAAAATGAGGACAAAAAACCCAACAATGTAAATAGTGTAAACATTTTTGATATAATAAAATGCATATTAAAACTGAAACTTCAAAACAATTTTCTCTCTTGTGACTCTCCTGATACAAAGAAAATTTCTTCCTCATTTCTTTATATTACAGTTATACCACTACCATACAACCACTCATTATAAGGTGTATCCCTAATGGTATGGTAGTATCTGATACAATTCTGAGTGAAAGATGTCAAGCACATTTGTAACACAAAAAAAAGATAGAGTGAAAAGTTGGGTCCTATATTAACGAAGCTTATTTTAATACTACTTCAACTTACAGATCAAAGCCTAAGATTTTTAGAACTCAGTTTTCAAGGCCAAATTGTTCTTTTTGATGGGCAGAGCAAAAAAAAAAAAATTAAATTAAAAATAATTTGTTGTTATAGAAAACTTGTTCTACTAAACTTTACCCCAAATCAGTAAAATGTCACAGGAATTTAAAGTCAATTTCACAACCAATATAAAAATGGAAGCTAAACATGAATAAGTATTTTGCCCTGTGTTCTACCCAATAATATTCCATCTCCAAAGATATTCCCAAAATTATGTAAGTCTGTGATACTATTTAGTTGCTGGTAATTAATTAATAAATTTTAATTTGAATATAAGAAGAAATATACTGATAAACTTCAAGAAAAAAATGTTCCCAGGAATTAAACTTATGAAAACAAGTCAGATGTCTGCCAGAAACAACATCTTATTTGGGTGTTGACAGTTGGCCGATGAAAGAAGCCTTAAAGACCCTAGGTGCCAGTTAAGAAGTGAAAAGAGATCAGGTGTTCAGATTCCAAAGCCATGTGAAGGAAATTTAGCTGATAAATTTGTTTTGGGAGAAAAAATTTTGTGAGTGTTCACTGATATCACCCTGAGAGGTCTGCCTAACGTACTAAAATTTCAGTTCAGAAAAGAGAAAGAAAAGTGCGTGTTAACAATAGTTATTTTTTTAAGAAAGCAATACAGAGGAGGTGGGAGGAACAGGGAGTCACCAGCACAGGCAACCCACTGAGAAAGAAGGAAGGAATTGTGGGAAGAGCACTGCCTTCAAGCATTACCCAAGAGATGAGGAGACCACCAGGTTTGGAAAATTTTTTTTTTTCCAATTCCCCAACCACCTCATACATCCACATCAGTTCTTGGCCGACACCAATAAAAGTGAATGCACAAAACAAATTATACACAGAGAGATTCAAGATTTGAGCCGAGAGAACCAACAGGGACTTTAACTGCATGTAACTAACTGCCTAAGCATAACTCCGACATCAGACTTACCAAAAAATTACCAAAATCAACGACACAAACTTTATATATACACCAGTCAACCCTTACCAGTTTAACCAAGTGTCGTGACCAATTTGGGGACAATTTAAATTGACAATCTTGCATGTGAAACACTACTAACAAAATTATTGTATATTATGCTTGCAATAAATCATGATATTTTTTTTGTCATTCTTCTCTGAGTATTTATTTTTTTATTACTGTAAGTCTTCACTCTGTTCAGACTGATTCAAGGCGGGATAGCTGAGACAGGATACGACAAATCTTGGGTTGTCTGTAATCAAACTAATCACAACATGAGGGCAGAGCAAGCTGATAGTTGAGATGACTAATTCATCAATCTGCCACGGTACTGAACATTTCAGATGACTGGAGAAAGAAAAAGAAGCTATCTGTGGTTCTGGAGAACCATAGGCTGATAAAGGTGTTACAAGTCATATTATTTGTAAATAATAATGAATTAAAACAGTCATTTCTCTTACTCTGCCCAACTGAACAAGATCAAACAAAACATGAAAAAAAGAGTCAAAGAACATTCATTTAGGAGACATTTTAACTGCAATAAAAACAATTATACACTGAAGTTATTGTTTATTTGGAATATGTAGTTCCAATAAAAAATGCTATGTGATGTCTGCCCTCCAATATGGCTTGGATTGCTCAAAAATTTTGTCACTAATGAAAAAAGATTTAAGACAACTAACTTATGATTCCTCAGAAATATTGATAATAGCATCACTCAATAAATCCCAGGCCTAACTAATAAAACAACAACTTTTAGGCAAAATTTGACTTCATTCATCAACATAGTGTATCACCCTAGAAGGAGACTGATTCCAACACTTCTCTAACAATTCGATGCCTTTTTTGTAGAACAATTTGGCTTTGGCCTCAAAATACACCTTAGTTATCCGATATCCATTGGAGCCAAATCTCTTTCCATGAAGCATTCTTTTGAAGTCTGCAAACACAGCCAATTGTTGCTGGGAACCAGATCCAAAAAATAGGGTGGATGCAGAAGCAATTCAAAGTGCAATTTATGTAGTTTTGCCATCGTTGTAATCAACTTGTGACACGATGCCTTATCTTAGTGAAAGATCACTTTTTTCTTCTTCATTTCTGGCAGTCTTTGGCGATTTCTCCCTTCAAGCACACCTAATAATGCGATATAATAGTTGCTATTAATGGTTCTTTTCTCAAGGTAATTGATGAACATATCTTGTGCATCATAAAATACGGAGACCAAAACCTTACCTGTTGATGTTTGTGTCTTTGGTTGCTTTGGACGGCTTTCATCTGCTGCTGTTCACTCAGCTGACTGTCAATTTGACTCCAGAGTGAAGTAGTGGATCCATGTTTCATCCATTGTCACATATTTATGCAAAAACTCCTTGTTGCATTGAAACAATTGCAAGCAACGCTCTGAATTGTCAATGCATTGCTGTTTTTGATCAACTGTGACCAAACGTGGCACCCATTTTGAAGACAGCTTTCTCAATGACAAATGTTCATGCAAAATGATGAATACACTGCCTTCTGATATGTTTAACTCTTCTACTATCTCACACAAATTCAATTTATGACTGGCCAAAACAAGTTTGTGAATTTTTTTTGGTGTTTTCTAGGACAACTGTTGATTTTGGGCAACCTGATTGATCAGTATCATTTGTGTCTGTACGACCACGTTTAAAGTCAGTATACCACCTCTTAACCATTGTTTCTGACAGAGCAGAGTCCAAATAACACTTATCAAGCAATTTCTTTGCTTGAACAGTATTTTCTTCCATCAGAAAGCAATACTTTATCAACATAAAAAATTCAAATTTTTCCATTGTTTTGAAAATTTGCAATTGTAGCTTCACTTAAATAACTGTGATTTTCAAACTAGTAATCCGAATGGGCCCAAACTTGGTCATGTGCCATTTGAAGGTTTAGTACTTCATAAAAATCATGTGGATTTTTTATTAGTGGCGCCATCTATATGTCAGGCCTGGGACTTATTGAGGGATGTGTTACCATGAAGAGAGAGAAAGTGTGTGTGTGTGCATGTGTGTGACAAACAAAGAACATTTAAAGAGAATAGCAACTACAAAGGGACTGTTGCTAATAATCAGGAAGGGAAAGCTGACATTTTGGAGACACATAATGAGAAAAAGCAGCTTGAAGAATACTTACAGGGTGAATATGAAAGCAAGAGAAACAGAGGAAAGCATCAAGTAGCTGACTGGACAATTTTGATTAAATAATTCGCAGAAAAATAACAAAGACAAAGGTGAGAGTGTAAAAGAGCAAGTATCGTTGAGAGCAAGAAAAAAAAAAGCAGGAAGTTGTGGAGAACTATGAACTGCCACACCATGAATTGACATGGTAGACAGGGCGAGATGAACTAAAAATAATTTAAAAAAAAAAAAAGTCAAACCTTCAGGATTTATTATTCAATGACTATTATCCAAAAAGTAAATAAAGATATTTGCTTTCTTGTCAAACCATACTCACATCATGATACTGCTTTGCATGATTTCCATAACAAAACTCGTGCTTCCACCATCCAGCTCCCTGTTAGAAAGGGAAAAACAGAAAATAGAAAAGGTTGATGAGAAGAGAAATTATAACAGCAGATAGATAATGACAAAACAAAGTTTTAGTCAAAATATTTCTAAAATCATTAAATACAATTTTGTGCATATATTTTTATTTCAATCACAAAGATAAATAGAAACTATTAAAGAAATTTCAATTATCAATGGACATGTAGCCCTGCAGAAAAAAATGTTAATTTACAACAAACAAACAAACCTCAGGAAAGCATCTATGTGAAGTTTGTTGTAAAGGTGTTGGTTCAAACTCCATTTTTTGTAATCATTGTACACACTTGGTGCGAAAGTGATGTAGTGGACTGAATGGTACATTAGTTAATGTGGTGAATTTCAAATGGAGAACTTACCTAAACCCAATTGTAGGTTTATTGAGGTTGATGGCCAAAGAGGGATAGAAAGGTCATGTAAAACATGGACCCAGCTTATCAATGAAGATTTAAGAAAGTTGGGATTACAGTCAGCCCTTACACAAAAGTAGATGGCCTGGAAAAGAGCCATCAAGGAAACCCCATCCAATCTATGCTAGCATGGGAACAGACTTTAAACTATGATGATAATTATGACACATGCACAAGCCAAAAAAATTCTGACTAGCAACATGTGACAAAAATGGCAGCTACTGTGTTTGTGCAAGTCAGGGTGAGAGATATACAAGTATGAAAGCTTTCCTAGAGGGCTTCATTTTGATGTGCTGAATACATCAGTTAAGGTTAAGAAGAAAGATTTGAGTAATTTTGATAAAGGCCAAAATTACTGTGACTAAAAAACGAGATCAAAAGATTTCTGAAACTGGATTTATTTAGGTTTCGAAAAGAATCAAATCATTCATATATTTCTCTGTGTAGAAATCAAACAATAAAGGCTGTGTCATCAAATAAATTCATTTTTGATAAACTACATAGTGATGTAGTTCTTTGTTGTAAAAAGATAGCCGACATTGACAAGGGATGTCAAATAGTATGGAAGCTAGAATAGAAAGTTATTAGCCTGCCACAATGGGTCTGATAGAACACTCAAATAATCAACTGACGACTGATTATTATAACCAATTTGAGCTGGAAAAATTTGATAGCTTAAAAAATTCTGAATAATTTTTTAATTCTAATTTGATGAAAAATATTAATGCAATATCAACTTTATTAATAATTCATTGCAAGTTAATAATTTTTTTAATTCACTTTTAATTTTTAACAATCAAATTTGGTATTTTTTACAAATGGTGAGCAAATGTAAAAGTGAAGATTCATTTTTTTTAAAAGTCAGCTTGAGGTCATCTTGCCATTATACTGACTGCTATAGATCACATTCATTTGCAGTAAGTGCTTAGTGGCAGGTGTTCAACCACTAACACAACATGAGATGGCCATGACTTCATAAAGCAAGAAGTGAACCAAGACTTTCCCACAAAATAAGAGTCAACAGACAGAGATACTATTGTTGTACAAATTGCAGATTAGCTTTAATTAAGCTGCACAAAGAAATGTGTCACAACACAAAGTACATGGATCCTTGTTAGGTAGGGAGTCTACAGGTCAGTCAGAATATCTATGCTCGCATCCATTGCCAAAAGTATTGGAATTGAATTATGTCAATAGAAGAAAGTCATCTAGTCCAATAAATATTGGTTTCACCAAAAAATAGGGTGACCACAGAGCATCTTATATTATTTTAGAGAAGTGAAGGTGCTAGGAGACACTTTAGAAAAATAAACCAATAGAAGTAGTGAAATGTTTTCGACAGTGATTTGTGAGGAAACACAGAGATGGATAATATTGTAAATTTGGAAAGGGATATTTTATTGAGAACACCCACCATCAACCTCATTGAAAATCAAGTACACTGCAGACAAGGTAACAGTTTTCTATCTCGGACGACGGTATTCTCTCAGCAAGACAATGTGTATCCCAGCTACAAGGCATACATTGTCCATGGGATAGTTTCTAGAAGTTAAGTTGAAATCCATGTGTGTGTACATCCGATATTTGAACTTTTTAAGATGATTACAGAAATTTCAATTATCAATGGACATGTAGCCCTGCAGAAAAAAATGTTAATTTACAACAAACAAACAAACCTCAGGAAAGCATCTACATGAAGTTTGTTGTAAAGGTGTTGGTTCAAACTCGGATTACTCGTATCTGTTCTGCTCGTAATCGTTCTTATCTTCTTTTCTGCCATTCTCTTGCTGCCTCTTTTTGTTGTCTTATTCTTTCTTTCATTAAAATGATTTTCTTCAGAAATATAATGCATTTACAAAATACATTTAATATTTTACAGTAATTCTCTTTTTGTTTTATATTTCCTGCTTAAAGTTTTCTTTCATTTATCATGTATGTTTGTGTGTATGTCATTAGGTGTTTCTACATTTCATCTGTTGTGTGTGTGCATTTATATCTCTCTCTAGAACGTGACACATGTAGGTCACATGTAATAAATAGACTCCTTTGAATTTAAAGTGAGAAAGAAAAATTAATTACTAGCTTGGAGTAACCAGAGACAAAAAAGCTGGGTGGTCTTGCCGACTAAGAAGAACAAAGATAATTTTTTTATTATTACTGAAGAGATTGGGAATATATTTCTTTTCCTGCACACACAAAACAACTCTTGTGATTTGTTTAGTGTTGGGGAGGGGGGCATCTGGATGGGCTCCAAGCAAGTCTCTGGCTTTATGAAATCACAGCATGCGACAAGGTGATAAAGAAAGTTTAATGACTGGAAATCTCCTTATTGTCTATGTATTCTGAAAGTTTAGATTCTTCACAGAGATAGTGTTGCCAGCTCTTGGAGTTGACTGAGATTAGATGTTGAGAAAGTGAGAGAAAAAAAAGAGATATTAGCACCGCCTATATGGAGCAATGGTGCAGGATGAGATGTGAAAGGGGCTGGAGTTAAGTGGGTGGCTTGATTCCTCTGACCATTCTTAAAAGGGGATTGCACAACCCCTAAATTTGGAAATTACTCAAGGAAATGTATTTTGAAAATATGGAAGTTTAGAAAAAGGTTGATGCTAAGAAGATAACCAAACCCAGACCAACACCATCTCTACTGGACGCAAGATTCCATATAAGTTGAAGGTTTGAACAACTTGAAGAGTTGTGGTGATACCGACCGAACAAAAGCGATGAACCGGATGTGTGCTCTCTCAAAACTAAAAAGCAAATGAATAAAAATCGTCGTGCACACCCGAGTTCGCGCAGATGTTCCAGTTGAAAGATAAAAATTAATCAAAGATCAAATTACCAATTTTATTTATCAGCCAGTGAGAAGCCCGGATCCAAATACAAGGAAGAAATTTGAAATGAGCCAGTTGATCCAAAAATGCTGTTATAAAAAGCAGAGACTAAGCATCAGACAGGCACAGACAGAGGAGCAGAGTGTAATTAGTTTCTTCCTTGACCTATGTCAAGCTGCTACTATGCTCGCCTTCTTCTTCCTCACCTGTTCTCAAAGTACTAACTGACCTTTTCTAAGACATTCCACACAAACCAACTCACTGACTCATTGTCCTTAGAAACGGCAACTTGAAAATGAACATTCTTTTCTTTCAGATCATCATACCTTCCATGAACTCTTTTACCTCCGTTGAACTTTTATTTCAAGCATTACTTATTTTGTAAAACATTGATTGAAATGCATATATGTACTCAAAATTTGCCTTTCTTGAATTTATGGATTATAGTGGGCTATCTTCCCACAAGGCCAAATTCTGTTAACCTACTACGGAATCTTACTACCCCTCACTACAAATGAAGTAAGAGAAGAGATACCCACTATAGAGTCCCCACATTACTGTTAATGGAATCTACATCATTTGCTGAAACCTCTTGATCAAGACCTTGTGCTGAACCTGAAAACCAGAACTAACAAAAGCTCCAAAAGGAGACACCAGGGTCATTTGATTATAACATTAAGTGAGATGGGTTAAAACTGCTGTATACAACATATATAAAAATCAAATGATTACTACATTTTTAACCAGAGTTAATTCTTTATTACAAAGAATTTTTTTTATACAGCTCATTGCAAACGACCTGTCCTTCACTCCAGTTTGCTTCCCCAGTGATTTTCTCACCCTCTGAGAATAAAAACACAATATGGCAAAAGAGTGAAGGGTCATGAAATAGACAAACACCAGCTAGATTGAGTGGAGTCATGTTTTTCAGTAAATACCAGCGACACACCAGTAACACATTAATGAGCGAGGAGTCAGATAAATTGTAACCATGGTGGTCTGAAGGAACTTGAAGACCCACATGTCAATGTCTACACGTAATATTGTTCATGTGTGTATACATGTAAAAAGAGCTAGTACGTTTTATCAGAATTTACTCATGAAATCTTGTACATTTTATAATTAGCAACATATAACAAATCTTACAAAATGTGTGTACAAAATTATAGAGTAAATATAATTGAATAATATGCGAGATATTGTTCCTACCTATTTGTATAATGGCATTTCTTTCTAATTCTATAAAACTAAGTAATGCCATGATATTAATGAAAATGAAACTGACCATTTGGGAAAATTATCAAACTAATTAAAATGTGCTTTTTAACTATCCACGGGTAGTGAGAAATCATTTAAAATTAATTAATGAGTCTTCTTGAATCATTATCTAATAAAAGTGATACAAAGCAAAATAGTTTAATAGTCATTACTAAAAAGAACTAATACACACAAACTTATTACTTACTCCTTTCAAGCAATCAGTCCCACTCAAAAAACCGCGGATTGTCTGTTCATCAGTTGCTTGACCCAATCCTCCCTCTCCAAGGACAACAGCAATTTTGGCCTTATATTGGTCAGTGTACATATCAGATTTTCTTTGCAGTCTTCGTTTGTCATGTAAATTAATCTTAAAAAGACTGGATTTTTCAAAAACCTGTAAATACAAACAACAATTTTATTCTTTTCCCTTTATTGAAAAGTTCTCAGCTTAACCAAGAAAACTTTGAAAAAAAAAATTTTCTTCATACAAAAATAATTTACAAAATATCCTACTGAATAACTGCAAAAAAAAAATAAATAAAAATGTTTGATTTCTTAAATTTTTACAATTAAGATAAAAAATTTAACATGATTCAAGTTAATTTTATTTAATAAAAAAAAAATTAACAAAATTATAAAGGTTTCAGTCAAGATTTCGTGTACATAAATAATGAAATCATGTTTTTTAAATTTTCTTTTCACTTGACATTTTTAGAATTTATTAGCAGATGAACTTTTCTATATGTTATAACATTTTACATGTGTTAATAATTGTAGCTGAAGCTACAAAATTTGACATGGAAACCCTCTCATGGAGAAGATCAGTTATTCATGAATTTCAATATTATTCCTATTCATAAAAACTAATGTAAAGTTTATGTAAATTTTTCGTAGATCAATTTAGAAACAATTTGACTAAAAAAGTCTTCAAATTTACAATGTTTTGTTTCTTCTTTAAAAATACCGAAGTGTGCAGATATGCTGCGGTATTTTTAAGTAAAAGGCAAACGTTTGATTGTTTAAAAATTGTCGTTTGGTAAAATTATAGATAATGTTCAATTTTAAACATCAGAAGTTCATTTTATTATCAAAAAAGCAAATTTGGTAAAGTCAAGTAAAGTAAAAAAGAATTAATGTTCAGAAAAGAGTGGGTCTTTATAGGTTGAAAGTCAAACAGATAGAAACCAAATTTTCTATAATATAAGGCAAGAGAACAAAAATTGGCTTGGAAATGCAAGACGTATCATAAGAGGAAAAAGATGGGATTAATTACAATTTGCCGCATGGCTACATCATGTTGAAATACCGGTTCCTATACAATCACCAAAGTTAAGTAATGTCAAGCCTGGCCAGTACCTTGATGTGTGCCACTTAGGAATACCAAGTACTCTGAGAATGTGTGAGTGGTGTAGTGGATAATGGCTTGGAATTGTTTATCAAAGATCCGAGTTCTAATTCCAGTTGGATTTGTTATATTCACTTATGTGTAAATACACTTGGGAAAAGTATGAATCCATCTCTTCTCCCTCCAACTATAGGTTTATTAGTAATACTTGTATCACTAAATTGCTGTCTTAAAAAAAAAAAGAAATTCTCACAATTTAAAAATATTTTCTGGCTTTAAATAACCTGCAAAGGGTTGATAAGCCAAGAAAAATCAATAATTAAAATTTGTTGAAAAGAAAAAAAAAAAATACATATATATATATGTGTGTGTGTGATTGGTTAACAAGTGACTTACATTGTTGTCTTCTTCAAATGGAAGGCTGAATCTGTTTTCTTCTGTAAATCGATCAACATTAACAGGACGATCAGGAGCTCCATCTAATGAATGACAATCTATCTGGCCAACGTGAGGATTCTTTGGTCTGAAATTAACAGCATCTATATAGACATCAATTCAACAATTTCTTTACATTCTAATTTTAGTGTTTACTTCTTTTAATAGGTTGACATGTGAGTAAAAATAGCCATCAAGTGGCATAAAATAATTACAATTACATCATTTCAAAATTTGGTTTGCTGTTATATCATGAACAGTACTGTTTAAGATTCAATCAGTTAAGTGTTATACATGATACACACTTGGGCAATCACCTCTCAAAAAAACATGATTGGCTGGGTAGAAAATTTTCCCACAGTAGGTTGATATTACTTTCTGCAATAGACTGGTTGCCTACCAAGGCTATAGAACGCAATCTTAACCCATAGATGGAGGGAGAAGAGACGAATTTATATCTTTCCCCAAGGGTATTTGCACATGAGTGAATGCAACAAATTTGACTGGAATTCAAACTCGACTCTCTGATTTCTCGTTCCGAGCTGATATTCACTGCGCTGCAATGCACACTAAAGCAAAATACAAATCTATAAAAAACAAATTTTTATGAGGAATTATAATCTAAGAGTTGAACAGAAAATTACATCGTGATACATATTAACAGTTTTATATTTTTATACTCCCGAAAAGGCAACTGAACAATCAATGTCAATGAACTTATGTCAAATCAGAGAAAGAATTGACTGCTCTTAGAAAAAATAAGTAAAACATTTACTTGAAATCTGGATGTCCACAGAGAACAGAAGTAAGGACAATTATCTCATATTCGCATGTAGAAACTTCCTTCATTTCGAAAATTTCTCCCCTACCATCTGGTTGGCAAACATAAAGAACAGCTGCTTGTCGAGGACCCCCTGTCAAGTCACAAAAGGAGCCACCAGTCAGGTTCACTTGATAAAAAGGAAGATCCAAACCCTCAACTTTTCTTGTATGCACCTGAATAAGAGAAGTAGATCCAGATCTGTTTAATCATATCTAGTTTAGGATTCAATAGGCAAAATAAGAGTTTCACAGGCACAAACTGTTTTTGTTTTTCACACTAACCCATTCAGATCAATCTACAAAGTTACATTCTTTAGGGTTAGAAAACATTTAATCAAAACAATGCACAAGTATAAAACTGAATGAATATGAAGCAGTTCTTATTTTTTGTGTATGCTAAATCAATAGTAACAAAAAGGAAAAAGAAAAGATATTGCTTTTAATATTATACTGACAAACTTTCATTATTTATAATTACTTAAATATTTTAAGGAAAAAAGAGAACAAAATAAAATAATAGTATGTTAAACAAGAGGCTTAAAAAGGCCACAGAACTGTAGAATGTATTTGATTTTATTGTTCTTATTGCCTACCATATTCTTTTCATTGTCTGATATGCTGATATATTTACTCATCATTTGCAAATTGGAACATCAAGATGTTTGAAGTTAGAATTGACATACAATGGAGTTTCAAATAAAAACCTCTGCACATACCATGTCTGACTAAATAAACAACTCAATTAAATAGGGAAAATTCATGAAAAGATTTAATCTAAAGAATTTTGTTTTCATACATTATATAAGCAGAATATTTTAAAGTTATTTTTTAAAGTTTATATTATCAAATACAGTAAAGAGGGAAAAGACAGATGGGTACAGACAGTTTCTATAGCAGTAAGTGATTCCAATTTGATTCCACTATCATATTGACCTAAATCAGTAATGCAAACTTTTATAAAATGTACAATTATGTTTAGAATTATTTAAGTTACTGCTTTGTCTCATATTGACCTCTGCTCCCAAACAAAATTTTCTATAAAATATCAAATACTGTATTCAGGGCCGGATTTAGATGAAGAGAGGCCCTAAGTTATTCTACTTGTGAGGCTCCTCTAAAATCCCTCATTCTTACAAGTAGAGAATAACTGAAGAGTGTTAAATAATTTGAGTAAAGCTGAGGACAGTGACAGGTGTTTAAAATTACTTAAGGGTCTCCATTGTATCATGAAAGCATGTGTAAGAAAGGTCTATGACAGTGTCAAAAATATTATCCATTTTGGCTGGAGAACCCCCTAGATTTTGAGGCCCAGCACGGATTCTAAACAAAACACACACAATAAATAACGTAGCATTTTCTAGTATATATTAAATATGCACATGCAAGATATACATGCAAGGGAGTAGAGGTTGCCAACTTGTTTGAAAAAATAATTAATTATTGCTACACAATAAAAAAAAAAAAAGAAAATTTCCAATGTAATACATATGGAAATAGAATTACACTAGTTTTAAGCAAATACTTACAGGAGGACTATTAACAGCTGAAGTAGATACGGGTGGTGCTGTAAGAAGAAAAAATTGATGTTGTCCAAAACATCTGATTCCATTTAAACATAGTTAAATTAGCAACTTAGTACAAAACCTATACTAGTTAGAACTCTTAACTAGTAATATTGATTCTTATTTATCGTGAGATGGACATAAAGCCTCAATTGACATTTTTTCTCAACCAGAATTGATTTTAATAAATTTTTTTAAAAAAATCAATTTCAGTCACTTAAATTCATGCAATATCATTTTTGGTTAATCAAGTTCCTTTATTGATAAAATTTTTCTCAATGCTGTTTTCAATATAAGTTTTACTCTTTTGATGTGACCACGTCACCAAATTTCAACATATCAGTTTCTTTTGTTTTGTTTTTTTCATAAAAGAATTTGTATGAGTTAAAAGTTTAACATTTTTTCTGTTAATTTTTTTGGATCGCTGATGTGGATATGATACACAGACAAAGTGCACTGTGGTATTATTCAGCACAATAGTTACAATAACAGACAAGACAGAACTTACAACAAAGAGAGGAAGGAGTTTAGATTGCAATATTCACCGAAGTAATCAGTCCAAATATTACTCAAATGACATTCAAATATTACACTTCAAATTCATTACTTAAATAGACCATTTCAGACCATGGGCCAGTCCATCATTTAGAATGCTGCAGGGGTATCAGCCACTCTGCAACAATATTACAATTTTTGTTGTGGGATATATCATCAAAATTCCCTCTCAAGTGTAATGAATAATGAATGTATGTAATATTAAAAAGATTAATTACTATCTTTATCAATTTTTTTGTCTATGTTTAAAATTTGCTATATTTATAGAGGAGGAGTAGTGTCCAATACTGGAAATAAAGTATTTATAGATACAGATAGTGTGAATATAGTAAATAACAATACATGATGACTGCCGGTTTCACATCTAAATGCACTCTTTAAACCAAATGCCACTATTTTTTTAACAGGCATTATATATAGGTCACTAGAGGATTAAGCAAAATTGGAGGAGGCGGAAACTGACCCTTTTGTTTCAGGCAAATGCTTAGAGTTATTTATGGTATTGTCTTTAGATTGCTTATTTATGCTGGTTAGGTGGTTGGAGAAAGTCTGTAAGTTGCTTAAGGTTATTTATGATCATGACTGCCAGATGATTAATATATATATTTATTTATTCATTTGTTTTATGTATTTGTCTTTAGTTTTGAGCTTTGGTATTTGAAATAAGGTTTATTAGAGTTAGAAATTTATTTAATCTTTTTGATCATAAGGTGCTTGTGGGTAGCATAGTAGGGATTTGCTTTTGTACTTGCATTTGCAAATGAGATCTAATCTTGTTTAGGAGTCTATTTTATGGTAAGGTGATTATTTTCCCCTTAAGCAATGTGAACTGATTCTATTCGTTCTTATTTTCTTTATTTTTTGCATGTTTCTGGTTTGTGCTGCATGGCATAACCCATGGCCTACTAATATATATCAGCAGGTCATGGGTTATGCTTTTTGCATAATTTTTGTTGTTAAATGATATAGCAGTTTGTTATTCTGATATATTTCTTCTAACCTGACTTATTTTAATCTTCTAGTGACTTATATATACAGACTGATAAGAGAGTGCACTTGGTCTAAAGATCACACTGAGATGTGAAACTGACAGTCATCATGCAGTGTTGAACTCACGGCTCAAGCTGTCTGTATATTATATTTTCATGCAAAGACTTGATCTCTCGAATAAGAGATTAATATCACTATAAGTATACATCCATATATAAATATTTATTTGGTATTAATAGAACAGTGCTATTAAGTATATATTATTAAATAGACATATAAATCATGACTTAGTGTTTCGTGCACTATGCAATCATCAGGTGCATATCATGAACTGACCCTTTTTTAGATTTGAATAAATATATCTCACTATATAACAATATGATATTAAATAAAAACATGTCTAACCTGCAAAATAATAGAAACTCCACTATCAATATCAGTAACCCTACCAAAAGTAATTGTCAGTCAGTTAAGTGCCATACGTGAAACGCGCTTGGGCGATCATGTCTCGAAAGAGACATGACTGACTGGGCAGAAGATTATCCTGCAGTAGGTTGCCATTGCTTTCTGCAGTAGACTGGTTGCCAGCCAAGGCTATAGAACCCAATCTGTCCTGTTATTTAACCCATAACTGGAAGGAAGAAATGGATTAATACCTTTCCCAAGGGTATTTGCGCGTAAGTGAATGCAATGAATTCTACTAAGAATTCGAACTCGGCTCCTCGATCTCTCGTTCCGAGCTGATATCCACTACACCACAACTGCCCCAAAAACATGATCTGCTCACTTAACAGTCAGTGCATGAATGAATGTATAACTTACAAAGCTGGCATCCATTCTGACAGTGTTGTTAAATATTATTTTGGTTTAACAAAAAAACCAATGGAAATTCTGATTCTACAACCATAAAATGACTTTAAATAATAATAAATATAAGAATAGAGCTGCTCTCTACAAATATTTTTGGCATTTAAAAACAATTATTACCTAGGACATAGTAAAAGCCAAATCTTATAATGGAATAGAAAATAGATGTAACCTTCAGAAAAACCTATGTTAAAACATCTAAATAACCTTAATTTATTAAAACAAAAGTGAATTAATGACCACATGCAAATATAGAGATAAATACCTGCTTAAATACTTAGACTTTGACTAACCTAGACTCAACTTTTCATGTTTTCTTTTTATCTTTTTTTATCTATTTTTTTGCTTTTTTTTCACTATATGTGTGCATTTAAAAAAACAAAATTCACCTCCCTTTTAACCAATGATAAATAAATTGGGCCCCAAAAATAAATAAATAAATATATAACACCTATGATTTTGTTTTCCAATTTCATGTTTGGATTCTGGTATAAACCAAATTAAAATATACAATTAATAAATGAAAAAATGCCACCCCAGATGTATAACTTATAATGATCTTAAACAACACTAGTAGCAAAAATAAATATTAAAATCTAGAAACGGTAGTTCATAATATGCACCTGGTGATTGCATAGTGCATAAAACTGACTTGGGCTTTAGATGTAGGATTTTTTATATATATATATATATATATATATATATATATATGGTATATTTAAGCATCAAGTATTCATTCAAACAGGTTTGATTACAAGAACTGACAAGTTCATATGATAGGCAGCTTTCCAAAGAATACCAGAATGTAGACAAAAGAATTCTGCCTATGACATTTGTTCTTGAAAATGACTGAGATGGTTGAAAGTATTTGAACAAAACAACACATGACCTTCAGACAGTTTATCCACAGTTTTAATTACAATATTAAATATATCTTATTGAAAAATTGGAAACATAACATTAATAAAAATTAGACAGACTTAAAAAGGAGTTTTAAATCAAATTTGTTTGAAGAGATATATAAGAAAATGAAAGAACAGACTAGAACCCACTGTTCAAGCATTTACTTTTATAAAGAGTGCTCGATACAGAGTAGAGTTTAATATTGTGTTTTTGTTATTACAATGGTTTATAAAAGCATAATATCACTACACAAAAATTTTCATGTTTCAGAACAATAATGTTCTTCTTCAAGCGATATGTTAAAATAAATGATGAAAATTATTTATTTTGAAAATATAAGATGAATTCATGGTTATTTAAAAAATTGGGGAGGGGTAGTTGGAGAATATGCTTTTAGGTGTGTCTATATTGTTCAATCAAAAATGAGAGTTAGGTAACTATGGAGTTGAAGATCTGAGTTGCGAAATGAAGCAGGAAGGCCTGGTGTCTAGACATGTCACTTTTTAATTTTGTCTGGATAAGATACATCGTGGGACCATAGATTATTTAAATGGATAGACAATAATTGGTTTTCTTAACTACAATATATTTTAGTATACCATAAATATTTAATCCTGATTCTAAACTAAATATTCTAGTCTCTTTACTCATAAAGTAGTACAAAATCTAATTAAAAAAAACTTAAAATCAATAAGTTACCAAATAGCAGATGCAGTTTGTAAATTTGTAATGCGGTTCTATGACGTCATACCGCGTGAGAGCTCGAAATGTTAACAGAACCATATGTTTAAATGCAATGTAATGTGTTATGACCAGATTTAAATGTGATTTTATTAAGTGTGGGTTGTTTTGATTTAATGTAGATTGCCTCTAATATCTGAAGGTTCTTTTTACTGTGTGTATGAGTGAGGATTATTGTGTTGTTGACTAAAATCTGTCTAATATTACCTACATGGCTATGTTTTTCTAAGAAATGTTGTTTAATTGAACTCTAATCAGAAAGATGACAGGTAAGTCTATGAGAGAGTGTGGTTGTAGTGAAACCAATATATATATAGTGGGTGTCACATTTTTATATTTTTAATTTTGCACGTGCATGTTGTTTGTTTTTGACTTTGTTGACTGCATAGTATAGTAGGGCCAGTTGGGCACAATTTGTGAGAAAAATAACACCATGACGCAATTCACACCATCAGA
Organism: Ascarosepion bandense; assembly: GCA_037127315.1. Lineage (NCBI taxonomy): Eukaryota > Metazoa > Mollusca > Cephalopoda > Sepiida > Sepiidae > Ascarosepion > Ascarosepion bandense. The sequence continues at coordinate 1,953,535 of JBBBDQ010001116.1, forward strand.
AATTTGAAAAGGCATTCTGTACTGATTAGCAAGTCAGAAGCTCCAATATGAGCATTTAAGAGTGTTTATCTGAGGACAGTGGAGAGTATTTGGAAAGAGTTATATGTCTACTGGTAATTAGGAAGGTGTTTGGAGTGGTCACCAGTGACGGCAACATTATGCCTCTATTCATCTTCCCACAGGCCTCACACTCAACATAGTGGTCTACACCAAGTGCCTTGAGTGAGTCAAGAGGGTGGTTGCTGGAAGACACTATATATCTGACAACAGAACTCTCCACTATGCCCCGTAAGCAGGAGAACCCAGTCATGGCTGTCTGACAATTTTTGTGACCACATCACTCCTTACATCTGGTTACCTAAATCTTCAGACTGCAATTCTCTTGATTATTGTGTTGGACACAAGTTGAAAGAGAGACCAACAAAACATCTTGTAAGACCAAAGATGAACTGAAGGCAAGGATTATGGCAGCATTTAACAACTTAGACAAGGAGACTGTCCAGAAGAGATGCAGAAGATTCCAAAATCGTCTGACGACTGTGGTTGAAGCTAATGGTGATTTTATTGAATAAATTTACTCTTTAGTATTGAGAGATATTTTTGTGTAATTTTAGTAAATACATCGGTTAAAATGAGATGTCAGTGTTATTTTCATTTTTGTGTAATTTAGATGACAATTCATCCATCACATCCTGTGTGTATATACTATACACATACACTTTCAAAAAGTTATTTCCAGACAGTTTCTCAAATTCATCTACAATATTTTTTGAGAATGATCTTTTGCCTATATCATGTTTTCTCATGACTATTTACAAAATTTTTTTTGCTAAATCACATTTTTATTTCCTGAATACCATGAATTCTATAGTATAGCATTATCAATAAATTATTTCGTGCATGAGCATAGCAGGACAATAGGTTACAGTGAGACTGAAGATGATGAAGATCCTGTTGGCAAAGGGAGAAGCACACATAGAAATAAAAACTGACTTTTTCATAATCAAATACATTTCATAAACAGGAAGTCTTGTTTATTTTCTGTTTTTTTGCCAAGGTTTGGAAAAACTAGTAGAAATTTCATAAGGCATAGTAACTTGTTACTATAACAAAGAGTCCATATTTTTCATTTGATAGACTTTGTTAAATGCATATTGCTTCATTTCATATCATTGTCATTCACTTCTTCAACAATCTCATTTACAACAGGATCATTTTGTATTGAACGTTACCAATGTATACCTCAAATTGTATTTCAAATACAGTGGAAAATATTTACTACAAAAATTAAAAAAAAAACTAAAAAAAATTAAGTTTCTATATCATCGCAAGATGTAAATTTTTGAAAATGTTTCCTTAAATAAGATACATTATGAAAAAGTTAAAAATTGATTCAAAACACAACATTTTTCAACATAACTGGTGACACACATTCCTTGAATAGAAACAACACAATCTACAGGTCATCAGTGATTATCTCGAATCAAAATTATCCCATCCATGTTAAGAGGAAAACGTATACTGTTTCCTATACATACTCACCATCGGATTTCTCTAAATTAGAACCTTTATTGCGGCCAAGGTAATACTCTTGTACTTGACTTTTCTGAAAAATAACAATAAATTTAATGTTTTAAAAATAAAATGCTTTCACATTTGGGAAACTTTTTAATATACAGTTGAAGACACATATCCAATGGCTCTTTTATAATTACGTTTCAGTAAATAAATTACGTCGAAATAAATATGTAATGGAGTACAATATATTTTCCTCCGTGCTCTTCTATTTTGTTTCCAAGTAACCAATTCACAGAAGGAAATGTGGATAAACATCCAATTTTTATTCATTCAAATTATGACTGATTACATAGTCGGGTGTTTTTTGTCAATTCAAAGAATAATGATGATCTTAACTATTTAACAGATTTTCTGAGCAAAAGTCAATTTGTAAATTAGTTATAAGGAGTTATATTTTTCTGATTTTTTTTCACATTATATTGATGGCCAGTATGAATCTCTTAACATGTTTATCTGATTTGAAAACTTTATGCTTAAAAGAATACCAAAATGCATTTGGAATTGCATTAGTATATCTTCTTTCATTTGAACCATTGAACACGTTAGTCAAACAATAAAAATAAAATTATTGTCTACATCAAGTGAAACATTTTTATTGACAGCAATAAATGCCTAATTGAGCTAACCAGTCAGCCTACAAAGTCGTAACTTTCAACCCTCCATTATAAGCGCTGATAAAGAGGATTAAAGAGATGGTCTAAGCAACTGAATTAGGTTTTTTTTTCCTTTTGTGCATTTTTTAACAACAAATGAACTAGTTTATGATATTTTAAAGATTTGTAGAAGAAAAGAGAAAGAATGACTTTGAAATGATATGATTGATTTTTTATAGCTTATCAACCCTTTGTGGATTAAAGCTCAAATATTTTGAGTTATAAGAATATTTTTTTTTTTTCAAGTGAATATTGCATTAAGAGATACTATTTAACCCATAGGTGAGGAGAAGATAAATTTGTGCATTTCCCAAGGGTATTTACACATAAATGAAGGTAATAAATTTGAACTTATGAATTCGGAGGTGTTATCCATTACACAACCTTTACATCCATATAAATTACATGAAAAAAATGTGTTGGCATCAAATAAAGATCATATTTCTAGTTTGATGATTTAAAAAAGCAACCAATCAATCATGATGCCACATTGAACATTTAGTAAAATTAACTGCTATAAATTTGGAGGTTTGCTTTACTTTCTTCTGCTGCTGAAAGTTTAATTCAGAAAGAAAATCCCATTTTCAATATGTGACATATTAAGGAGAACTTACTTTACCCAAGTCTTTGTTTTCATGGTATTGTCTCATATAATCACCATGGCAAAGTTCATAGGTCCAGAAACTCTCAATCTGTCTCATGAGAGGAAAAAAAAAAAAAATCAAAATGAAATATCAAAAATTGAACAAGGAAAGAAACTGAACATTTAGTAAATCATTACATAAGTTATGGTTCTCTGCAATGATCTGTTACTAAATTAAAGACTGTTGTGGAGTAAATAAGACAGCCTCAATAACACAAATGAATTAGACAAGAAGACTTAAATAAAGAACTCAAGAACAGTTCTGATAGAGTGTTCATTAGAGTACCATTGGAATCAGTCATGACATAATATCATAACAGTTAGTAGTGAGTTATAACAGTGGCGATGAGGAATCAAAACTTATACAGATTAGAAAAAATACCTTTTTTGCTTTGGTGCAAATATTAACAGTGACAACAAGACATTAGAACCATGTTGGTATAACATTTTTTCTTTGCGGTGCGTAAAGAAAAAAAAAAAAACATATTCTTAAATATGGAAGAATTTTTAGCCCAAATGGTAAAAATACAACAACAACAAAAGTAGTTGTTGGAACTCCAGAATCAACAGCAAAAATAAATTAAAATAATTCAGAAAAAAATGGAAAATTTTCCAATTTCTTGGCAAATACCATAACTGAATTCATATACAATTCAGATAATAGAATTGCCTTTACTGCTTATTTTAGAAAATACAAACAAATCTACAGAGAAACTGGGAAGATGAGAAAAGAAAAAAACCCAAAAAAACAAGACTTTTGTTGATAAAGCGACACCAGCAGAACATGAAAAATACTATAATTCTGTACTTTCCAGGGAAAACTAAGAGAAATTTGCTTTGAAGTCTATGGCAAACTTGCCAGAAAGAGGTGGGGGGGGGGTAAATAATAAGAAATAAAAAGAAAAAAAAAATCAAACAGTGGGGGAGATGTTGTGGTTTGGTTTGGTTTAAGTTTAACGACCCATCAACCATTTTGGTCATTTAAGGGTCAGTCTTTGAATATTGGGATCACATTTTTAATATAGTTCAATTGTCTTATCAAAAATGTTTTGTTGGTTATATATTTTTCATTCAAAAATGTTTTGTTGGTAAATACCTTCATAGCATTTTGACCCTGGTTTGGGGGTTAACTATTTACCCATAGCTGGGACCCTAGCAGGTGCTACCACTCCGGGTCAGGGTGGACCTGGGAACAACAGCAATTAAGAGCTGGTTCCATGCTCCTCACAACCTCCCAATCAGAGGCCTTGTTGCCGTATGCAGTTTACAGTCATACCCAGAACCAGAGATGTTGTGGAGTAAATAAGACACCCCCAGTGACACAAATGAATTAGGCAAGTTCCGAAAGAATTCTCAAAGAGCATTTGTTAGAGTATCATTGGAGTCAGTCAAAGTGAGTCATAACAAAAAAAAAAAAAATTAAGCTACAGATTTAACTTGTAGTGAGTCCCAATAAAAAATAAAATATATGCACAAAAATAAAAAATGTTCAAATTAAAATAAGGTATTTTGCACTTTTCTTTAAAGCTCTTTTCTCTTCCTTTCTCTCCCTCTGAACTTCTCTTAACAAGAAGGCAATCCTCAAAGAAAAAGAAGAAGGAAAAAGAATCCAGTTGAAAAAACACCAGAAGTTTGCAGAATCAATGTCTACTTATTTGTGACTGAAAAATACCAAACAATCAGAGAGACTCAGACAAATAACTTCTGTTATAAATAAAAAAAAAAAATGAAAAAAAGGGATGCCAGAAAAGAAAATAATTTGGGCCCATCAAAAAAAAAAAAACTGACACAGAGACTTTTGTTGTTAACTGAAACCAAGATTCATGCCAGAGTCTTGGAGACTGGTCAAAAGGATATACACTGATACCTTTGAGCAAGAAGAGACAGCAAAAAGATGGAACAAAAGAATGTTATCGCTAAAGAAACCAGCTCTTGCATAGCATGTAAAGAATTAGTTAAAAGGTCATCTGCTAATAATATATTTACCCTGCTTAAAGCCAAGAAAAACAAGTAGACTCACACTGACCTATTTCTAAGATTACTACTATCTCTATCATGGGATGACTTTAAGATACCACAACTGAACATTTCTCCAGACTGTTACCAATATCCATCTTACTGTCATGTACAAAGAAGTGTTGATACTGACACATGTGATTGAACACTGGTCACCAGATAACAAAACTGTAAGAATGGATTATTCCACTGGGGATCACATGACCATGATAATAACCTATATTAAGGACCAGACAGAAGTCTGGGTGGATTAACTGAGTGGATCAACTGAATTACGAGTAGCAGCAGCAGTCATACTGGTTACAACCAAGTAGCAGGGTTCAGTGTTCACAGTGTGATATTAAGAGGAATCTCTTAATACTATACTATTTGTGAGATATGCTAATAACTATCTTGCAATAGCAAGATGCCGGAATATCACCTCATAGTAATATCTATTACTACAAATCCACAAGTAACTGAAGTAATTTACTAAGACAATACAACCATATGATACCACAACATATCAGTAACCTTTTAGGTCACAAAAATAACCAATGAGGTTACAACATTTCTAAATAAACATTTTGCTACACTGAATACCGAAGGAATTACTCATAACTTTAAAGTAAATAAATAAAAATATATTATTTATTTATGTCCTTGAATCAATTTGTTTTATTCTTGAAGTTCTGATAAAATAATTATCTTACCACCTACCAACACCACCTAACCACACTGGTAACCTCCTTAGGTGATTATATTTACTCCAAACTTTTCAACAATAAACCAAGTAAAAATTTTTCTTATAATTAAAATTAAATAATGAGTTCAATATAAAAAACAAAGTTGAACAGCACAAAATCAAACAAGTGATCATTTCATATAATCCATGGACTCTAAAAATTGCTTTAAATGCAAATTAAACAAGTTCATAACATTTTTTGGTTTGTCTATGTTTACAGATTTTAATTTTTTTTTTTGTTATATTATGTAAAGTGACTAAAAATGAGTTTAAATATAGAGTATGATTTCCTGTTTTAACACATGATGATCTTCCAGATGTGATTGGCTTATTATAATCAATTTAAGGATGAAGAAGAAGAGGAAATAGAAAAATTATTACTCTGTAGGAGCAGAGCTTCTGATTAAACATTCTCTGCATAATTTCACTGGCTGATTCCTGAACATAGTCCTTTTCATGCTTCTGAAATACAAAGATAAAAAGCATTGGTGTCTTTAATATTTATATAGAAATCAAAAAATACAACTGATCAAAAAAGAAAACAATTCACTATGACAAAAATGTTTAGAGTGCTTTGATCACAGGGTCAGCCACAGAAAATTATCACCCTGGCTCTTACAACATTTCACCATTCCTGGCAGAACTTCTATTGTCATCGTGTGGAATATCCAATAACAAAAATGATGAAAAGAAAAATAATCTAATTTAAATCGGCTAGATTGAAAAAAAAAAGATTGTTGTAAAATTCCCAGCATCCCTCATTCATGTGCATGTGTAGTCGTACCAACATAAATTTACTCCAACAAAGTCTCAAAAGACAAAACTTGTCACAAGAAAACTTTTTCCACTTTGTCATACATTTTCCCCAAATACAGATTGATAGCAAGACAACTATTAGGAGTTTTTAACCATGCCATCAAAAAAAAGAAATTTGAAATTGGTATTTTGTTAAGTCTTTACTTTTATGAGGTACTTTTCACCTGCAAATCTTTAAATTTATTCATTCCAGTTATTGCTGTATGTTGCTCTTTCATAAAGTCAGTCTTTTTGCCTCCTGGATTTGTAAACATCTTTGCTATTAAGAAGGGAGATAACTAGTAGAGTAAAAAGTTACCATAATATACATATATGGATAGCATAGACCAATACTAATGGAGCTGTGATTGCAGACATATAAAAACACAAACTTAAACATGGCCACGTATACCAAAAGGGAAAAGAATGAGAGAAAAAAAAAAAACGTATTTTACAAAACAGCCGAGAAAGAAACATTCACAGTCTTGCGAGTTGGAAAGGGGCTGCTGTTTATTTTCGAATAATGGATGAAATTAACAGACATACACATCAGCTTTAGAAAACTTCCTAGTGCAGATTATAGATACAAAAATCCCTTGGGACCAATCTGAAATTTATGTATTGATTTACTCTTTAAAATTTTGTCAATATGGAGAACTTGATCAAATATTAAACACTCGAAAGAAATTATAAAGTGATACACAACTTTACATCAATTGTATCCTTTGCATACTTTATCTTTCCTAGTGGTGTAATCAAACGGATAGTCATTAGTACTTTGTAGGATGCAGTTTAAACAAAAATAAAATAGTTGTTTGTGCTGGAGTAGTAGATTGTATTAGGGTAGTATAACATAATTCACCCTTATTGGGTTACTTAATGTCGAAATCAGTTTTTGTTTATGTTCTTTTCCTGAGGTAAACAATAGTCCAATGGCTAAGGGTGGCTTTGAAACTGAGGCATGCAGTCCACGATGGCTGTTAATGGTTACAGAAAGAGAAATTTAGGAAAAGAAAAAAAAAACTCAACAAATAATGACATATTTAAAACTTATTTATTTGTAAATTAATTCTTCATTTCTTTTTGACAAATTCATTGATCACTTTGTTGTGGCAAGTATCAGCCCCCTGTTCTGCTACCATCTTTTGAAAAAGGTCTTTATTTATGGAACTGAAAACCAAATTACTTTATCTTTACTTTGAGTATATCTCATTCACTCATTTCAATAAAGAAGATAGCCCCTCCCAGGAAGCAGATGTGTGCTCATATGCTCAGAATCAGATGTAGTAATTTAGTTTTGTTAGAGCTTGCATTAATACAAGTTTGCATAAGTCTACAACTTCTTGGGTGCGTAATGGCAGTCTTGTAAAATCTACAGAATAAATGGACTTTTGCTTTTACTTTAATCCATATAAAATCAAATTTGTTTTTTATAAATATCAAAAGATGAAAAATGCTTCTATTGAAAATCTTTTAGTAAATATGAAAAAGTTTCAAGTTAATAATTCAACAGATATGAACTTCACTATTGTTTTACATCTTTGCTTCACTTAAATAATAAATTTATCCAAAACATTGTTAAACTAAGTTCCTGAAGCAATTTTGGGGTTTGTGACATTGACCACTCCACACTTCATTTAAGGGTTAGAAACACCATCCAGATTCCAGGTGTAAAATTTTTAAAACTAACAAATTGTTTCTTCAAGGTTCTCAATCTCACATTGAAATATTCTGAAGGTTTAAAAAAAAAAAAAAATGAAAACAGAATTTCTGCTTGTAAAATTGGTCATGCCTAAATTAATAATTTTATATTCCTTAAAATTCTTTTATTCTTACAAAAGATTTACACAAAATAGATTTGGCCATTAAAATTTTGTCAATGTTTAACCTTTGCACCTTAAAAAAAAAAACAAAAAAAACCTGTTTTGAAATTATAGTTTTTCCATTGACACTGCTATTAGTTTTAACTACCAAAAAATTCTTAGGCAAGGTTTATTTACAAAATTATAAAAACATGAACGAAATACAATGTGATATCTATTATTTAACATTTTATGAAAATATCTGAAAAGGAAAATTTAAATAAACATGATTTTTCTGCACATTATATATTTTCTTTTCAAATTATTTTTGATCTTTCTTTAATTTTCCATTTCTTTTTCTATAATTGTGATCTAGGAGTCCTAATCAATAGAAATCCAAGATCTGAAATTCCAGCAATTATAGTCCTGTCTACTCTTTTCAAAAAATATAATTTTGAAAATTTTAAAAAATCTTTGCGAATTTCTTAAAAAATGCCTAGAAAATCTACCAACAGATTATTTATTGTCAATCAAGTACTGACTGATGAAGACATCTTAAATGAAGAATGGACACTAAGCAATTTGACTAAAGCAATAAACAAAGCTGGTGAATTTTGGAATGGTTGACAAAATATTGGCAAATTGCCAATTGATTCAAATTGATAAAATGGTATAGAATAAAAATTTGTTTATAGTTCATTTTTTATGATTTAGTAATTTTTTTATAAACTTATGAATAAAAAAAGTTGCTTATATTTCATAAATAAATAGTGTTTAATATTTTTGTTGTAAATTCTCAAAGAAAATGTATACATTTTTAAAGGTTTAGGTTTTATTAAAATATTATCCTTACTTTTTAAAACAATAAACATTGACAAGGGAGTGAAGGCATTACAAAATAATAGTTGTTTCAAGGGGAAAAGAATTGTCCTTTTGACAGTTTTGTTATTGCTGGCATGAAGGTTAAATATTGCCAAAATTTTAATATCCAAACATGAAAAAATAATAATCAAATTTTTTTTTTTTACAGAAAATATTCTAAATAATTTAAAATATTTCTCACAAGGCTCTTCATTGTTTTCTTTTTTATTTATTTTATCTACAGGGATTCATATTGAATTTGCAGTTAAATTTAAAATTTTAAAAAATGTTAAATATTGTTTTGAATAAAAATTCAGATACTAAAAATCATATTATCCCCAAAATTTAAACAAAACAATATTGTAACTGATTAGATTTAGTAATCAATGAGAAAAGAGAAGTGGAGGAGGAATAAGAATGATGATAAAAGGTACTAATTTTCATAAAATCATCTTAATTCAATAATTATTTTAATTTTACAAGAATTTTAATTTCAATATTTAAGAAATTGCTTATCTGTTGACTGAAGGCTGACATTTTCCTTATTTATTTTTTAATAAATAAAATCAAAAATTTTAAATCATTTCAATACAATTCTCATTAAAGAATGTTAACATTTTGATGTTTTTCCCTTCTGGCCGATCACAGCCAAAGCAGAAAAGCAAGAAGTCGTCATCTTCATTGCTTTTTTCCTTAGTTCTTTTCTTAATCAACCTTAACCTCTCAACTTTCTTTCACTTTGTTTTTCCATGTACTTTGTGCATTGATCACAGGAGTGGTATATGGACACAAAAGTGTTATAATCTCCCTAAAACCAGATCTTCTGATTTATGTTATACAACTTTTTATGACTGGCCAAATGTGAAAACTCTAAAGCCCAAGGATGAACTAAAAAGCTTTGTTAACTGCGTATAGGCCCCACACATAGCTTTTGTGTCACTTACATACCCAAAGAAAAATACAATCCAGAATTTTCACTAATAGCAACCACTCCCTCCTAAAGAAGCAAAGAACAATTGAAACTGACCTGAGCCTAAGGAAAAGGATATAAAAATTCATCCAAGGGACTTCTCCCTGCAGACACAATTTACAATGCTCATCAACAGTAACCTCCCATCTAACTTTTATGACTCTACTTATCTTTCTTTTAACAGAGACATCTACATCAGATTTACCACTTGTATTTTTTTGTTAATACAATCATTTAGTTCCTAAACTTCCATCATTTCTTCTTTGTTCTGCCTCCATATGCTTAATATAACAAAGGCCTTCTCTGATTACACTACTGTCACTTGCTCACAATTTATCCAAAGAAATGAATAAATGAGAGAGATAAAAAATTATAAGTGCAAGGAGGATAGTAAAAATTATCAATAATTATTTTATTACAAAATATTTATCCTGGCCAAAAAAAAAAGTTAGGGCATATATTGAGTCTTAGTCACTGCATTGACACTGTTCATACAAGTGTCTGCAAGCATCTATTTAATAAGAAGCCCTTTTTATGGGGTCTTTCCCCTTTTCAGTTGCTGATAGTGTATTCTAGACCCCACTGATAGAGTAGTGCTTGATTTTTGTTATAAATATATATAATAAAAAGATTATAATGAAATTCTTTCACAATGCACTTCTCTATACAAGGTGAGTTGATTTTAGCACAAAACCACAATAGTGAGGCACTCAACAATGACTGAAATTGCTAAATAGCAGTCACTTATAATCCAGTTTTTAACATTAGAATCTTTTATGAAAAATTGCTCAATGAAATCAGAAATTATGGCACACAGACATTTATATGGGCCACGTGCACTAAGTGACAAAAGAATAATGATAATGTAGTGAATGGATTTTTCTGTACTTCTTTATCTTATTTAACTCCAGTTTAATTTTGAAATTCACATAACAAGGAGTTTGAATGGGAAAACATGTTTACGTTAAATATTAAATGTTTAGGTCACGCATTTGATTTATACAAACAAAAAAGATTTTTTTTTCAATTTTATCATGAAATTTGGTGCATTAATGAGAGAGTTACACAAAGCAAACGCCAGGGCCAGATTACCTCATGGGTGTGATATTCTGACAGTGATGGATTGCCTTTCTCTGGGTTTAGGATAAAAATCCAAAACAGCATGAATTCAAAAGAAGGTCTTAAGAATTCTGAAGCATCGATGTCTCCTATACTCAGGTTGAGAGGCCAACTAAGACCACCCTGCTGAACCAATGTACAACATGCGTTCCTATGATGTAATTCCTCCCATTGCCTCTTAGAATCCAAGCTGCCACCACAGAACGAGTGGGACTTACTATGTTCATTTGCATGCAAACTTTTCATGTAGGCATGACTTTTGGGTGTTAAGCCTGGTAAAACTTTCATCTTTTCATAACATATAGAATTAACTATTTTGCATATTCATTTGACACATATTTTATAAAAATTAATCTTTCAAAGAAAATCAACTTGCAAAACTGTGTTGCTTATCGTATTTGTAATAATAGTTTTTAATAATGGTTTTTTTCAGTGTTTGAACCATGTTCAGATTTGCACCATTTCTTTTATAAAAAAAACAAAAAAAAATTCATGAAACCTGAATCCTTAGCTATGAACATTGACTCTTACAGATTTCAAAAGAAATATGTTTGCATGAAATATTGATTTTTGATTTAATTATTTCACAACTGTTTTTATTAACCATTTTTACTGAATCTTTTTTTTGTTGAATTGAATACTACACTCTTATCAGAATAAAACCATGTACAGTATTTAGTCAGATGGTAGTTTGTATCTCTGCTCCATACTGTAGAGCATGTCATTAACAATTAGCCTTTTCCCTTGTGCATACTAATTTGTGACAATTTACCAATTCCTTTGAATGAAGATCTGAGCAGAAGTATCAAGTTTCCCCATTTTTCCTTCTATCAATCTGAAATCCTGACAAAAATACTATTGTCAGAAACTTGGTACTTTTGCTCAGAGAAAATAGTAAAAATTATACAACACTATTGTATATTGTATTTCATGTTTCAATTTCTAGTTTTGTCAGTAGGCAGATGAGAGAAGGAAAATACGTATGATTCTTACATATTATTCCTAACATGAATTGTGTTGATTCCTGTTTACATTATCATATTGACCCGTCAGGATCATTGAAGATTTAAATTTTTTCCTTCTCCTGGACTAGTTCCAAACTATATCTAGAGAGTTCAGTCTGTCCTGCTATTTAACCCATACCTGGAGAGAAGAGGATTCATACTGTTCCAAAGGGTATTTGTGTAAAAGTGAATGGAGCATACATGACTTGAATTTGAACTTGGCTCACCAATTTCTTCTTCTGAGCTGCTAACCATTACAGTAACTGCACACCCACTTACACAGTGACATGTAATACTTAACATCTACAACAGCCCACTTCTGATAAACAATGAATCTAAACCAGTAAATTATAATTGTTGTCAGTTATGAATTAAACTGAAGTTTAAAGACAATGATCCTCTCGTATCGTAAGAATTATTTTGGTTAGAAGGGAGATTTATTTCAGGTGGTACTTTCTAAACTTGCACTGACCCTTGATTTCATTTGGCCATCCCCTTTTGGGAAGTAGCAGGTGCTTTGAGCCAATGGCAGAGCTGTTTTCAGCATAACCTCACTGCTGACCAATCACAGGGCACGTATCTTGAGGAAGGAACAGGAAGATTTTCCCCGAGGGATTTGCATGGACAAAGGTGGACAGCAGCAGTTGGCAGAACTGGACTCAGGGTGAAAGGATATCAAACTTTTTGCTGTGGTGTGACCGCATAATGCAAAACCAGCTTTGCGTTTTCCCCTACATTTAAAGGGGTCATTAGCTGTAACTCATCTTCATACAGCGGAAATGTGTGTTTTATCCCCTTAATAACGAGATATAATGGTTGAAATATTTTTTGTGGTGTAGAGAACCTATACTAGCCTGGCTAGTCATTGGATTTCCCATTAACCAAATCGAATCGCCTAATTGTGGCTTCCGGAGTCCTTTTTATCTCCATATTAACGGGATATACTAGTTGTTGGTTTTCTCATTAAAATTGTGGATTCTGGAGTTCCTTAAATATTTGACTCCATATTGAATTTTTGCTGCGTTTGAGAAAATCTTCAAGTGCTATGTGACCAGAGCCACTACTCTAAAGAAGAAGAATAAGGAAAGAAAGCATCAGCCCAACAAGTCCCTGGAAACAAGGCTACGGGAACCTTGACTTATCTGCATCCCACCAATTCGAATGTAAGAGAACGCCATTTGTATTTCCACCTTCTCGTAAGTACTTTGTGTCTGTGTTCGTAAAGCACACCTTCCTCTTTCCCTCTTGGCTAATTCATGACTAGGTCAGAATATTTTAATTGTATGTTCCGCAATCAGTTTTGACACTAAAATACCTATACTTTTAGCAGTTCTTCTGTCTTTATTGTACATATTTCTAATGCTAATCATTTATTAAACAGTACATGTTAAATGTAAAAACCTTTTTATGTATTTTAATTTTATGTTGTAATAAATAGTTCTGTAATTGAAACGCAGACATTTTAATCTTATTTGCTTTGCCGCTGTGAACATGTGGTAATACATTAAGAGAAAAGAGTTGCTCCACCTGAACGCGGACGAAAAATTTAAGGAGGCTAAATTATACCACCATAAATTCTTATTTAACTAGAGTTATTGTTTTTTTGGTAAAAGAAATAACTCTTTTATTCTGCTAAATTTAGATGATTAATTCTTTTAGTATCTTTTAATAAGCCTTGAGAAAACTCAAAACATACACAGAATTTAATTTCCTGGCTTAGTGTAACCTGTCCTTACACATCAATATCTACGATTATTGTATCTTGCACTTTTACAGGGTGTGATAGGTAAATTATCATCATTTTACATTTTTAATTTTGTGCATTGTTAGTTTTTGATGTTGTTGATTTCACTGTATAGTAGGGTCAGTTGGACACATCTGCAAGAAAAAAAGCATTATGATGCAACTCACTTTGCCAGAAATTTGAAAACAGCATGCTGTACTCCATGACATTTGTGCCAGAAGCTCCAATACAAACATTTCAGAATGTTTGGGTGTCAATCTGAGGACAATGCAGAAATTTGGAAAGAGTTGGATGATATATCTGGTCAACATTATGGAGTTTGAAGTGATCCCAAGGGATGGTGACATTATACCTCCATTCATCAGAGGGCCTCAGACTCAACATCAAGTGCCTTGAGGAGGTAGTGCTGCCTTGGGTCAAGAGGGTGGTTGTTAGAAGACCCTATATCTGGCAAGCAGGAGAACCCAGTCATGACTGTCAGACAATTTTTGCAACCACATCACCCCTTACATCTGGCCACCTAACTCCCCAGACTGAATCCACCTTGGTTATTATGTGTGAGGCACAGTTGAGTAAGAGACCAACAAAACTCTTTGTAAAACCAAAAATGAACTGAAAGCAAGGACTTTGGCAGCATTCAACAGCTTGAACAACGAGATTGTCCAGAAAAGTTGCAGGAGATTCCAAAGTTGTCTGGAGGTTGTGGTTGAAGCCAATGGCGATTTTAGTGAATAAATTTACTCTTTATTATTTCAAGATATTTCTGTAATTTTGGTAGATATATCTGTTTAAAATAAGATGTTAGTGCTATTTTCATTTTTGTATAATTTAGATGACAATTCATTCATCACACCCTGGATAAGTTTTCAATTGTCCATGCATTAAATATTATTGCCACTGGTGCCTCTGATATGGTGATTTTCTAAGTGTAGGTTAGATGTGGCATACGACCCAAAGTATGCTATACTCAATGAAGATCAAACTCACTTTTCAGTCGTAATTGATTTTGTGAGACAAGCTTGCTAACCATTACGCCACGTCCAAGTGCCCCTGGTGCTTCTGAATTGTATCTGGAGATTACTGGCAAAACCTAAAGCAAAATCTGCATTGTTAAAGATCCTGACTTGGCATCTCAGTTCTAATCACTTTACGACTGCTCTAACAGAGTTCATGCCTTTTCTATAAATATTTTCATTGTTCTAATAGGCTTTTCTCTGTGACAGCTCAACTTTATGAATTTAAATGCAGTACTAGATTGGCAACTAGGTTCCATCATTTTACTGTTGAAACAGATAGCAGTAACTGTAAGTTCTATTTTAATAGTTTCCTTTCACACACTTCTCACCTGTGGAACTCTTCTGGCTTTTTGCTTTCCTGGCAAATGTGATCTTCAAAAATTTTAATGCAATGTCAATCACCATCTTCTGTTTTTTCTCATCAATAACATGTCACAGTTTCTTTCACTCTTAGTAACATCTTGTATCTTAGTGGTTTGTCTTACTTGGGATGAGATGATTGGAAAAAAAAAGAATTACAATAAGATTTGGAGAACAGTTATTGTAAATCTTTTGCTTTTTCAAGCTTGCTGATGCATTGTGGCACAGTGAATATCCGTCTGAACTTGAAATCGGAAAGTAGAGTTTGAATTCCAGTTGCATTTGTTGCATTCACTAATACACAAACACCCTCAGGAAAGGTATTAATCTGTCGCGTCTCCCTCCCTGGGTTAAATAGCAGGACAAATTGGGTTCTATAGCTTTAGATTGGAACCAGTTTACAGCAGAAAGTAATGGCAACCTACTGCAGGAAAATCTTCTGCCAAGTCAATCATGTCTCTTGAGACATGATCACCAAAGCGTGTATTATGTATGGCACTTAACTGACTGATTTAATAAAAAACATCTTCCCCTTGAGATGAAGATAAATTAGGGATGGAGAAATTTGTACTTACATTTATATCGTTACGAATCTCTTCTGGAAGGATGCAGTGATATTTTTCTTTGTTATTTGTCATTACAGTCACAGAATGAGATTTGGTGGAATCTTCCTGCAAAAGGAGAAATTCTTATATACATACCAATTTTTGAATAAAGATAACAGTTACATGTGAAACTGAATGATAGAAATAATGGCCTGAATTTGAACATCAAGATAAATTTTTTACAAGTAGATTATTGTCCTTATCTCTGTTGTTGTTATCACATTTTGGCCATTGTGACCTCCAGTCTTCATCAGGTGTATTTTGATCTACATAACCTGCAGTGAATTTTAAACTGAACGTTTTATTTAATCTACAGTGGGTAGGTTGTTCTCATGCCACTACCCATGTCTAGTGATATCTTGTCTAGTTCTTATTTTAGTACTGTTCAGTTATTGCTTGCCCTGTTTCCACTGAGTTCAAGTATATACTGTCCAGTCTAAGGATTGAAAATTACTATGCTACCAAATTCCCAAACACGTTTATCCTTTAAGCTAGTGTTCCTTGGGAATTATTAAAGCATTTTCATCAGTTAATGCACTGCAATTAATGTAGTTATTACAAAAAAAATTAGTTCAATAGATTATTAAATAAATTTTATTTTGTAGTACAAATTTTAACAAAATGCAACAAAAGACGCATTTAACACAGCTGTGTGTACAGTTATCAGATTCAATAGTCCAGGTTTTCAATTGCAGATTTAAATGCTAACTGCTTTGAGGCTTTTTGTTAAGTAGGCTAGAAATAAACACTTTGGATAACAGGTGTAAATAACGTGATGAGAAATTCATTTGTTAGAAAATGTCAACCAAATACAAAAACCTTCTGCATAGCTTGACATTTTTAAAAGAAATAATAGAATTTAGAGAATTAGATTACTGAGTTATACTAACTGAAGGGATAAACAAAAAATAAATAAAAAACAGAGAATCAATAGAGTTGAAAATAGTAATTTGGTCATTTGTTAAAACTAAAAGAACATTTCTTTTTTGCAATCAAACGAATTGAATTACAATGGTTAACTTATTTTTAAAGTTAAAAAAGTGATAAAATCAAATATTTGTTAAACATACAGACCTACAAGATAAAATCTTTGCTACAAACAAGAGATGGTAATAATGTCTATAGAAAATTCTCTACAAAATCAAATAATTTTTCTATTATTCTGTAAAAATGATAATTTAAACAACTTTGAAAAACTGACTCTTCTGAAAGGTAAGTTAGTTTTTGTTCATTTATTGAAAAAAATAAATCTAAACAAAAAGTTATCACAGATTGGGTTTTCTTTTATTAAAAAGAAGATCAATAACTGGATGAATATTATTATTATTGATTGATTAAACATTTTTAGAGCTTTCTAAATCCAGTTCTTGTATCAAAATTCAAACGAAATTATTCGGTTTACGACGTGAACTAAAATAATTTTGATTTTTAATTTTTAAGGTGCTTTTTTGTTTTTTTTAAATGTAACATCTTTAACAGATGACACGGTTAAAATTTTAATTCCTTTTACAATATAATTTACGATGGAAAAAGGTTATCTAACGCTGTAAAAATTATTAAATCATCTTTTTTAAAGTTAAAAATCGTACCAAAAGAAAGAAAAACATTCATAGAGGAAAAGAAATGAAAATTCAATAGGAATATAACAAAAAAAAAAAAATTATTGCAAATAACCTAGTAACTTATATTTTTAATATCAAATTTGTCAAAAAATAAATAAATAAATAAAAATAAGATAATGAAAGAAAGGATTTTTGTCGTATTTTAAAGTGTTAAGGAAAAAGAATGCACCGGATTAGATTCAGCTACAACAAATAATGAATGCAATTAAAAGAAAAAAATTCTTTTTGTTAGTACACTTTTACGATAACACTCCACAAACGTAATTTACTTAAAACAAATAAATTACTTAACTACTTGAAATTAATTTTAAAAAGTTTAACTAGTAAAAAGTGACTAGAGAGTATCACGAAAAAGAAAATGATTGTTTTCTTTTTTTTGTTACTCTGAAAAAAATAAACCATTGTTTATGGTCAATAATTGTCTTACTTTGCCGACAGGAATAGGTCCAGCCCAATTGATAAGAAATAATTCATTGTCCATAAACGGACTGAATTCTGCTAAAACTATCGTCAGCAAATAAACTATGTATATAATAAACGTTTTCTGGAAATTATTCAGCGTCATCATTTTTTTTCCAAGTCTTTGTCCTTCTCCTCCACAACTGCGTACAAAAAATAGGCACCGAAGTTTACAAGTCACAAATGTCTATCCGATGACGCGAACCAGCCGGAAAAATAGAGTGAGGACAAAGACTTGACCAACAAATATTACGCACGTAAGCAGCCGATCAATGTGCGAAGCGACGCCATTGAACATTAACCCCGCACCAAATACCTTAATTCGCTCTCCCGTTCTATTTACTCATCACTTTTATAAATATCTTATTATTTCCAAGTACAAGTAGCCGTAAAACATTTTAGCTAAAAAAAAGGAAATATATTACTTTTGAAGTTGCCCAAAGCTAAGTAAAGATTTAACTGTCATTTCTGACACGTTGTTATGTCCGTTTTTTTCTTCACTTCGAGCTCATTCTGTGCGTGACTACAACATGTAGTGACGCTGTCGTAGAAGGATGTTAGCAATGAATGACTTTTATACAATCTTTCTTCTTCTTCTTTATGCCACCCAATACAGCAAAGGTCTGCCAGAGCAAGGGATAAAAACTCTTACAGCAACAAGGGTATGCTTTTACGTTCATTTTTACACGTTTTATTTTCCTATTCTTGTATTATCCAGAATGTTTAGGCCTTCCTTATTCCAACACCACAAAAGGAAAGAAGGAGGTACCGACTTAGTTTTAACCTGCAACGCAATGTTTAATACGTAACAGCAAACTTTTATTGCTTTTCAATTTAACTTTAACCACGAATAAATGAAATGAGTGAACATGACTGTCTTTTTTATATTATTGATTTAAGTAAAATAACGATGTGGTCATAAGTGCCATTTATTCTTGTTAAGTGACGGACTACCCACTTACACACTCTGTGACCATGGTTAAAAACATTTCAAAATTTAGTTTATATATATATATATATATATATATTCGTTCTGCGTATATTTTTCAGTTATCGCTTGTCAGCTATTAAACAGGTAAATTGATTTGTATTTAAATATGAAATCTTTTTTTATACGGATTTTTATTAATCATCCCATCAACGAGGTGTACTGCTTCTTTTTTAGACGTGTGTGTGTGTTTTAAAAAAAGGTAATCTGACATGTTGCTAGATTTTGTTGTGAAGGGTAAAACAATAATCGAATCTAAAATTGTGGTTTTTTGCTTATTCCATTTTAAAGCATACTTGTCACTTTTTTAGCAGTAAACAAAAAAATCTAGTCGAGTTTCATGTTTAATGGATTTTTTGATAAAACTAGATTTTTTAAAATAATGACATCTGGCTGGAATTTGTTTTCTTAACATTAAAGAAGATTAAGATCGGTGATAAACTTCTAAGTTTATATAATAATTTCCCTGGTTTTGTCTCAACAAAATCTGGTGACACTTTCACCACAATACAATCGTTTCCGAGATTAAGTTTTTATTTTTCCTAGTTAAAGTTAATGTACTTTCGTTTGTATTTACCTGAATAATGTGTGACATTATTTGTTTATTTTTCTTGTAGCCACACCTATTGATTACTTTTAGTTTTAAACTGGTGAAAATGATGTATGAAAAAAATTAGACTACTACTTATTGTATTTATTATTGTAAAAAAAGATCTTTCGAATAAATTTCTGAATTAGCGTTTTTTTCTCGTCGTTTTGAAAAAAAACATTTCCTTTTTTTTTTTAATTATTATCTCTTTCTCTTTTTTTAGATTATTTAATTTTTTTTACTTAAAAGTAAAAAAAAACTGAAATTGAGTTAAATTTAAGTATAAATTCTACTAATCGGCTATTTTTTTTGTTTAAATAGTTACTGAGGCAACAGCAGCGTTTTATTTTTTATTTTTATACTTTATTTTTTGTCAAATTTCTTGAACACAAGGCCAAGGAGATATCATTTGAAATTGATACCAACTTTTTAAAACTTGAGTCAAGTTGTAACTTATTTCACTTTTAATATCCTATGCATAAATTTTAAAGTAACATTAACAATGTAATTATTATTAATACCCCCTGACCTTTTAAATGTAAGTACTAAGTAATTCAGGACGATCCTTAAACATCGCCTTCAATACAAATTTTCAAGTGATTTCCTAGGAGCATTTACCTACAAATAAAATCTACTTCCGTATGTAATGATGATATATCGAACTCTAATACAAAGTTTTCACTTTGCTCTCTTTTTTAGCCTTTGTGTATTAATGAAAAAAAAATGTTTTACCATTTCTTGCATAAATGTGAATAAGTATTTTTTAGCATTAGTGGTTGGTTCACTTGTTGCAGTGTAACTGTGATAATGACGTAAAAGTAAAAGACCTATGCCATGTACAAAAACAAATTATTGACTAAATCGAAAAACCTACGATCTGATCTTAAATTTTCAGTGAAAATGTAAGATCAGATCGTGGATTTTCTTTTTTTTTCGCTGAATTATTTCCTTTTCATTACCTTTTCTTTTTCTTTAACTAGCCTCATATTCTGGGCTCACCTTTGGATTTGAAAACACGTGTCCGAAATACAATGTTTAAATTTATTTTCCTTTTTCGTTAAGAAAAAAAAAAAATTTAATTTAATCTCCGAAAGAAACTTATTTCAGTTTATATGGGATGGTTTTAAAAAATAAAACCAAAAAATAAAAATTAGCGGAATATTTTCTCTCTATACAGGGAAAGATTCATTGGAAGTCTACACTACAGTCCTCTTTAATCTGAGGATCCAAATTTAAAGAATTTCAGAATATGAGGCTATTTTTTTTTTTAAGGGAGCTAATTCAGTTTCACCATAAATTGGAAGGGTGAAAAATTAGATGGGTGTTACTGTTAGTGTTGTACAATAAAAATTTAAGTATGACGAAGGTGTAAAAAAAAAAAAAAAATTTTTTTCCGTGTATAAATAAAAATGAGGTTTCAAATTTAGTTTTTATAATTTTTGTTTTATAGTTGATTGCAATAGTGTTTATTTTATAGACATTAAAAGGCTGATGTAACAATGTCAATTAAGTTACTTATGTGCCATACATGATACACACTTAAGTGATCATGTCTCTCTTGAGATATGACTGACTGGACAAAAGGTTTTCCTGCAGTAGGTTGCTATTACTTTCTGTGGTAGAATGGTTGCCCACCAAGGCTATAGAACTCAATCTGTCTTGCTATTTAACCCATAGCTGGAGGGAGAAGAGATTGATTACCTTACCCAAGAGTATTTACGCATATGTGACTGCAACAAATTCAAACTCAGCCAATGTCCACTGCACCACAACACACTGGATGTCAGCTCGGAACAAGAAATCAGAGAGCCAAGGTCAAATTCCAGTTGAGTTCATTAAATAAAATTAAAAATAAACCTACATAGAATACTTCCTAAAATGACTAGAATTATTTTTTACCTTTTTTTATGTTACTATTTTAATCACTTGCTAATTGCAAATATATTTTGTAATTCTACTGTGATGTGTAGGAAATATAGTCATAGTACATTTAAAAAAAACAGATGGATCATATTTTCTTGATAAAATAGGATACAGAAGTAACACAACACTTAAAATTTGCTAGACACCTTTGAACTGACCCTTCTTCAGAACAAAAATCTTCTGTAATTTAAAACTGAGTTGCTAATAAGAAAAAATTTTTATTAGTGGCCAAAATTAAAATGTAAGGCTAGGGGAGTGTGGGAGGAATTATTCTCTGTTAGATAATGGCTTCTCTGAAAAGGGCCAATTTATGTTTTTAGTTCTTATTGCATGTACAGGGCAGGGTCTCTATGTTAATAACAGACTCCAATATATCCAAGCAGTCTGTCCCATGCCTTGTGGAATACAGAAAAAAAATTCAGAAGAATAACTTGTTCTGCATGCAGCAGAATTTAATAAATGCTTGCCAATTGCAGAGGCATGAGTCTGTGAACACCCAGATGTCACCAGCTCATGTCTGTACACCTGGCCCAGGACATGTTGGGCGATTCTAATTTCCAACCTCTGGATGGTTTTGCCCACATAGTGAACCTCGCATCAACACTTATATTGATATACAACTAAATTGCTTCGATGGGCAGGCAAAATATCCTTACAACAAAATGTAAGCTGTAAAACTGCTCTGGACTATAACAGCGTTGAAACACCACTTAGTTGTAATAGAAATTTTTATCAGCGTATGTCCAATGGGATCAATCCATGGTAGTCTGACATATACAGTACATTTAGATAGACCATTGAACTTAGCAATTTTTTCATTCAATGGCAGATGTAATAACACATTCAGGATAGTCATTCATCAGAGATAGTTGTTTAATTTTCTTTAGCTCAGCATCAAGTTTGCACTCGGAACATAACATCTGAGCCCGATGAGTAAGACAGCTAATAAGGTTAATTTTCCTGGTTCTGGGAGCAAAAGAGTCCCAAGTTAAATAAAGGCCAGAGAAAGTGGGTTTACAATAAACACTCATTAGAAAGCCTGAAACTGTTCTTTCTACTAGAACATCCTGCAAAGGTAATCGATTGTTCTCTTTTCTATTTTCATGGTATATTTTAACGCAGGGTGGAGATTATTCAAATGTGAAAAGAAGTCTTCCACTTTACTGCTATTAAGAAACAACATATCAATGTAGTAGAATTAACAATAGGGTTTATCAATTTTATTGAAAAGCTGTTTCTCATGAAAACCAACAAAACATGTTGGTCATCAGAGGATCCAATGGACTATCCATACCTACTCCATCTATTTGTCAATACATGCAGTTGTCAAAGCTGAAGGAGATTTAACTGCCATCTCCATCAACTCAACAAACACACTTTCAGAAGAGGATGGAGACTTTGTGGAGGCCATGACAAAAAAAGTCAGCACAAATGTCAATTGTTTTGTCAATTGGGACATTTGTGAACGCTTGATATATCGAGCGACACAAAATATTCAGTGTCAGTTGTGTTTCAATTTTCGCATATATTCAACGAACTGAAATGAGTTGGCAAACAATACTCCGAAGAAGATGCTAACACCGGATCAAGAACTTCAACCAACCACTTATCCAGAGTGAGTTGGGCTGAACCCAGCATAGACAAAAATGGGTCTAAGTGGAACACCCACTTTGTGAATTTTTGGTAACTCATACATCTGAGGACACTGGGAACCTACAGGATGAATATTGTTATAAATTTCTTTAGTCAGAAATGGCATAATGCCAATATGGTCTGGAGCATTTTTACAACTAGAAGGGCTTTACTTTCTTGCTGTAAGAAATTGCAGAGGCATGAGTCTGTGAACACCCAAATGTCACTGGCTCATGTCTATGCACCTGGCCCAGGACAGGTTGGGCAATTCTACCCCATTCAAACGTAGATTGGAGGCTCTTTTGAAAGGCAGCAACCAGGTTTACTTTGTCAACCTTGGCAGATTTTCTACTGAGATGGGAGTAAATAGTGGTGTTATCTGTATAGATGCTTACATGGGAATTGGTTACATCAGGGAGATCAGAAAAAGTGTAAGTTCTAGGATAGAGCCTTCAGAGATGGCCATGTTCATTTGAAAGAATGTATAAGCTTGCATGTTCAAAACAACCATTTCTTCATGATTTGATAGGAATGACTGAATTAAATCAATCATTCAGAAACACTGTAACTCTGGAGTTTGCACATAAGGCCAGCATGCCAAACCCGGTCAAGTGATTTTGAGATGCTGCTATTCTTATCAAGAGCCTTGTGTGTGTATAATATATATAAAAACATATCACTCAATAAATCCTGGGCCTAACTAATAAAATGACAACTTTTAGGCAAAAATCCACTTTATTCCTCAACACAGTCTCCTTCTAGGGTGATACACTGATTCCAATGCTTCTCTCACAATTTGATGCCTTTTTTGTAAGACGATTTGTCTTTGACCTCAAAATACGCCTTGCTTTCCGATATCGGGTATAGAATAGGCTAGATGTGAAAGCAATTCAAAATGCAATTCATGTAGTTTTGCCATCATTGCAATCAACTTGTGACATAGTACATTGTCTTAGTTAAAGATCACTTTTTCTTCATTTGTGGCTGTTTTTTGGTGATTTCTTCCTTCAAACACATCAATAATAATATATAAAATTTGCTGTTGATAGTTTTTCCTTTCTCGAGGTAGTCGATGAACAAAATACCTTGCTCATCCCAAAATACAAAGGCCAGACCTTGCCTGCTGATGTTTGTGTCCTTGGTCACTTTGGACAACTCTTAGTTGACTGCCGATTTGACTCTGGAGTAAAGTGATGGATCCATGTTTCATCCATTGTTACATATTTATGTAAAAACTCCTTGCTGCATTGAAACAATTGCAAACAACGCTCTGAATCGTCAACACGTTGTTGTTTTTGATTGACTGTGAGTAAATGTGGCAACCACTTTGAACAAAGAAATGTTCCTGCAAAATGGTGAATACACTGCCTTCTGATTATGTTCAATTCCTCTGCTATCTCATGCAACTTCCATTTACAATCAGCCAAAACAAGCTTGTGAATTTTTTTGGTGTTTTCCGGGACAACTGCCAATTTTGTACGACCTGAACATTCAGCATCATTTGTGTCTGTATGACCGCATTTAAAGTCAATATACCACCTCTTAATCGTTGTTTTCAACAGAACAGAGTCCAGGTAACACTTTTCAGGCCATTGTTTTGCTTGAATGGTATTTTTTCATCAGAAAGCAATGCTTTACCAACACAAAATTCATATTTTTCCACTGTTTTAAAAATCTGCAGCAGTATATTCACTTAAATTACTGTAATATGTAAACTAATAATCCGATTGGGCCCAAACTTTGTTACGTGCCATTGAATGTTAGTACTTCATACATATCATATGGATTTTATTAGTAGCACCATCTATATGTCAGGCCTGGGATTTATTGAGTGATGTATTTTTATATATATATATATATATATATATGATGGTCGTTAGCACATTACTGGTAGACCTGGTGAAGCAGAAGTAATATTGTTTGTCAGAGAAGGATGTGAGATGCCTAACTATTTCAGCATTGATATTAGTCTTGAATACCTTGTCAAAGAGGTAAGAGGCTAATAGGATAATAATTAGAGGGGTGAGAGAGCTTTCCAGAAGCATATGAACTACAGAGGAGGACTTATAACAAGCTGGAAGTGGGGAAGGCAACAGTTATAGTGTGGAGAGGACTGGAGCCAGTTTAGAGGTACATTTATTTAGGATGATGGCTGGAATTCCGTCACCTCCACTTACCTATGGGAATCAAGCTAAAAAAAAATTATTAGAGGCCAGAGATAGGGTTATATATATATATATATATATATATATATGTGTGTGTGGAGAGAGAGACTCAGTTGAGCCTCAGTTTAAGGTGGGAAATTGGGTGTGGGTACCCTCAGACAAGTTGTGTGGTGTTGACGAGAATTTGCATGTAAAGCACTTGACTTTGTCAGCTGTGGATGTGAGGGTTTTGAATAGAGAAGAGATCAAGGTTTTTCTTTTGTTCAGTAAGTATCCTCTTGCAAAGCCATCAGTAATCTTTGGAACCAGACTTGTGAAATGCTATATGTTGCTTCATTCTATCAGCAAACAACAGCTTAGCATCATTAAGGACATGCTTACATTCATTACAAGGAGAAACAGAGGCACCTATTATGATCAGATGTGTTATTCTGGTCAAGCCTGAGTAAGTGTTTGCTGTGTATGATGACAGCCAAGCAAGCAGGAAGGAACTAAGGAGATGAACAAAGTTTAAGTTAGAATTTCTTAGCTGGAATGAAAGCTTCAATGCCCAAGCTGTTTGTTGATAGCAGTAGGACAAGGGTCGGCAACCTGCAGGCCGGATCCGACCCGCGAAGGCATTTTGACCTGCCCATGAGCCTGATTACCAATGACCCTATTTTTAACATGAGAGACGAGGCTTTCGAATTCAGCAAAAAGGACTGCTGTTATCTTCCTCTGATTCAGCCAACCGAATTTGAATACTATGACTGCAAAAACATGATCAAAACCCAATCGCCTCCATTTCTGCGTAAAAAAAAATAAAAAGTATAAACATAAAACAAAAACTGAGAGCTGATTTGACTGACTGACTGGCAACAGACATTAGGCGGAGACACCTTCAGAGGGACAATGTTGTCTTAGTCGGCTTTCTATTTCATTCCTCCAACAGCAACCTCCCCATTGCTTACCCCTGCCACCTACCCAATGTAACTTGCTGGAATCTTTCAATGGGCCATGTTCTTATCATATGTAAGTGTATATGTTTGCAACTCTTTGTACTCGTATGTATGGGTATATGTGTTTTGTGTGTGTGGTTCGTTTGTGGTACAATTTTCAATAACAGTTTCAAACCTACATGTCATAATTTCATCTATTTCACTTCAGTTGATTTTTTTCACTTTGAAGTATTTTGACGTTCCTTGAGGAAAAGTAATTTTTGTTAGGTGTTTTTTAATTTTAGATTTTCTTTTGTTTTTCTGATTTCTCAATATTTATTTTCATTATGGTTTTAAATATTTAGGTTGACAGGGGTCTGCATATGTAATTCTCCTTAATTTTTCATTAATGGCCTTTGTCCGGCTCGCAACCTGCCATTATAACATGATCCGGCTTGCAGGGTCAAATGAGTTGCCAACCCCTGCAGGAGTAGGAGAAAATGTTTGGTTCTGCTATAATATTAATGAATAAATGTTGAAAAAACAAACCCGCAGGTTTTTGTAATTGATCTTGCACCTTAGATCTTAGAAGTATGTCACTGCAATGACTTCCATGAAATTTTGGAAGTGAAAAACTTTACCAAAGGTAAAAATAGTCTTTGCCACATTCAGTACAAATTTCTAACTGCTTTAAGAAATGATTGGCAGGGTGAGCAATAACTGAACAGTACTAAATAAAAACAAAAGATATCCCTAAACATGACAGAAGAACAATGCCCCCTTCTCACAAATTATCTAATGGGTTTAGAGTTTTAAATCCTCTGTAGGTTACCTAGATTGACACACATCAGATGGTGGATGAAGGACAACTACTGGAACATAAGATGAGGCAGGTAGTCCAAATATAACTAGGATAAAGTTTATATTTGATATCAGTGTCACTGTGTAATGAAAGAAGAGCTTAGTTATTTTGTACTGGGAGAGTAAGATATTGAATAAGAAAACGATCCTCTCCATTAATATTTAAGACCATTGTGTTCGTATTTATATATTTCTCTCCTGCAATGCTCAGATTTGTATTTTTTTAATTTTTTATTTTTGTTTGGTCTTAATTTAAGATACTCAATCGTAAGTACATCAATATATATGTTGTCATTTTGGATGGCATACTGATATAAATATTTTGACGGCATGATACTACTTGTAATGATAGTGTAGTTTAGTAAAACTTCATAGTGTATGACCTTGTAGATCTCTTGGATAATAGATATTTCAGTTAGGGTGAATTTGAAAATCAACTGCATTTTAATTTGTGTGCTTCAAACTGACCTTGTGGAAAACTGCTTTCTATACATCAAACCTTTTGGTGCCAACAATACACAGAACTAGTTATCCTTTTAACCTTTTTATTAACAAAAAAACAGCTCTGAGGACAACTGTTTGAAATGAATTAATTATCATTTTATTCATCTTTTATGGATATTGTTATATTTCAAAGCCATGGAGTCAGCTGTCAATGTACCATATTGATACTGTTTAACAATTGCAAAATCAATCCCTATAAATAAAGACTTATTTAATTTCACATTTGTTACAATATATATATATATATATATATATATATATATATATATATATATATTTTAACAACACCCATCTTTTTTGCTTTTTGTTTTCTTTGGTTTGTATTTAGAATAGTTGTTGTAATGCTTGAAGTCTAGGTTTAAAACATTCTGTAAATAAATGCTGCAATTTTATACCTACCTCCACAAAAAAAAAAAAAAAAAGATGCACATCACAGAAGTAGTATATTCTTTTTAGGATTTGGTAGAATGAAACTTTATCTGTAGATCTTGTATAGTTTGCTTGCTGGTCTGTTTGTCTATATTTAATTCGAAAAAGCATATACAGTGATAAAAATCAAAACTCTTACATTTACAGACTAATTTGTAACATTGTGTTTTTTATCTTAAATCAAACCAGAAAATTCTTGTTCTTAAATATTTATGCAAAACTTACTGCTCCAGAAAGATATTTGCTAAATAACCTTTAGATGAGTATGGGTTTTTCGATTGAAAAAATGATCAGATTACAAAACTAGTTGGTGCTATTATAGAGTGAGGCCTACCTCAATATATCATCTACCATGCCCCTCCCCTCATGTGGCCATGAGGTCTAACATGGATATTTATATCTCCCACATTTCTAAACACGTCCATTACCTGCCCATATAAAAAGATTGAAATGAAGTACTTAAATCAGAACCTTCCTTGGCCTGAACCAGTTAACAAATATTTCATTTTGACTGGAAGATAAGAAATTCCAGTGATTTATTCATGCCATTCCTAGAAGATATACAAAGTGTTTATTGCTAAAATAAATATATTGTATTTGATAGAATGTTTTGACATCTCTACATAGTATATAGATAACTCTTTAAAATGAAAGCTAATAAATGGAATTTCATATTTGCTTTAATAAAATAAGATTTAATTTATTTTTTTAATAATCATTTCACCCCAAGCAAGGCAATACTGCTACTTGTTTGCAGGGGTTACAGAGAAAGAAGAGAGAAAAGAAAAAAACCAGTACAGAGGATAACAAAGAAAGGATAAGAGAGGTGGGGGGTCAAGGAGATAGAAGTAAAATTATTAAGTGGATTTAATATTATATTTTTCTGGGAGAGAGGGAAAATATTTAGAACGTTCTTGAAAAAACAAGTAATTTTCAGTAAAAAGTATTACATAACAGCATATTGCGTATACCTTTTCTGTCTTGTATAAGATACTTTTTACATTTGAAGCTTATTTATAAATAATTCCTGCAGTCACTGATATCTCAAATAAAAAAATCTTTGATCATTTGATCATAATTATACGAGGATGTTTTTATATCTGACAATATTTATTCTATTACTTAAGGTAATTTGGGAACTGAATAATAGAACTATTTTTTTTTTTTCCATGAAGACTTTAACAAGACCTTTGTATAACTGATGGTTGAACATTCTCAATGGCCTTAGTAATCAAAGAAATTGAGAATTGTCAAGATTACTTATGTTAATTTACTTTGACTATTGAATTTCTTTATATTGTAATTTTTGTTAATGTTTAAACATTTAGTTCATATTTAAGAAAATTACTTTTGTAAAAGAAACAGGAGAAAGAATAAGACTTTTTTCTCTATGAAAATGCTCTACTTCAATAATCAATATTCTGCAATATTATTTAAAAAAAAAGGCTTGCTCTGAAGAGTTGTCATAGCGATGTCAATTCTGTCATCTAGGGAATGTCATCTGTTCGAGTTCTTCATGCTGAATCAACCTGCAAACTTGTTGGGTGTTGCAAATGACTAAAGCTAAATGGAAATTTGTCAGAGTAAAAATGAAACCTTTGCATTGTGAAGTCCTTAGATCGCCAGTTAAAATAAGACTCTGCATCTTGTCATTACACATACACATTTCTGTTTGTGTTGAGTATTTAAATTATTCTCATCCATGAAGCATTATAGTGTCGAAGTGAGTCTTTTACTTTTCTTTTTAATGTTTACTTTAATGTTTTCCTTAGATATTAGCTATAAGGTTTAGTATGTTCAGGGAAAATAACCATCTAAATTCTTAAGAAAAAATAGGTTATTAATCAACTCTTCATTAATATTCTGCTTGTTTCTGCTCATAGCTTATGAGTATGCAGGATGCAACCTCTCACCTACACCACTTTACTGCAAAAACGTCTCTCTTTGCTATCTGTGCAGACTATAAGAAAATGCTATTTTCAAACATTTCTTATCCTACTTTTTGTTAAAAATAAATCTATTAGTGTATAGTTTTAGACTTTATTTAATAATTGTTTCAAGCAAGCAAGATCAAATATGCAGGTTAAACATTTGAATAGATACAACTCAAAAGTGATGCTATTGTTGGTAGCTGTTATAAGTAAGCAGTAATGTCAAAATATTACTTGGTACTCAAAACCTTGATTTTAAAATTTTTATACAGGATTTCTCTCTCTTCTATTTTTTTGTGATAGAAGTAGCAATTAATCCACCTCCATTGAATCACCTTTTGCTTTTAAAACTTTGCTATACCTTTTAGCTTACAGTCATGTCACTATTCACATAATCATTTGGGAACCTCATATATTGTAAGCAGATTGTGCCAAACTGTCATGTTGGCAAGATTCAAAAAAGTAACTTTTTAAAGAACAATATTTTATGACCAAAAGATTTTTACTATTAAAGGCATTCAGCCTCTTTTAATACCATATAAATATTGTATTTCCAAAACTCTAATCAGTAGCACAAATAGGGTTACGTAAGTCTCTGTTACTAACCTGCAACTGATAAACTACATTCAGCACCAAGGACTCTGAGAGGCTTTCAAGAGTATAGAACTACCTCTTAATTGCTGTTGTTCCCACATTTACTCTGGCCTGGGGTAGTTGTACCTGTTAGGGTCCCAGCTTTGAATGAATAGTTAATCTTCAAACTTGGGTAAAAACACTATTGAAAGTATTAATATTTTTAAGGCAAAAAAATACCAGCAATACATTTTCATAGTAAAAAAAAAAGAAATTACCAGAAGTTTTCGTAAAATAGATTAATAATGCTAGCAAGAACTTTTTTTTTTTTTAAGCATTAAATGGTGCATAAGGAGTTGATATGCTGCTAAACAAACTAACATGCAAACTGAAAGTTTCTCCTCCCTCATGTTGCATTCTTAAAACTTCTGGCAGATCTTGCTTACTTTTTATATAACAACTAAAAGTTTGTCTGAAATTTGATCTATTGTACATTCTGCACCCTGAAATCTAGATGATTGCAGGCTTTCCAAGATTTGTAACTTAATCATTCTATTGACATGCAGCATCTTGCTTAATGCTGGTGATGCACATAGTTTTCATCTGATATAAGAAATATCTCAGAATGTGTATTTATAAAAACTGAAAAGTGAGTGGTTCAAAACATTCCAGTAATCCTTTATAGAACAGAAAATTGTAAAGTTCATTATTTTCATGTGAGCAAATAAATTTTCTTTTTAAATAAGTTAATTAATATTATAAAAAATACATTTTTAGTTATGCGTCAAAAAAGTCCCTTCAAGATGTGGGTAATCATGGCTCATGACAACTTGTCTTTTGTGACTTTCAGTAATTTTTGATCCGGTCCTATCTCTCTTTTTTGCAATTTTCTCCACAAACTCGTTATTAGGTTACTTGCTATTTTCCTGAGCTTCAGCATGCGCAGAAAGTCCAAAATTTCCTAGATTTTCTCATGTCACAGAAATTTCAAGTCTCTTTTGTAAGTATAAATGCATTGTTCCTATTTAGCTTTTAAAATTTATTTATTGCTCACATATTCTGTCCGTGTTATTTTTAGCCATCATTAGTAAAAACTTGTCTTTGTTACTTCAAGTCTCTATCTGTGCAGCATTCACTGTATTGTAAGAGAGGTGTCTTTATTTATCTCTTGATGGATTGTTTTCTCAGCAGACCTACAGAATACACTGGCTACACCTCTACAGGGGGTAAAAGTCCCTCAAGGAAGCCACCTTTTTGCTGTGGGTGGCAACTCTTTCTGCTTGAGAACAGGATCCTGGTGATTGAAAGTTTTAAAAGTTGGGCTATACATATACTCTTAAACTCCAACATGGCGGTTGAAGAGGCTCAATCCAATCAATTAGCCTTAAGTCAGACTAACGAAACAAACAAAATGTGCTCATATTTACCATATCAAACATTGAACTGATTTAGTAAGTGGTGGCTGTTAGGTCAGACTGAAAACAAAGGAATCTAACATGGTTGTTTCAATCTGAGGAAAGTTCATTCGTGTCGACAATCCTAGATGTAACAGGTGGGTAGAACCCTTCCCATGTTTGAGTATACCAGTCATGCCGCTCTAGAAGAGTGAGGTGGGTGGGATCCCTCTTCCGTATGGGGGATCTGAAGTGGGTGGCAAGTGTGGCTGATGAATACAGTATGACCTAAAAAATAAACTAGAGATTACATATTGATATAGACACAGAAAATCAAAGGGAAGATTTTGGGGATTCATAGTAATAGAACCAATAGATGACAAACTAATAACAAAGTTGTCACCTTTTTATAATAATAAAAAAATCTTAGCATCTCAGATAACTCCAAAAAAGGTGAAACATCTAGAAATAATGTTATTCATAGAAGTTAATTGGAGTAAATAAACTATCGCCCGGTTCACACTCCACCCACATCTTTTGAACAGGTGAAGAGGCTCATCCCTTGTTTCCTGTTTAGGATGTGGTTCCCGGTTTTCTCTTTTCCAATCTCTCCACTCTTATGTAGCCCCCTGCACATCAGTGGTGTTACCGCCTTGCTCGGGGTGATATAATTTTTTAAAAAAAATCCAAAGAAAACACGAAACCCTAAGGCTGACCAAATTTCATGATGTAAACGTCTACCTACACCAATTTTGAAATTGCTTCAAAGATACGGTGAGCAGCACTGAACCCTGTGTACACTGGAGGAAATTAAGAATAATAATTCTACCAAAAAACAAAACATTACAAACATTAAAAAAAAATATATAGAATTATAGCTACCAGCGCTTATATCGTTACCTTTGATGCACCAGAACCATCACCGGAAATAAAAATTGGATATACAGTTTCCAAAGTAAAAACATATTCCTAACCCATTAATTTGTCTCAACTGCCAAAGATATGTACAAGGAAGTTGGTATTTGAAAAATGTGGGGAGAATGTTCCTAACCATACAGATCGGATGCTTAAAAACCAAATTCCTTAATTGTAAACAAAATCAGACGTCAACTTCCAGGAACTGCAAAATGTGAAAAAAAGAAAGATTAAAAACTAAACACAAAAAATATTCCCTACTCAGAAGCAAGGAAAAAGCATTGAAACAAACTTTAATACCCCATTATATGCAAAAATTAACCAAGCAACATCAAGCTATACCTATGAAAATCTAATATCAAGCAAATTACATGATGCACAATAACTAATATTAATTTAAGAATTAAAAAACATGTTGAAAATATTAAAAACCACTTATAAACTTGGAAACAACCCATACTACTGAACCAAAATTATCCACAAACAATATAAATCCAACACAAAATTCACTGACAACAACCTCTCAATGACAACACAAAACTTCACAATTTCACAAACAGAAAACTGACAGAACAAAAACCAATCAAACTTCAATACAAAACAAAATCCAAATCCAAAAAAACAGAAGAAACAATCAGTACAAAGATAATCAGAGAAAAACGAAATGAAAAGAACCCAAATAATCAAGAACATTCAAATACTTGACAAAGAACAACTTCACAAACAAGGAAAACAAACAGTACAGAAAATACGGAATATATTGAAATAAGTAACCAAAAACATAGTTATCCTTAAGATCCACTTACTAAAATAAAATAATTACCACTCAAATGGACAGACAGACATGAGAAATACATGCACCATAAAATGGAACTGTAGAGGTGTTAAACCAATCTGAAGAAATCAAACAACTTCTTATAGATTATAATCCAAATAAAGTCTGCTTGCAGGAGACCTTTCTCAAAGAAACTGACATCTCCTTTAAATGATATGAAACTTATCACAAAATAAACATTAACAATAGAGAATAGGTCAAGTAAGGGTACTTCAATTGGGTACTTCAATATTGGTTAATTGGTTAAATAATGAATACCCCATGACAAACTACAATTAAACATATCATGGCAGTAAAAGCTTCAATTCATTGAACAATAATGCTATGTTCAATTTATATTCCTCCAAAACACAGACTGAGTAAGAGTAAAATAGAAAGGCTAATTGGCTAACTTCCCACTCCCTTTTTACTTAAAGATTTTAATTCCTACAGCAAAATGTGGGTCTGTAGGACCCCCCCCCCAATCAAACTTGTGAAATTATGGAATCTCTGATAGAATAATGTGATCTATATATTCGCAATAGCAAAATGCACACATACCTGTACCCAGTCAACATCAGCTATCAACCTAACCATATGCTCCCCATCAATTTTTATAAACCTTGAATGGAAACTTCATGATGACCAATGTGGTAATAACCATTAACCTATTTTCTTAAATAAAAGAAAGCCTATGCCAAAAGAAAGGAATCCAAAATGATAACTATACAAAGCTAACTGGTTAAAATTCAATGAACTCTGCTCATCCCAAACCAACATGGAAATTCTCAATGAACCACAACCAACAGTCTCCTTTACAAACTTACTAATACAAATAGCAAGACAAAAATACTCAAATCTTTCTTTAAATAACATACCAAATGAAAGCCCTGGTTTACAGCAGAATGCAGAAAAGCAATTAAACCCAGAAAAAAAAATGCTAAAGATATACTTGCACAACTCTACTACAATCAAACTACAAGCAAGCTTGAGTAAAAAAAATTGTGGTTTGAGTCTGTCATCCTTCCAATTCTTAAACCTAGCAATGATCATTCTAACCCAACAAGCTACTGACCCATTGTACTAACAAGTTGAGTACATATACCAGGCCCTCAATAAGTCTGGCAAAGCTCAAACTGTTGCCCTGGATATTTTCAAAGCATCTGATAGGGTCTGGCACGCTAGCCTTCTGCGCAAGCTACTGGGTTATGACATCACTGGACAATTGCTTGGTTTGAGCCAATCGTTTCTATCAAACCGCATAATGAAGTTTGTCTCATCCTACCACACAAACACTTCTACTCCAACAGCTTCTTTTCTTGCACTTCCCACCTGTAGAACTCTCTTTCATATACTTTCTTTCTTGACAGCTACAATCTCCAGGAATTTAAATGCAATGTCAATTCCCATCTTTTATCCACTTTACTCCAGTCCTTTCCACATCACCCCGTGTATCTTGTTCTTTTACTTTCTCACTCTACATTTGCAACTGTCATCACACTTGTCTTTCCATCCTTCTCTTGTCCTTTTTCCTGACACCGCCTGTAACTAGTTTGTCTTTCTCTTTGCTCTCCTCCTGCTTAAACTTTTACTCTTTTATGTAGCCCCCTGCACATCAGTGGCAGTACCGCCTTGCTTGGAGTGAAA
Organism: Ascarosepion bandense; assembly: GCA_037127315.1. Taxonomy (NCBI): domain Eukaryota; kingdom Metazoa; phylum Mollusca; class Cephalopoda; order Sepiida; family Sepiidae; genus Ascarosepion; species Ascarosepion bandense. Next base: position 1,988,788 of record JBBBDQ010001116.1, read on the forward strand.
CAATTAATAATAATAAAGAAAAAAATATGCAAGATGAAGTGAATGTCTTATCAAGCTACCAAAGTAGATTCTGGAAAAACCAATGATCAACTTGTATAGCTAGAATCCTTTATTCATGATGGCTTTGTTTGAGATCATCATGTGGTATCAGTATTCTTCGATCTTGAAAAAATCTATGACACCACATGGAAGTAAAAGGAAAAAGAGTTATATTCATCTGAAACATCTTATCAAACCGAACATTCAAAGTACGAAATGTAAACACACACACACACACACACACAGGAGGCAGGAGTACCTCAAAGTAGCATTTTATCATTTACATTATTATCATAATAAATAGTATAAAAAATAAGCCTACCACCTTGGTCAAGAATTAAAATTAAATGGACACTTACTTCCCATAGCCTAACAAATAAAATATCTAGGAATCATACGAGATAGCGAACTTAACTTCAAGACACACATTAATTACCTTAAACAAAAATGCCAAGACTTTAAAAGTTATAAAAGTAATATGAGAACTGAACTGGGGTGCCAACCAAAAAGTAATGCTCAAAATATATAGGTCACACGTCAGATCAAAATTAGATTATGGATGAATCATTTACAGTGTCGTATGTAAACCCTATTCTAAAAAAAACTACAAACTATACAAAATCAAGGACTGAGATTGTCTTGGAGTTTCATAACGTAACACCAGTTGAAATAAATATGAAGCTCTATGGATAATCATAGACCTAACATTTTTTTTCTTTTTATGTCAATCCACAGCATTCTACACAGATGGATAAAAGAAATCTTAGATAGAATAGGTGCAGCAGCTACAAACAGACAAATTCATAAACAATTCAGGCTATCAAATAATCCATCCTTCTATACAACTGATCTACAAACAATTCAAAAGATAGGAAGGTTCTAATTTTCTCAGACTACTTCCTATCTAGTTTAACAGCAATTAAAGAAAAGAACACAAATCATCCTTATATTCAAGAAATCCTAGAAACATGCTGTCAGCTAATAAAGCATAAAACAATTTTGGTTAGGATTCTTGATCATATAGGCATCAAGGGAAATCATGAAGCTGACACACTAGCAAAAGAGGCAACGAAAAAGAAAATAACCAACATCAAACTCCCATTTAGGGATTAAAAAACAAAATTACTCAACACATCAAAAGAAAATGGCAAGCAATTTGGGACATGTTCTTAAACTATATGAACAATAGCCAACAATAAGAAAGGAAAATATAACCATTGGCTGACTGTCAACAAGACATAATGCTTAACAGAATAAGAATTGGACACATACACACCTTGGGGTACCCACTGCAACCAATTTCTCATCGTCAAGCATATCTTGATTGAATACAAGAAGCACCAAAAAAAAAAAATGTAGTAGCTATTAGCATGCACAAAATCTTAACATGTTCTTCAAAAATATACCTCCTGCCAAGATAATAAGATATCTGATAGAAATAAAATACTTTTAACTTATATAGAAAATAGTGTGTGGACTATGAACCATACAACTTAAGTTTTGAAATACTCCCGAACTATGCAACTTGAGATATTTTGAAAACAATTTTTAAAATTTCACAACTCCTTGAAATTTATTTTTCTTTTTCTTGAATAAATAAAAAAAATCCAGTTTCAGCATTAAATGACCCAGAGGTGTTGGTGGACTGGTAAAACAATCAATTAACCATCTCTCGATATGTTACTTTAAATCTATAAAACCTAGCTATGGGTCTTTCGGCATATGTAGTACTACTTGTTTTAATTGTCTTCAACAAGGCTATACTGTATTTGTCCTATTTCCTGTTTAATTTTATGTTCCACACTCTATTTGAGATTCGGTTGATTATTCAATGGGAGTTGCATTCATTATCATCTGGTATCAATGTGAAAATAGATCTACTGAAGTCTTCCGGTATTTTGAGTTATATATTTCATTTATTTAAATAAACTTATTGATCCCCCACTTCCACCCAATCCAAGGCCAGATTTTTACAATCTAGTCCTGCAGCTGTAGAAGTCAAATAACTTTGTTTCAGTTCATCTTGTCCAATTCTGATCTTAGTATCAGATTTTAATACTTCATATTCTTCCATGTTTTCATGACCTATTGTCACTTTGGCTCCTTTGCTGTCATGGCCTCTGATGTATTCATTCCATCTTAACATTATCATTTATGAATATTCTTGTTCTTTGTATTATGTTTTTTGTTATGGTATTCACAAAAAGATAAAAAGGAGTTTGGTATGATCACTTCCAGTGCCATCACTTTAATGTCTAAACAACAATTGTTTGATTTTGGCTTTCATTAAAGCACCAAAACAAAATCCATGACAAAGATGAAACTTTGCTGTTTTCTCTTCTTTCCATGATCTAAACCATAAAATTTTCTTTGTAGCAATATAATAATAATTCTTTGTAGCTTGTAAAAATAGTTGAAACCCAGCTATGTGACACAAAGGAACTAAGATATATTTTGAAGATTTTTTTTTTTAACATAGTGAGATTATACAGCCTTTTTTATAGGGTTCAAGTATTAATGTTTCTATTGGATGAATGCTTTGAATAAAAATATTCTTTGCAATTTTATCATTTTTTTTTTTAAATTCTTTTTTTTTTCGACAGGAGATCTCAAAATTTTCCTTTGTAAAGACAACATACAATCAAACCAAAGTAAAGCTGAAAAGTGAGTAATTTTCATTGCTTTCATTCTTTAAGTAACTTTCAAATTCTGGTTATTAGCTTTTCTACCCAACAAGTTTGTTTCATGACAACTTCTGACACTCAGATTTTTCATATTAAATATAACTTCAGTAACTTTTAATTGAAAAAAAAAATGGTAGAATTTTCAAAGGAATAAATTTAGTAGTGAAAATCTTTTTCCTTAAATATTGGGTTAATTTGAAGAAAATTTTGACATTTATTTACAACCTGTCTGAAATTATTAAGCAAATCATATAAACTTCAATAATTCAAATTTGGTTTGAAAAAAAATTGTCAAATTTTATACAATCAATTTAGATGTCAAAACAAAGCCCGAGTTAAAATTTTAGTTTGTATCAATGTCTTATTGAAGTTATTTGTATTCTTAAACCTGTCATCTGAAGTTAGAAAGTAAAATGAAATAATTACATTTTACTCCAATGAAAGGCAATGAAATCCTAAAAATTTGATCAGTACCTATCATAGAACAAAAAAACAAACACATAAGTCTTTGAATCCTTTACATTTTAATATAGGGACTCTTCTTCTCAATAACAGCCTCCCATCTATTATCCACTGATTTTGTTAATTTTTCTTACTTCAGCAGGTTCAATTTCTGACATGGTAGTTTCATTTACTTCCCCTAGCTCTGCTTTGTTGTTGTACTGTTTGCTGCCTTCACATAATTTCATCTTCATAATTGACCATAGATTTTCATTCAGATGAGGACTTGTAAATCTTTCACGAGTAAGTTTAGATACATGAGAAGGAGCATTGTTGTGTATAAATGCACTCTTCACTTTGAAACTGCAAAACTGGGACTTGTACCTTGCAAAGAAAGCCTTGTTAATAAAATCACAATAGTTAGCATTGTTGAGTTTAACTCCATCGACTTTGAAGAATCCAATAATAGTTTGGTTGACAATTCTAGCCCATATCATAACATTACTACCTTCTTTTAGCCACAGGCACATCTAAATTAGACAAAATCCATTCTTTGACTCATCTCATATCACTAGATTCATCCATGAAAATTATTTTAGAAAAATCAATTTTCATGTTGTTCTTGGTTCAATTTTAATACTTTAAAATATTTGCTTTACTGAGAGGATGTTGCCTAGAAAACTTTTTTCTTTCTAGATCCTAAGTCAAAGAATTCTACACATTTTGTCCTTCTGGACTCCATCAATTTCAACTCTTTTAAAAAATCTAAGTGCCGGTCAAAAGTGTTTCACTATCTTAAGTTTACATTCATCTTGGGAAAGCAAGTTCTTTAAAGCCTTTTCCTTTACTTCAAATTCTCAACTTAGTTATATTTTCAACAGCCATATTTATTGTTCAATAATCTCTCCAATGTAGACATTCTCTTACCCAGCAACTGTTATTCTGTTTTTCAGCAGTTGTTAGATCCTTCCCTTTACCCATGTTCCAACATATATTATGGACAAAAAGAAAAAATAGTTCTTATTACATTTCAGAAGTTATAAGCTAATATTAGTCTAATCTGGATACTAACTTCAGTCAGTTAATTTTTGTAAATTTTAAATATCTCAAAAACTAACCATTGAAAATTGGAGTAGATAGATTAAACTATCACTCGGTTCACACTCCACCCACGTCTATTGAACAGGTGAAGAGGCTCATCCCTTGTTCCCTGTTTAGGATGTAGTTTCCGGCTTTCTCTTTTCCAATCTTTTCACTCTTACGTAGCCCCCTGCGCTTCAGTGGCATTACTGCCTTGCTCGGGGTGATATGATTAAAAAAAAAAAAAAACAGAAAAGTTACTTAAATATTTAGCTAAGGATGGAAATTAAAAAAAAAATCATTACTTTCAGTAGAGCATAGGCTATCAATAATTGTCCATATCACAATATTGTCCCATCAACTTCTTTAGCTGACACTATCATCAAGAAGAAAGTTGTTGATTACCTCTTGAACAATAAACAGTATGGTTTTCATTCCTTTAGGTGCACTGCTGATGTCTTAACTACTTAAAAATGACTGAATGTTTATGAAATTAAACATTTTACCAAGGAAAGTTACACAAACTATTTAACAAGAACCTGGTGAAAATTGCTTCTCATTGTACAGATAATATGCTACAATTGATAAAAGTGTAATTAACCTTTTAGCACTCTGTAGGTGACTATTTTCACTAAACAAAATGTTAGTCTTGTCAATGCAAGTTGAATTTGAATTTCTTGGTTGTGTAATCATAGCCTATGGCAACACCTAAAACAATCTTAACTGAAATTGAAAGCCAGGAATTGTAGGAAGAAAGAATACTCAGTAAATGAAAAATGTCCAATATCAAATGTTGTGTATTGGGGTGGCTGTGTAAGAACAATCTGAAAAAAATGATGTATTTAGATACAATGGCAGGATTCTAGAAATGGACTTTACAACTCAAAGTTGACATTTAGAAATAGAAAATATATGAATAGTACATTTGTCTACATTTCTGGAATGAAGAGTTATCATTATTTACACGTGGACTATTATCCTCATCTTTGTTATCATAACAATGTTTCAGCCGCTGTACCCTCCAGTTGTCATCAGGTGCTTCTCCATCTGGATAACCCTCAAGAAATTTCGAACTGAGCCCTTTATTCAGCCTACGGGGAGTAGATTCTTCTCATTCCACTGATGTTTAGAAATATCTCGTCTAGTTCATATTTATTACGGCTCAGTTATTGTTCATAGAACAATCTAAAACAGGTTCAGTTTGAAATTTCCTGAAGGTTACCTGGATCAATAAACACCTGACGAAGGCTGAAGGACACAAGGTGCTGAAACCAGGTAATAACTAAAAGTGATGGCAATAGTCTGCATGCAAATAACAGTGTGTGTGTGAGCCAAAAAAGAAAAATGGAAAATAGTGAAAAAATCATGACAAATCAAAGTCCTGTAAATTGTCAAGAGAAACAATTAGAAACTAAAATTTCCTGTTCCAACTTTTGAACAAAACATCCCAAATAGTTTCAATAGCAATTCTTTTAATATTTTATTTATTCCTGAAGTAGTTTTTTGTATATTAAGTTCTGTTACCAGTTTCAATATTTTTAATTGAAGATTAAGTATGAAATGCCAAAATATGAACTTGATTCCTTCAAGTTCAAAAATATTGCCAAGATCAAGATTATATATATATATATATATATATATATATAATTTTAAACTTCACACAATAGGTATTCAAGTTTTACTCTTAAAATAAAAAATAAGGCAGGTGCAGTATGTAATTACTCTACAGTCAGTTAACTATTTATATTTAGTTTATTTTAGGAGGTTAAATGATTCTAATTTAGAGTAGGAGTTGAAAAGATTGAATTTTTCTCTTAGAAGATACAAGTTAAATGATTAGTGTGTATGCTCCACTTTCAGTAGACAGGAATTTTACATGATAGAATTTCAGTAAACTAATATATTTGAGATGGTGAAAATAGTGAACTGCTGCTGAAAATATTTATTCTACAGTTATATATATATATATATATATATATATATATAAAATGATTATAATAAAAACATTTTACATCATTACACAAAAGCTTTCCTATTTCAGCACTGTGAATTGTACTTCTTCAGGTGATAGCTGGTAACTGTTGATAAAAATGATTATTGAAATTTAAAAGCAATTTACCTTTTTTTTTTTTTTTTTCCCAAACAGTTAAAGTGGGTACATAAGGTCAGAATTAAAAATATACTTGTGGGTATGTCTCAATTAACCATTTAAGTCAGATCTACATTAAATAGAAAAATAAGGTCAGAGGGTGGAAGTGGGTGATTTATAAACTGACACTTTGGCTTGTCATCATTAACGATTGTGAATGATAAGACAACAACAAATGTATTGTGTGTAGCCAAGTATGGGGTTCTATTGGTAGAAGTTGTTTTATTTTATTTTATTTTTTTTTAACCTTAATGGGATCTGTTGATAAAATAAATAACTGTGGAATATCTGTATAAGATGCTAATAATACTGAATAGACAGCAGAACATAGCAATATTTAAATTGAATAAAACAAATAAAGTAATTATTCATAGATGGTAGATCATTATATATTAATAAAATAATGGCCATAAAATTCTAATAGTTGTTTTTTCATAAGAATTTTCTTTTAATTTTAAAATAGACTCTGTCGACATGTCTCTGTTAATTCACTTTGGTTTAGCAGACCTTTTTGTTAGCAAACTTTTATTATTGGGTCATTCCATGTCAAAACACCAGCAAAAAGTTGAAATTTGCACCCACTGACACCAAATTACTTGAAATTTGGCACAAATATTCCCCTTCATGAGTTAGAAAAAAGTGCCAAATTGTTTTGTGCTAGACCTTACCGTTCTGATTTAGGGGGGTGTAAAATTTTCATATTTTGCTTCCAAATTAAGGCCACAAAACGTGACAAAATTTCAGCATTTTTTTTACAAATTAAAAAAAAAATACTTCTACATATTCAATATTTCTGAAATTTGGTAGGAAGGACAAATAAGGACTGCAGAATCCAAATATTTAATTATTTTAACCCTATACCTGATAGAAAATATAATTTTGCTCACCCAAAAGCATACCCCCAAATCACCAATTTTTACGTATGTAGCTTCCGGCCAGTCTGTAAAAAATGTGTCCTCTTCAATTTTCATAATATTTTTTCCTAGCATCTACTATGACTGCTTAAGTTCTTCAAAGAATTTTGTGAGGGTTTCAAGTCTGCTTTAAAAGATATGACCCTGCCAAATTTTTTTTTTTTTTTTTTCCTATGTACGTACAGGAATTCAGTGAAAGATTGATAAAGACAATCATCCTAATGCTCCAGGACTTCTCAAATGTTCATATTGTGCTAAGTGAGTTCTCAGACTATTCAATAAGATTGTTTTTATTAATTTAAAAAGAAAATAATCTAAATATATTTTGCAGATATTGCGTTTTGTATGGTACGGATAGATTGTCTTTAACAAGTGATAAACATTGACTCATGCATGATGATCAACACTGGATAGAATATTTGTACATGACATGAAACATAAAATTAAAAGAAAATTTTGAAAATTTATTTTGAATTATTTTCATGAAACAAAAAAACATTTGATTTTTACAAAAAAAGAATGTGATTTTTTTAAAACCTAGAATATTTTTAGTTAGCACTAAACATTTATATATATTTATAGGTCGGAATTGCTTTCAATTTCATCACTTTTAAAAAATTATATTTTTATTTTACAATTTTTGAAAGTTATTTTCATGAAACAAAAACTTGTTTTTCATTAAGAAAGTGATAATAAAAATGTATATATGAATAGTCATAAAACACCACATTTAAAACTACACTGTGCACTAAATTTTTTGTAGACTAAATTGTTTGAACATAGATCTGTGATAGGCCATAAATGTAATAAATTTGAAATCAGGCCAACCTGGGAACTCTGAATGAACCTTATATGACCAGGACTGGAACCTGTCTGTCTGGTCCTGATCAGTCACTTACCATCCAGTATCCAAAGAGAAAGGTGGCATTTTCCTACTTGGATTTTTTACTAGCACACAGGATAATTGAAGTGTCCGTCTTTTTTCATTTAAAGATGAATTGTTCTATTTGTACTGAGCTAGCAGTTGAAACAAGTCATAATCTTTCATGATAAACAGGTTGGATTAATTTCAGTTGATCATTTGGATGCAATAGATGTAAAGCTTATTGCCTATAGAACAGGACTTGATGAGGATAAAATACAGACTCTGTTACCATCACAAGCAGACCTTGTTGACTAAGTATGAATGGCTTGCAAAGAGCTGTTGCAATCCATTTAAAAATCATAAGCAGCAAATCAAAGGTGGTTTAAAAGCAATTTCATTGGAGTTGGCAGACAAAGCAAAGGCTAAGTTGGTACTAATCCCAGGCAAGAAACTTTGCCCTAATTGCCAAATATGAATCAGCAAACTTCTTCCCGATGATGAAAAACAAATCATTCAGTTATGTGAACAATCTTCTCCCTCCACTACCCCCCCCCCCGCCTTAAGGGCCTTAAGTAATGTATAACTGAACTAAATCTTAGGTTGTGCGGGGAAGTTTTTAAATTATAACTCGCATCAGCATGAAACTTATGGAACCCATAACACTACTACATTAACTAAAGATTCAAATTTGTAGGCTCAGTTTTAATAACTAAAATACAGCACTGAAAACTGATAGGTCAGGGAGAGTCTGTAACTGGTACCAGGTTGGTGATGTTTGTTATCTAAAAGGCAAACTTACAGATGTTCACAGGGCTTTGTGTTTAAAGGAAAATTTTCTTATAAAACACTGGATAATCAGATGCAGTTAACTCTTGAAATATATTCATGTGTTATATTTCTCTAATCTGTTTTTGTAGATACTTAATAAAAAATGAACACTCCAACAACTAAAAAGGAAAAAATGACTTTTTGATTGATATCCATATTTTGCAAGGTATCTCAAATAACATTTTTGTTTTTTAGTATTAAAGACCTCATTTCAGGCCATGGCAAACCTCGATATAAATTTCCAACTATGACTTTTACTTTCCATAAGTGACAATTTAAATTTTCTTAAAATCCAGTTGGCTGATATTGATTGTCATACTGGTTACCTACTGGTCCAACATTTACTACTCGAGAGAGGAGTCATCTGTTGCAATTCACCCACAATTTAAGAATAGTCTGTCCTTCCCCCACCAATTGTTGAACCTTTTTTTTTTTTTTACTTAATGTGACTGTCTTCATGCCATGTTGAATATGTAAGGAGTTTAATATATGGTCATATAAGGATACCGTTATTTGAATTTCTTTGAACATTAATTTTCCTTGTCTGATTCATAATAGCCTATCTATATGACAGCCTATAAATGAACTACCTGAACTATTTATTTGGTCCTTCTGTCTGTTTAGTACTCTCCACCCCCCACCTTCACCATGCAAAATCGACTGCAGTTAAATAATGAGTGAAAGGAAATGAAATATGCATGATATTTATCTAGTTAATAGTGTCTAATTTAACATTAGAGCAGCTATGAGGTAAAATTGTTATGAAAACAAGTGCTTCTTAGTTGTGATATTAAAAGCTATTGGAAATTGTATTTTAAAAATACCTGACTGATTGTGAAAGAATTGGATTTATTTTTTTTTTTTAATACTTGACATCAAGACAGGCTTGTTTAATGTGGTCAAGTAGTTGTACATATGTTGTATAACAGCTTACATACTTGCTATAAAAACAAGTGGGAGTGGGCTTTAAGGTTGTAAGCAGTGGAAGAAATCTGCCATTGTGCCGTCATTGTTAGAGATAGAAACAACAAATCCATGAATCACTTTGAAGTTTAACATTTAACTAAGCTTTAATGATCCTAACTTAAAATTAAAAATTTTTTTTTTTATTTTAAAATAAAAGGATTTTAGAAAGTAAATGAATTTTTGCTTTTGTCAACAACAGAAAAGTCTTCAGCACTTAAAACTTAAACATCTGAAAGCATAGATTCTTTTTCAAGATAGTGTCTTTATAGGCATGAAATGTTTCTGCAAGTTTATTATTAAAAATGCACAATTATTAGAGTATATCTAAATTTATTTCACATGGGTAGATTATATGAGGTTTCTAGTCATACTTTTCAGAAGTTGTTGTGAATGCTTCAATAGGATTATAACTGTGGCAACTGGTGCATAATTAGAGCAATATTTTCTCAAACCTGAAATTCAAATTCAACAAGTTTATTTATAACAAAAAAAAACAAACAAAAAAAACAAAGAATCATGAAGGCCTTCAGGATTCTTTTTTTTTTTTTTTTTAAGATTTCATTTTGATGAGCATGTATACTGTTTTGCTTTTTAAATGCAACGCTTAATTTAAAACCATATGGGATTCAAATATTAGGATTAATTTAATTGAATACTTTTGTAAAAGTTGTTTTCTTTTTCTTGGAAATTAATTTTATCTAAACTTATTTATAAATAGAACTTTGTGTGTGTGTCTGCATGTATGTGTATCCGTTACCTATAGACTTTGAAACAGCTGAACTGATTTTCTTGAAAATTTACACAGTTCTACCATAAGCGTCTGCGAGTGTTCTTAGCTAGGTTTTGTGTCGAGGTACCCCTGATAAATATCGATAATCGAAAAAAATCGGGTTATAGAAGGAGTGGTCTGATTTTAATCAAATTTGATACACCCATAGACAAAGACATAAGAAACGATATTCAGAAGTTTCAAGGTTGCAGTTCTTACAATAGTGCAGAAAATATATATATATATATATATATATATATAAAAGGCAAGATGTTTGTGTATGTGTCTGTTTATCTGCCTGTATGTCTGTATTTTTTCAGCCTTTTTATGTCAGTTTTTGTTTCGGGTTTGGCTCAAAGTAGGTATAATTGTAGTTCTTAGTCTCAGCCATGATACCATTTACTCACAGGACTTATTTAGCCTTCAAAATTCAGTTTATGACGAAAAAAACTTATTTGATATCGATACCAGGAAATTAAAATTTGATTTACATCCATTCATTTTTCTTTCAGGCTACGGTTTCGCTTTAACTGGAAACAACTATTGCTTTTTAGTCTTTCGTGCCAACATTCCTGGAGTCTGAGCTCCAGGACCATGGATTAATTTTAAAGCTTTGATTACACCCGAGCAATGCTGGGCTATTCTGCTAGTTTTCTCATCAATCAGATCTCACTGTTGTAGTCACTGGTGAAATCTGTATGATAGGCATTTTAAAATTGTGAATGAACCTTTCCTTAATTCAACTTGAAATATTTTCTCACTGTTCAACTATATTAAACTTTTGTAGATTAGAAAATCAAAAAGTTGATTCTGTTTTCATGAGAGGCTATTCATGGTATTTACAGTAAACTAGCATTAAGAATTATCACTTTTTCTTCCAAAACTTATGTTCACTTTCATTTAAATAACACAAACTTTTTATTAATGATTCTAACATTGAAGATAGACAAAAATAAATAACTTTTTTTTTCTTTATTAAGCAAGGCAAAAATACAGCAAGACTTCATGGAATTAATGTTTCAGAGTTTATTTGCAAAAGATTATGCTATACAGTTCTTTATGTCCAATGACCTATAATTTGGTAAACCAGTAGAGACTGATAGGAATCAATGTTATTTGAGAATAATCAACATTTATCTGATGTGGAAGATTGTTGGCAATACTCAAAGAATTTGTATCAGCTTTGTTGGCAACTTTTAGTGTGGCATCTCTATCAACAATAAATACAAAGACTGCTAGACTGTTTTTTGTTTTTTTTGTTTTTTTTCTTTTGTATATTTGTTTCATGGACCTTATATTTTGAAAACCTTCCTGGTCTGTGATCAAAAGTAGATAGTTTACAACAGTATAGCATCAGAGATTATGAGGGTAAGCAAAATAGCCCCCTCAAACTGTACTAAAGGCCAGTTTTCACCAAAAGAGGGTAAGGCTGTCTATATGGTTGGACTGGAAAGGTGTCTTTTATTATGAGCAATTTCTGAAGAAGCATATGATTGGCAATTAAATGAAAAGAATGGATATGAAATTCCACTGGAGAAAATGCTTGCTTTCTTTTTTTTTAATCATGGAAGAGAGCAAACAAAAAAATTTTCACAACTTTGTTGGGAAAGTTTCACTCTTCTACTGTCTTCACCAGATATTGCAGTTTTTGTTAAAATATTTATGGTTTTTATAAAATTGTTTTAATGAGAATAAATGAATTTGCTGAGATCGTGATAAATTTTGGGAGATTGAAATTATAAAATTGCCAGAAAGATATTAAAATGTGTTACAAAGCAATAAGCATGGTGTTCAATAAACTTTAATGTTAAATGTTGCTTTTATCATCGAATAACATTTCTTAGTTTGGTAAACTTGTACATTTTTTTTTATTTTTATTTTTTTATTTATTTCAGTTTCCTGCCATCCAGACGGTAATAAGGTTGTTCTCCTCAATATTAACTGGGTCTTACGATATTCATCCTGTGCCAATGAACTTGTACTGATTGGTGATGACCAGGTGAGAATTTAAAATTTCTGATTATTCTTAGGTGTGATATCTTTTCACCTTTTATTCTTCCATCTTTATGCAAAGATTCATTTGGTAAATGGTAACGAGTGTATAATTGTTTTAATTTATGATGTAGAATGCAATTATCTACAGCAGTAAGAAAGGCTCACATTTTGTTTTATTTATTTATTTATTTATTTATTTTTTTTTTTTAAGCTTTAGGTAGCAATTTAGGTTGTAGTGACACTGCAGCAATATTTTTGTAGAAATGTCTACAATAACCAGTTTGTGTAAATATTAGAGGAAATTGTGTTTGGAGAGGGTGGCACGTATATAAGAGAAAAGCCTGAGATAGCTCAGTGGGAGGGGCATATAAACTTGAACAAGCCAGTTTTTTGGAACCTGTGAAAGTCACATATTACAGTAATGAATTTAACTATGTGTCATGATAGCTGCTCTTATTTTATTTTTTTCACAAAACATGAGTATACGAGTATCAGTCAGTTAAGTGCCATATATGATACATGCTTTGGGTGATCATGTCTCGAAAGAGACGTGACTGACTGGGCAGAAGATTATCCCGCATTAGGTTGCCATTGCATTCTGCAGTAGACTGGTTGCCAGCCAAGGCTATAGAACCCAATCTGTTCTATTATTTAACCCATAACTGGAGGGACAAGGCAGATTAATACCTTCCCCAAGAGTATTTGTGCATCAGTGAATGCAAAGAATTCAACTGGAATTCGAACTCAGTACCCCGATTTGTTGTTCCGAGTCAATATCCACTGCACCACAACACACATCCATACGAGTATAATTATTGTAATAAGGGTAAATTTTTCTGTTATAGCAACATATGCACTGTACTCTTCAAGTGATTAATGTAGAGTAAAAGACAAAATATGACTAAGATGAAAAGGGGAATAAATTTTGGCAACAGTCAACTTGTTTACATCTCTTAATTTCTGCGTCCTCAACATAAAACCTTAATAAAAATGTTCCATCACTTCTTGCAATTGCTTGTGTGTATGAAGAAATATTGAAAATTTCTTTGTTCAACCAAAAAGCCTTTTCAGCTTTTCAACATATAAATTTGAGATACCAAAAAAGAAAACTCATCAGAACGATTACCTCGTGCTCAAGAAACTTTGTGATAAAGGGCACATTAACTTGAACTTAGAAAAATGTCATACAGCATTTGTGTGAAAATCAAATTCTTTATAGATACTTGAAATGACAGCAACCAACTTAACAGCTCAAGTTTCTTACTATAACTTGGAAATCAATATTGACAAACATAAGTTTTAAATTCTCCAATTTCAAGTTTGTTGTCACCATTTATCCATTGATCAGTTAATTTTGCAATTTCCATTGGCAACCTACTGTAAGTGAAAAGAAAAAAATGTTCACTGTCTGCTTTTTATGTTAATCTCTTCTGTATTTGTTTTGGTCTGACTTTGTTTTTTTTACTCTTCAGTTAGTTAAGTGCCATACGTGATACTTGCTTTGGGCAATCATGTCTTGAAAGAGACATGACTGACTGGGCAGAAGATTATCTCGCAGTAGGTTGCCATTGCTTTCTGCAGTAGACTGGTTGCCGTCCAAGGCTACAGAACCCAGTCTGTCCTATTATTTAACCCATAATAATTTGAAGGAAGAGACAGATTAATGCCTTAGACAAATTAATCCAAAGAATTCAACTGGAATTCAAACTCAGTTCCCCGATTTGTTGTTCCGAGTCAATATCCACTGCACCACAACGCGCATCAACGTTTTACTCTTCACTAACTTTTATTCGGATGTTGAATTTTGTTATAGTTAGAATCAGTTACTAAGCTCTTCCTTCAAATTAGTATTGCAGTGTATGAGGACACTGATTTGGAAATTAACAAGCGCAACTATTCACTTTTTAATTAATGCTATTCTAATCTAACCAAGAATTCTCTCTAAGCAATTGTGGCTCTCCCCAGCTTCCTGTCTTTTTACCAATCAGTCAGTTAAGTGCCATACGTGATACACGCTTGGGCGATCATGTCTCGAAAGAGACATGACTGACTGGGCAGAAGATTATCCTGCAGTAGGTTGCCATTGCTTTCTGCGGTAGACTGGTTGCCGACCAAGGCTATAGAACCCATTCTGTCCTATTATTTAACCCATAACTGGAAGGAATTGATTAATACCTTTCCCAAGGGTATTTGAGCATAAGTGAATGCAATGAATTCAGCTGGAATTCAAACTCGGCTCCCCGATTTCTCGTTCCGAGCCAATATCCAATGCACCACAACGTACATCCTTAGGTTTGTAGAACTACGTGCTATGTGCCTTTTTATGGTAACCTATCAAGAATCCCTAATCACAGTAATGGATGTAGCGCTACAACTATGGACAGGCTCCTTATTTTGCTCATTTGTCTGGTGACAAACTGAACAGGAAACACTTCCAATTACATTGTATTTGGATAAGTCCCAATCACATGCTACAAAAAGCTAAAGTTGACAGATTTGCAAGATTGAAGTCTTAAATGATGATGTAGATCAGAATATTCTAGCTAGATTTGAGATTTTTTTTTTTTTTTTTGTAGCCATTGGTTACACAAGATTTTTAAATTAGCAACTTTTTCCAATTCTCATATTTGACAACAATACACATTAGTTTTGACTCTATTGCATATTTACAACTATATCATCTCACCCCTAGGATGATCTTGGAGAAGATTGAAAGTACTTGGATTAACAAAAACGATTGGTACCTTCCTTGATGGAATTTAACATCAAGAAGATAATTAGAGAACTAGAAAGGATTATTATGTCTATATTATTTAATGATGGATGCTTGAATGAAGATATGCTGCCTAAATATACTTTAACAATTGTATATGTTTACTTGATGTTTGTTTTTTACACTTTCTTTTGTTCTCTCCTAACAAAAGTAATTTACACTATTGAATTGTTTATTGGAATGGTTGGCAAAACATTAGCTAATTTCCAATCAATTTGAACATTATAAAAAGTTTTAAAAAATTTTTATTAGTTCACATATTTTAATATTTTAGTAAATGTTTATAAATTTATCAATAAAAAATTTTCTAATTTATTTTATGAATTGGTAAATGATAAATATTGTATTAGCTTCAATACATTTTTATTAGTTCTTAGAATGTTGTAAATATAAAAATATTATTGTAAGTAAATAAATAAATGGTATTTAATATTTTTGTTGTAAATTCTCAAGAACAAAAATAATGTATAAAATTCCCTTTCATTTGTTTAGGTTTTATCACAATTCTAATCCTTGCTTTTTAAAATAAACGTAGCTGAGGAATGAAGGTAGCTAAAATAATGGTGGTGTCAAAGGAAAAAGTCTTTTGACACTTTTTTCCCTTTCTCCAGGCACAAATATCCAAGATTGCCCAGTTTTAAATCTCAAACTATCATCCATTAGCATATGTTATGTCTACAGACAAATTTTGGCAAGTTCTCTAATTCTTTTAGAATCATCTACTTGCCCAAGTTAAATAAATCCATTGAGAAAATCCATCCTTACTACACACCTCTCTTAATTCATTGTCTATTCACACACAAGCTGTTTGTTGTCAGTATAGACTGTGGGTTCTTTTAATGTAAATCAAGCTTTACTAACATTTCTTGAAATCTTTTGTAAACATTGAAACACAGGTTTCACAATCCTACTGATATAACATTTGCTTCTCGTCTATCATTCTCTGTTTACTATATTAAAATTCATTCATGCAATGAAGTTAATTTCTAAAGCTAATATCTACTTTCTCTTACAGCAAAGGATACGCAACTACATGAGTAATGGGATTAGGTACCAAGATGAAAATTACTCTAAATTTGAATATTCTCGTGGCTCTGCTCAAGCCAAATGTGATGCACCCAGTTTTCTGACAGTAAGTTTAAGGAATTTTGCTAGTTTCTTGTATTAAAAAAAAAAATGAAAACGGAATATACTTTCTGCAAAATGATTTGCATAAATCAACATTAGGCTGTTTTATAGAATATGTTGCTGCATATAATTTTGGTATGCAGTCTTTTTGTTGATCATCTCAAATTTTCCTTCTGTAAGGATTTTTCAGAAAAACTCTGCTATGCATGGGCATATAAACCAACTTTTTAAAATATTACGTCACCTATTTTATTTTTCTTTCTCCTATTCATGCTTGAATCTACTTGTTTGTCTTTTGTTTTAGAATTTCCTTAAATTTTTGCATGTTTGTAGACTTAAAATCATAGACAAGAACATCTAAATTTTTTCTTTTTTTTTCTTTTCTTTTCTTTTTTTTTTTTTTTCTTTTTTGTGTCTTGGAGTTTTTGCATGTCATGCTTTTTGTTCCTTACTTTCAGAGACGGATCCCTGCTAAACAAGTCATTGAATCTTCTCAAGTGTTGGTGAGATTTACTTATCTCTAAATTGTAAAATCTATTTTTAAAATCATCTTGTTGCTATGCAAGCATGTTGATAAAATCTATTCAGTTTTAGACATTGTTCTCCTTGCTCTATTAAACTTTCCCTTACCATACTCCTTTGTTCAACTTAGAAACATTTTATGTATTTGCTTATATTAATTTATGACCAACATTTGCAGTTTCAATTCTGATGTGGTTTTTGTTTTTTTGTTGTTTTTTTGTTTTTTTTTCCAAGTAAAAAAAAAAACAAAAAAACTTCTGAATATTAAACTCATACATGCAGTATATAAGCAACAAAGAAAATGGTTTTAAAGCATGTAAATTCAATGTTATTTGGATAAAATGTTATTTTAAAAGTATTTCAATTACTTCCACAGCCTTAGCTTATATGAAACAGTAATTTTATGGTGAAATTCACTTCCAGAAATGCTTCTGTCACTTTGTTCTCTTGTTGGTGACTGAATGATGTAGTATACCCTCTTTTGGGGAAATAATTTAAGTGGCTTAAGATATAAGGGGCTTAATTTCTATAGATTTAGCTCTCGGATTAAAGTAACAGGTAAAGTGTAATGCATTGATTTAGATCCTATTTAAAAATATTATTCATTCTGATAAATGTAAATTGGGAAAAAATACTTTTTTAAATAAAAAAAAAATGTATTGTTGTGAGGTCTGGTTTAAAATTTATCTATTTTAAATATATCTAGAACCAGTTGCATGATTTTGATGTAACATGGTAACCAATTAAATTGTCAGGGGTTATTGCAAAGGTGTGAACCACTCCTGGTTGTCAATAGCAAAACTTATTGTATCATGAGGTTCTTGATGACTGAACAAGTACACTCTTCACATCTTGCGAAAGTTCTTAGCAAAACATCACATCATATTAATCTGCAATAATGATTAAAATTAAATTATAAAGGTCGCATTATGCAAATTGCGGTCATGTTTTGTTTTGTTTTTTGTTTTTTTGTTTGTTTTTTTTTTTAATATCCATTTTTCTGAAGGAAATCTGATTCGTTTTTAGTGTATTGCACCACATTTAACATTGTTATCAGCTCTGAAAATGAGGTTATCTTATCCGAAGCCTTAAATTAAATCTTTGCAAGTCAAAATGGGATTTTCTCTTACTTTACAATCATTTAATCATTATTATTGGATTCTTTGGGTGAAAATAATAGGTGTGCAAATTTTTCAAATAATTTGGATAAAAATTTGTTGAACTGTTATAATTTGAGACCTAATGCAGTAAATTGAGAAAAATAGTGGTCTTATGTCTAAAAAATGATTCTCATGTGAAGATATAGTTAAAATTCTCTAGTTCTTATATATTCTTGGGGGTGGGGCATAACATGGTTAAAAAAAAAAATGGGGATAATGTGAGAGGAGTTGGGTGTTGGATCCTGGTTAATATAGAATGTCCCATAACATAAAATTAATTCAAGTGTACAGACAACTAAGTTCTTCAATTTCTTGATTAGATTATAGTGTCTACTATAGTCATTGACACTCATGACCAGTTAAAACAAGGAAATTATCAATTTTATTTTTTTTTCTTTTTGAAATTTTTTCTTTGCCTAGGTTAATTCAACTGCAAATGCTCGTGGAGTCCGTGCTGCAGCTTCTGCTTCTGCTACAACAACAAACACTTCAGCTGTACATGCTTCTAATCTTACCATTCCACAGGTAATGTTCAACTTTTACACCATGATACTTACTTTAAAACTTGTTTCTTGTGAATTTACCATTTCAAGAATTGTCCATGTTTATCATTTGGTTCTCAATAAAAGAGGAAGGGCTTGGTCACAACAAGGATGTTTTTGGATTTTGGAAAGAGGCTCAATAGATGAACACTGGCCCTACATTTATATCCGAAGTGATAAAATAAATATTGGACAGCTAGAATTTTGGGGGGAGGGGGTATTTGAGAGTTATACATGAACTGAATAAAAATGGTTTTGTGGAAGGGCACCAAAGAATGATTATTAAGGCCATAACTGAAAGGGGTGTCATCTTGCTGCTCAAAACATGTGTATTTTAATATGAGTAGAGGCAACTACAAATGGATAGGGTGGTGTATCAGTTGCCTGGGGATGAACCCATGTGTTGGTTGAGGAAGTATAGACCAAGCTGCCTAGTATGAACCGTACCTTTCAATTGGGTAAGAAAATAACCAGAATATTTTATATATTGTGAGAGTGTGAATATAATTTTTTTTTTTTTTTTTTTTTTTTTTTCAGGCTGTAGATGATTCACTTATTGCTACAACTTGGAAAGATGGCCCTTACGCATTTTTCCTTGATATTCAATCAGAAAAACCAGATAAATCCTTTACAGCTGAAAGTATGTAAACTTTTTTCTTTTATCTGGATGATATTTTTTCAAACAAAGATAGGTTTAGATAAGTTAACAATCTTTTTTGTCTGATAGCAGCAGGAAACCATTTTATCTTATATTGTCCATGAAGTGAAAAAAAACAGAATGTTAATCTAAACCTGATTTTTTGCATACATAACTATTTAATTAGAGTATATGTAAGAGCTGTTAGCCAACATTCAAATGAATCCCACACTTGTAACTAATTTTTTCGATATGTTCTATGGAAAGAATAATAAAAATATCTGAGGTATTGTAATTATTTACACTGTTCAGACTGTTCTTCATCTTTGTTGCCATATTCACAATGTTTTGGTCATCGTATGCTCCAGCCATCTTCAGGTGATTAAAATTTTGAACCAAACTCTTTATTTCATCCACAGTTGTGAGTACAATACCTGATTACAGCAGAGGTGAACAAAAACTTGGAAAGTTGAGTTAAAAAGAAGTAACTGATATAGAGATATCTAGAAGAGGCATGTCACATGAAACTAGAACTAACCCCGGTAGATAAAATAGAGTTTGGTTCAAAATTTCAATCGCCTGAAGACCAGAGCATACAATGGTCAAAACGTTATGAAAATGGCAACAAAGATGAGAACAACAGTCTAAATAATGTAAATAATCTAATGAAACTACCTTCTGTTCAAGTATTATTTTCTTATTGTTTAAATGTTATATTCTGTCCTCCATACACTTGTTGTAAATTTGTTGTTGCTTAATGAATTAGTTGTCAGTTAGGGAGTAGCAAAAGAGCTTACTACTGTTATGATTAATACAAGAGTAAAAATGCTATCACAAAATGTCTCTATAAATAACTACAAAATAAAAAGCACAGGTTTTTTTGTTTTTTTTTTCTGCTGGGTGAGTGTCTAAATTTATTTTTTAGCGTGTGGGGGCGGGGCGTTAAACTTTGGCTGAAATAACAGAGCCAGTTTTGATTTGATACTTACTAAAAATTTGTTTTGGTCTGGAGTAGTGTTGTTTGATTGTAGTTTTTTTTTTTTTTTTTTTTTTAAAGTAACTTTGAGCATACTGTATTTGTTTTTCTTTTAGTAACTATTCAGATGGTAGGAAAACATGGTTTTCTTTCTGCAAATGAATGGCCATTACTGTTGGTAAGTTTTTCAAGTCTCATATGTTTAGGTATTATTTTTAGCTTTTTTTTTTTTATTCAATGTAAAATCTCTTAATTTCTCTTTTCTTAAAACCAAGTTCTTTGCTGCCCTATATGTGATTTTTAAGTGTGTAATTGCAATGCAATGACTGAAGACAAGAATTGTAATTTCTTTTTTTTTTTCTTTAGTTGTTATGTTAATGAATCAGATATTCACACCTAACAAAAATAACATTGTGTTGCTATTCTCAGTATTATGGTCACATTTTAGTCTACAAGGTGCAATAACTTTACTGTACCCCTCATTTAAAAAAAAAATTGAAAAATAGAATTATCTTGTTCTTGTATTAACCTTAACACTATGCATTATTAATATTAATTTTTTTTAAGACCTCTCAACTATAGTATCCTTATTGTTAATTTTGCTCAAAGACGTTTTCTGTTGGCATAGCAGGATATAACAACACAACTATAAGATTAAAACACACTATTGTTCAGGAATAAATCACCTTCAGTGGATGGTTAAACTTTTTGTACAACAAATGAAGTCGCATATGGAGTGATAAAGGTTAAATTCATTAATTGCAATGTCATTTTAGAAAATATTTATTTCCTATTTAAATAAAGATTTTTTACTCTATGAAACTCTGTAGCTCTTAGAAAGCTAGATTATTTTTAAATGTTCTCTTTTAGTTTTTTGGCATTATGGGTCTCGTTTACATCCTTTATGGTGTTGTCTGGTTGTTGCTACTTGCCTGCAATTGGAGAGATTTACTACGCATTCAGTTCTGGATTGGTGGAGTCATTTTACTTGGTGAGTAAATTGCATTTGTATTGACACAAAAGGATATTTTGATTTATATTAAATAAAGTTTGTTATTTTTCTATTTACTTAATCAGTTTTTTAATTGACAATAAAAATTCCAACTTGAGAATTTCAAGAAAGTGACTAATATTCTTCTCTATATTATTTGAATGATATTTTATTTTTTATTCTTTTTTTTTTTTTTTAAAGAACACTTTGAGGTTAAAATCCTGTAGATTTGTATTGCAAGTCTTAAATATCAATCTGAAAAGTTTTTCTCACACTTCCTGCTCCGTTTTCCAGCCAATTTTAATCTGCAAAATTCTAAATGTAATGTTAATTACTATCTACTGCCCTTTTTGATTACTCTTTCCTCTTTGTACTCCTTATTAATGTTTCTGTTCCTAATTTTTACACATCCTGCAACCCCTTGTGTCTTAGTGGCTTTACTACCTTGTATGGGGTGAAAAAAAACTTAAAAAACAAAACTGACATATGATTAAGATTAGTTGAAATGACTCTCTCTCCTTCTGCCTTTATTGCAGTAACACCAAAAAAGAGATGAGATCAGTGTTAAAATGCACTAAGTTACTTCACAATAGGATGACATTCTGTAAATCTCAGTCATATTTTCTTTGCCCAATTTTAGGAATGTTGGAAAAGGCTGTATTCTATGCAGAATATCAAAGTATAAGCAGTACTGGAGTCTCAGGTAAAGCACCTAAATAGTTTCTATTTACTGTTATGTGTTTATTAAACAGTTTATTTAAAATGATTTCTTATTTCGAGATAGAAAATTAGTTCACGTTAACTTTCACAACTTGGCTTTTAAATGTCTTGTAGCTGGTACAAAATTTATAAGAAATAATTTTTTTTTAACAACCTTAGGAAATTTTTGTTTCAAATTCAGTTTCATTTCACACATTTTTTCTTTACATGTGTTAACTTTTTTAGATTAAATTAAAATCTGTTTGGGGGATGACGTACACCAGCTTGACTAACCAAATCACATTTATTAATAATTTCTGAAGTCGAGATGAGTGTATACAGGGGCAAAACGGTTTTATAAATATCTTATTTCAAAATGGATTCGACTTCTAAATTTAATTATCTTGCTATCCCTCACCATGCCTCCTTTCGGTATAGATTCTATTATTTTGCTATCTTTGAATTTCAGTTCGTGGTGCAGTGATATTTGCTGAGCTGGTCTCCTGTTTGAAGAGAATGCTTGCAAGAATGTTAGTGATTATTGTGAGCTTAGGATTTGGAATTGTCAAGTAAGAAACATTTTCCATACCCCACTTTTTTTTTTTCTCTCTGAAGTGGTTGGAGAGATGAATAATCAATGTTCTAACATTTATGAAAATTTTAGTTAAAAGTAAATATTTTAAATTGTTAATGCTATTTTATTTTTTTTATGTTTTCATTATATTTAACTTTATTAATTTTCTAAATTTATGAATGGTTTCTGAAGATAAAAAAAAATTTAGAAGCAAATCTCACTTCCAAGAAATATTAATGTTTCTAAGAATAAATTAAGCCTAAAAAAAGTGGATCTTAGGTCATTTGTAACAAACTCTTCTATGCCGAACTAAAAACCAATTTCTATTCAAATATCATAATAAATTGTATCATTTTGCAGACTTTTTTTCCTAACTTAGAATTAGTAAAATTTACTTTTAAATTCATATTTGCTAATTAGAAAAATATGCTATCAGTTCTTTTAGTGAAATTATTAAGTTCTTAAATCTACCAAAAGTGTTGTTTATTGTTGACTCTCTGTATGAATTCATATAAAATATTAAAATTGGTATTATTTGATGGAAGATACTTTTTTTTTTTTTTCTAGATCGATATGTCTTGTAATCTCTTTTTCTCTCTTTGCTTGAATTCTGTATCATTTCTGATTTTGCTCAAAACTACAATTTACTTTTTCTATTTCAGGCCACGACTTGGACTTACTTTTCACAAAGTCTTGTGTGTGGGAATTTTGTACTTCATTTTGGCATCAATAGAGGGCTGCTTACGATCCCTAAAGGTATGCATATTTCAGTCTTGGCAAAATTGAATTCTAAAGTCATTGAAAAATTTCTGAGCCTCAACATTTTTGTAATATTTTATGTTTTTAGTGTTATTAGTTTTTTTGTTGCTTTTTATGTCAGGAGAAAAATCTTGTCTCTCATTTATTTTCTTCCTTGGGCATTCAACAATTGAATCCATTGACTCTTGCAAATCAAGTGATCTAAAAAAAAAAATCTCCTCTTTAACTGTCCAATTCGAAAAATATTTTACAAAGTATAAAATTCTCTTTCATCAAACAATTGTTTTAAAGAATTTCTTTTGTGTTCTTTAAAATTATTCATAAATTTTTGTAGATGAAAGATTTGAATGACTTACCACCATTTTCTTATTGCTATAGGAAAATATGGTGAAGGTTGAATTATAGACATGGAATTTTCTTTTACTTTTTTTTTTAATTATTTTTCTTTATATAGCCAACCTCTTATTTTCTGTCCAAAACATATACCAATACTCTTTCATTTCAACTAAATCATTTTATTTTTTCTTTAATAGCCCAAAAGTGACCAATCAAAAGAACTGATGCTGGCAAATGTCCCATTAGCCATTGTTGATGCAGCAATTTGTTGGTGGATATCCTTGTTAAGAATTTAATGTTTATTCTCTCTCTATACACAACCTGTTTGTTTCATTAATTTCATTTTTATTCACTCTTAAATTGCATTTCTTAGATAAATTATTTTCATTATTACTTTTTGAAGGCAGTCTTTCATCTTGTAAAGTGTCTTAAGTATTATGAAAAAAGCAAGAAGTTGGAAGGAAAATTGTTAGAAAATAAGATCTAGATGTTCAACTATTTTTGTTAAATTGGTTCATGAAATGTGGCTATATTTTCAAATTCATTGAGAAATGATTAAAATGACTAATGTCGATACTGACAAGTGTTGTTGAACACTGATCTCCAGGAGACAAACGTAACTGTTGAATGACTTGTGCAACTGCGATCACGTGACCATAAATATTTAGTATGTAAAGCACTCAGGCAGAAGTCTAAGTGTGTTCCGTGTTGTGCATCATTGAATAGTTTCTGAGTAAATTAATCCGAGAGCATTATTGTGTATTATTCAAAGGATTCATTTAGTATGTTGACTTTATACAAAGATACCAAAATATTATAACTTGCTAAAAGCAAGTTACAGAAAGTTTTCTCTAAAATAACATTATGAAAAACTAATGTTATAAAAAAAGATAATCTAATAAGTGATTGTTGACTGAGACAATATTAGGCTCTAAATGGTTACAATGTCTTTAAAAATCTTGTGTATCTTTATAGTTTATAACATGTATATCTGAATACTGTCTTTATAATTTTTGATCTCTAAAAAGTAACTATTTTACAAATTTTTGCAAGTTACTTTAAAAATTTAAGATTGTTATTGAAAAAAATCAGGTATGTTTCTATATTTTTCTTTTAACGTTTTTATGTTAAAAGCAACATCCACACTTTATGTATATTTTCTGGATACTCAAGTTTTTATTTCGTCTAAGCTCCCCCCCCCCTTCTTCTTTGAATGAATAATATACACACACACACACACACAATTTCAGTATTTTGAAATTGATGACAGGTTTTGTTGGTATTCTTTCCTTAATTACTTTACATCTTTTCTGGCCTGGTGCAAACAACTAGAACACTTCGATTAAGAAGGAACATAGTTAAACTGTCGCTGTATAGACATTTTACTAATACGCTGATATTTGCAGTATTAGGTAAGTTGGTTTATCTTTATATTTTGTTATTTTAGATATTGATTGAACATAGTCAATTTGGCAATGCAGTAAGCTCCTTATTAGTAACACATAGAAATAAAATTGACCAGAACTGATTTAAAAACAAATTTTGCCTTAACAAAGAAAAACAAACTCAATTCATTATGAAGAAAATACTTAGAAAGTTTATTAATAAATATTCAATGCACTTTTTCCAATGCTCAAAATAATCAAAACTCGTCCTTAAAGAATATAACATTCACAGACCTTGTAACCACATGATCCAAATGCACTTCTAACATTTGTTAGATTTTTTATCATGCAGCCAAAAAAAAGATAAAAAACACCAGTTTTTACCTACATTTTAATACATGCCCAAAATTGCTTAAATTTTTAAGAAAGATTCTCTTAACTAAATTCCAGTTCTTCATATACTTTTTTAGAAAGTGCTCTTAATAGAAGACTGCTTTCCAGTCACAGCCCTACTTCCTTCTTTTGATGAAGACTAACTCCCCAAGAACCATAATTTTTAGTGTAACTTACAGTAGGTGAGGGGGAGTCAGTTTGCTTGCCCTCAAAATCTATTGTAATCCATGTTGTTATAAAATAGTCACTTTTCATTATGCAACATATTTCATAAATATGGAATGGTTGAATAAGATCCGATTAACTTGTTTTCCTTATGTCAAAGTGACTTATTGAAATGTCAAAACACTGTTGGTGCAAATGACTTTCAGATCTCGACTCTCCCCTGTTCTTCAACATTGGTTATTCTCAATGTCTTCATTTGATCCCAATCACAACTCCATTCAGTTTATCTGACTGAAACCAGCTCAAAACATGCCAAACCACTTCTGACACATTCAATTACTCACAATACAGTCTTTATTAAATGAATGAATCTATTTGTACAAAAGGTAAAGTTTTGTTAATACTTCTGCTAAGAAAATCTGAATTGTAATTCAAAGCTTAATTTTAAAGCAATGAATTTAAAAAATGGTGTGAATAGAAATATAATACTCTAGAATTTTTTGGTCAACAATATCCAGTTCACTAATGCAACCAAAAAAAATGGAATAATTTTTTAATAATATTGTATATGCCTGACGTAATGTAAGTCATATTAATGGCAGTCATCACAGTAAATATCTTTACATAAACATTTCATAGTAAATAACAATTGTACCTTAGCAATTCAGTTTTCTTTTTTTAATGATACTATTTAAAGGCTATCTTTTATGGATCATTTTTCTACTGGCAGGGGGGGGGGTTCTGATTTATAGTTTGACACGATTAATTTATAATTTCTTTTTCAGCTTCCATAACATACATGGCTTGGTCCATAACACAACACAAACTGAAATTTTGCCTCACAGTAAGACCTCTTTTCATCTTCATTAAATGTTTGTATTTAATTTTGTCAATCTATCACATGTATACATACATGGCCTGATGATAACCTACTTAGTGTAGGTTATAATACAATAATAATAAATACAATGAGAGCTGCTAGTACATCACCCCACTCCTTACTAGGTTCAACATTTTTTTTAAGAGTTAGAAACCAATAAGTTCCAACATATTTTGCTTTAATTTCTTAGGTATTAAATTGATTTATTTTTATATTTTATTAAAATTTAATCACTTAAACTTTTTGATTGTTCCTAATCAACTTAATCTTTTGATCCAACTGGAAATTAGAAATTTGTTTAAACTTTCAACATTAATTAAAAGTTGTCATTTTGCTTCGTAATTAATTTAACCTTGTTAGCAGGGCAATGAATATGCCAATTATATCATTTGCAGAGCAGTAAGATATATGCCCCCCCCCCTCGGGCCAAAATAGCCCATGAGGCCTGAGCAGTCCATAATCTTAAAAATCAAATGGTTATGTGATTTGCAACCTTCTGCTTCAGCTTTTACTTGGGTCAGACATGCAGTTGCCACATCAAACCTTTTGGGAGATAATGCCTTATATACCTAAACTAATTTAGCTATCTTGTCTTCTAATCTGAAGATCCATTACAAGTTCATAATTAATCCTTTTCTATATAAGTATAAAGGAATTATGGGCACATCATGTTGAAAGACTGGTTCCTGTGCAATCACTGAAGTTAAGCAATGTTCAGCTTGTTCAGTACCTAGATGGGTAACCACTTAGAAATACTAGGTACCATAAGCTTGGTGTGTGGATGGTGTAATAGATAATGGCTTGGAATTGTTAATCAGAGAGCCGAGTCCCAGTTCTAGTTGTTATAGTCACTTACATGCAAATACTCTTGAGGAATAGTATGAATCCATCTTTTCTCTTCCCCCATCAACTATGGGTTAATTAGTGAAACTTGTATTATTAAAACCAAAATAAAATAGTGTAAAAAAATTTGAATTTTGGTATTAAATAACTCATAGAGCTTCGATATGTCACTAAAAAAAAAAAAATGATCAATAAATTTGTGATGTAAAACTGTGACAGGTTGGCTGTTATCCTCTTAATGTTTCACTCTATTTGGAAAGAGTTGCATAAACTCTATGGGTGCATATTGTCTCCCTCTGGAATACAAGTACATTATTTTTCTATCCATCTTCATGCCAGAGTAATTGGGTTTCCTCTTTGACATTTCTCATGTTGGGCCCAAGTATGGTTGAGGAACAAGAGTAACAAAGGATATAGTCTTCACAAAAAACCTGGCAGAAGTCCACACAAATATCTCCTATCAGACAGTGGGGATGGTCAATCTTTAAATGTTTCTAGGTTTTATATTCTTGGAAATCAATAACAGACGTTCCATTGAGATCTGCAAATTTGGCCACCAAAAATGTAGAAAAACTACTAAAAGTAACAATATTCTCTAGTCAATACATGTCCACGCCTAACCCCAAATACATCCAAAGGTGTGGTGAAGTATCTTTCTATTCAAATGAATAAGAACAAAGAAAATAATTACAACGTTCAAAATATTAATTTAAAACAGTGCTCAGTATAAAAATAGAGCAGAGAGTATTTATTATTAAAGTACAATTTTTTTTTTTTTTTTTTTTTTTTTAAATGCTAAGATTTGAGCCCAGACACAATATAACCGATATGAATCTGTCTGCAATTCACTCTCGGCCAAAATTTAAAATTTCTCTCTCTTAGCCATTTCCATTGGCTCTTTCCTCTCTATATTTTCTCCCTTATTTTCCTCTTCACTTTCTATTTCTTCTGCATCTTTCTCTTTCCTTTCTTGATTTCTCATCTTATTTTCTGATCTTTTCTTCCCCCTTTTTAATCTTTGTACCTCATACAAAAAAATACAAAAATAAAGGAAAGTGGTGTTTTTTTTTTTGTTTTTTTTTTTTAATTTTATTTATTTTTCTTCTCAAAACATTTATTATGATCATTAACTACCTGATGAGACATTGTTTTTTCAATGCTGAAACAAAATGTACAATTTTGTAGTAATTTGAAGCTTGGACATGTTCTAAAGTTTTATATATATATAAAACTTGTCACAAGTAAACTTTCCATTTGCTCTTAAAATATACTCATCTTTATAGACCCATGCTTATAGCATTTAACAACACACACCCACACACATCACCATGTTGCTGAACAGGATTGATATTCATCACACAACCAAAACCCTCCTCTTAGTGTTAGATGCCAAGTTATATTGGCATCAATGGAAATGAAAAATCAAATAATAAAAGAAAATTTTAATTAGCATCAAGAATGAAAATCTGACACCCTGATCAGAAACCAGTAATTTCCAAGTTCTTAAACAATGGCAGAAGTTGTGGACTAACTGTAAAAGTAACAAACTTCCCAGCCAATCAACAGAAAATAGCAGACAGGCTATACAAAAAGAACAAGTGGTTCTATCTAGACTAATGTCTAAGACATACCTTCATCTATACACCCATTTATTCCTCCCTTTTTATTAAAAAAAAAAAATAGAAATAAAACACCTCTGCATCCCCAATTCACCCTCCAGATATGTGTCAAGCGCATTACAGCACAAAACATATTAGCAAGATGCAATAATTTTAGTTCAGTCAGACCATGCAAATAACTTAAACCTATTTAACAACACCAACCCAAATAATACTTAAATTTTTCTTGTATAGTTTTATCATCTAAGTACAATTTAAAAAAAAAATCCTTAAGTGATTTGGTACCAAAGCCCCAACACACACACATATATTCTTGGCATTAAATGTCTCACAGGAATCAATACGCCACTAATCAAAAATAACCTGAAGAAATAAAACGCCAGTTTTTTTCTGCACTCCTTTTTGTATTAGTCCCCTCCCTCATCTCTCCCCTAAGCTAATAGATTGAACTAGAGTTTAGGATTCCCCCCTCCACTACTTTGAGCAGTGGAGGGGGGAATCCTAAATTCCAAACACTAGTTATGATCACTTCTATCCTCTTTGATTTCTATTGAAAAAAAATGATAGCACCTCTTCTACATGCCAAATTTGGCAATATTTAAATTTTGAATGTACAATTTCAAACTAGTTTGCATTCTTACATGACTAAATTTGGCTTCACTTCTCCTGCACATCTATTCATTGTTCAAATGTTCTCCAGTTATACAAAATAATTTCTCGTTCATCAAAATGCAAACCAAGTTGTTCATTCCAAGCAGAACATTTGAAAATATTTTTCATTGCCAGGAAGTTTCAATATTTCAAATGATTTCAGTTGGGATACTAAAGTTTGAAAGTTTTCTCCATTTTTAAATTTTGGGACCATTTTTCAAAAGAACTTTTTTTTTTTTTTATCAAAATTCCCTTAAATGTTTGCTATCAGAATTTGTTTGCTCTTTATATGTGTAGGGTGCACCTTTCCATGAAGAAAATAAGTCTATCTTTGCAGCTACAAAACTCTATTGTGGCTGAACTTAGATTCCTACAAATATAAAATTCCAAAAATAAATTGAGGACATTTGAAAATTATTAGAATTAAATATTAACTGAAGATTCAGCAAATAAATAGAATCACCCCAAAAAATGATATATAAAATTCTGTGACTTCTGTTAGTCTGGCCATTTGTCATATTCTTTAAAATACACTGACCAATCAAAATCAAGTTTTGGGAAGAAGTGCAAACAGGTCAGGGGTCCAAAGTAAAATTGATTTTACTAGGGGGAGTGTAGCTTAGTACGATAAATTGTCATTCATTATTTTTATTTTTTTTATATTTTGACATACAAATTTTAAAAACAATTTAATGATTAAAATAACAAATACTTATTTAATAAAAATGCAATATTATTTTTGCATGTGTTTTCTTAGTTTTAATATATACAAGAATCCAGTTTCCAGTTTTACCTGCTTTTGCAGGAATTATAAACAAATCACAAGGTCAACTACTTCAAAAAGTTGGAATTTGGCACCAGAAAGAAATATCTGTGAATGGCCAGTTGTATGTTGCAGGCTCAAGAGAAATCAAGAAATCCTAAGAATTCTTCACTATTAAAAAGAAAAAAATTTTGTTTACCATGAAGTTCTATTAAAGAAATTAAACTGTAAAGTAGGGTTTGTCAAAGTATTTTTCTAGCTGATTAAAATTTCATCATTTGGTTTGTGAAATTGAATGGAATGTATAGTTTGTAAATCTCGACAAAAACTGTTGCTGATAACTTCAACAATACTAAATACTGAGAGGATTTCAACGTGTTGCAAAGAATTATAGTATTTAAAACTCACAATGTCAAACTTGAAAGAAAATCAACCATGTTGAAAATAATTTATTCTCTATACATGCTCTTTTTTATTATTTATTTATTTTTCCAAGTCCTGCTGGTTAAATCAAAATAACAAAACATTTAGCATAAAGGAAATTGTATGCTTAAATAAATGCTCTTTAAGATAATTTAATAACAACCATCAAACCTGTATTGGGGATCATATTTAGTCATTAATGGTCTATTAAATATGAACAGTTTTTTTTTTTCTTTTTGAACTGAATAAAAAATCTGTTTTATTCTTTATCCTTTTAGGATTGGCGAGAATTGTGGGTTGATGATGCGTTTTGGCACTTGTTATTTTCTGTTCTTCTTTTGGTTATTATGATTCTGTGGAGACCGTCTGCAAATAATCAAAGGTTAGTAATTGTGTGCAACACTAATTTTGCTGACAGTTGAGAAAATTTTGCACAAACTTTTTAGTTTCATCTCTCACACTCACTTATATATATATATATATATATATATATATATATATATATATATAATGAACCCCACTTCACTAAACTTCATTAATTATGTAACATTGCTTATAAAAATTCTTTTTCTCTTTGGTTGGTCAACAATAAAATTCCATACTGAAAATTAGAGGAGTTAAGTCTTTCAAGAAGAGATGGAAAAAAATTTGACAAGGTTTCTTTACTTTGCAAATTTTGTACACTTCACTTTGAAATATCTTGCTTCTATGTGGAGAAATAAAAAAGGTTCTCAGACAATAAAATCCCATCTCTTTTTTTCCCCTCTCTTTCTTTCTCTCTCACAAAGTTTATATTTTGGAACACTACACACACACACACACACACACACAAAAGCATAAAATTTTAGATTTACTATATGAGAAAAAAAATTAGTTTGAACATCACATCGGATATTTGTGTTTGTTGTTTTAAACAACTAAATTTCTATCCTTTGTTTGTTTCAAATAACTGTATGAAAAATTCCAACAATTAAATAAACTTTACCAAATTTCCTGTTAAATTATAATTTTAGTTGTAGTCTACTTTGAGAATAAGTTCTTATCCTTGGCAAATTTCTGTATTTTGCCACTAAATTTAAAAAAAAAAAAAAAAATGAAAACCTGAAATTCCTTTATACTCTTTTTTTTTTTCTTTAACACTTTTTTGTAATTTAAATTATTTTATTTCTTAAAACAATAATAATGCCAGAATTGGTATAATTGAAATTATAGAAAGATAACATCAAGGCTCTTGTTTTACATATGTGCTTAGCCATAATTTTTCTAATTCATATAAATTTTGTGCTTTTTGCAGTCAACCATCATTCATGATGTCACTCTAGAAAAAAGCAAAATATTGATTCCAAACAAATATGTATATAAAGAATATTTTTGTAACTGATAAAAAATAACAAAACAAAATTCCATGCCTCATTCTTCTCTTATCTATAAGAAGACATGTGAAGGTTTGAAATGCAAGTTATTTTCCATTAGAATAAATGCTGACAATGAAGTTGCAAATGGTTGGGCGGGAATGTATGTTTGATAGAAAAAGGTTTAATTGACCAGATTCTAATATGTGAACTGCAGTAAAAAAAAAAAAACTTATTCAATATTTTTAGTACCTTTTACATTCAAATGAATAAATGGAACCTCCTCTTGATTCTGAATACTTTTCACATACAATTTTCAAGTCTGGGTGACAATTCAAAAAGATTCAAAATAAAATAAAAAAAATTTGATACTTAGATTTACTAAATGATGCGTTAAGATTTCAAAAGGGAAATTTTACTGACTTTTCTAAATGCTTGCCAGAATCACTTTTTTATGTTAAGATCCTTTGCTGAAAGATGGGCTTCAGCATATTGCTGTGGGAAAAACATTTTCGAAGCTGATATATTTTAAATCTGCCAATAGGTCGGTGCTATAACTTATTTGGTCGTGTAATAATGCTGTCAAATAGTTTCTTAAAAATGAGCCAAACTCTTTTGCTTCTTTTATTTTCAAAGTTTGTTTTTTGTTTTGTGTGTTTTTTGATCTGTACATATTCTAAAATGTTTCCATCCATCTTCATATACTTTTTTAAAATTCCATAAATTTATGAAATTGAGTAATTAGTTTATTTTGGCTTCAGAAAAATAATTTCAATCTCTATAGCTGTATTTAAGTAAATTAATTTTTAAAAAAGAAAATAAACCTTCAAAATCTTTGATATTTAAAGATTTGGATAAAATTTTAAAAACTGGTAGTTTGAATTTCAACTCCTACATATGCATATGTGTATCTAACATTTACTTTTTCTGTTATGATGGGCTTCACAATAAAATCTCTTGTCCAGATATCTTCTGATATGAATGACTTTTTTCTCTTTTTTTTTTTTTTTTTTTTTTTTCCCCAGGTATGCGTTTTCTCCACTACTTGATGCTGACGAAGAAGAGGAGGAAGAAGACACGATTATGAATGATGCCTTCGGTAAGTATAAACATTGAAATTCAGCATCATTTTAATTTTTCTTTAACTGTATTTTTCTGATTTCTCAATGGTTTTGTTATTAGTGAAATACCCAAACAAAATTTTAGAATTCACTGTAAGCAAGTTATTTTTAAAAATTCCAACAAATTCTTCTTTTGAAGATAACCAAAATATTGTTTTTGTTGTCATTGCTTCTTGTTTTTGGCATGGAGTTTAAATCTGTAAAATTACACACTTCCTGTTGACCTGATTTAGCCAACTCTCTCACATATATATAATTAGGCATATCAGATTAAATAAATTACAAACATTGTGTCAGCTTATTTTTTATAAAATCTGTTTATACTCACAGATAATCTTTCCCATATTATAATTGAAAGATGTAAGAAATGTGCTGTAACTTTGGCAATTTATTTTATTTATTCATTTTTCAAAGTACTTTAAATCTCTTGATTTTCATATTTTCAAATCACAAATTTGTAAATATATATATATATATATATATATATAATGGATTGTCTGATGGTTGTGAATTCAACCTTCTACTAATGCCTCACAACATCTGTCTTTTTAATTAGATTTTCCTGTCTGCAGAACATAAGATTTCTCCTGAGCTGATTTTATTTTTATTCCCCATACCTATACTTTGAAACTTGATTAGTGTAAAATGTTGTATTCAAACTTCCATGCTAAGTTCTTAAGTTTTTGACAAATTGTGGTTTGTTAATAAAAATTAACATTTTAAAAACCCTATGTCAACTGGATTAAACTTTGACTTTCTCAATGATTCTCCTTATGTTGTGCAAAAAAACTCTCATGCATAATAGGAGGCATTACTTTCAGAGTGACCCTTGTATAACCAGTTTGCTCTTTCGTAGTATGTCTACTCCAAAACCATTTTGTTGGAGGCATATGAGTCTAGAACTATCATTTTATAAGTAACAATTCACTGTAGAGCTTTGTTCTCTCACTGCCCCATTTGTATGAAAGTAATTTCTTAGCAGTTCTCTTTGTGTTAAGATTTTCTTTCTCTGCTTCTAATTTTATAGAAGCTGATGATGGTTTCATTTGCTTTAAATGGATAAATTTGGCTCAGCTTTCACACTTACCCCCCCCCCCAAAGCTGGGCAAATAATTTTGACTACAAAATATATATTAAACCATGGAAGCTTGGCTAATGTTGCCCGTGAAAAAGTATCTTCTGATTTGGATTTATCAGCTGTCAAGACTCAGGATATCTGATATCATATCATCTTGTGGCTTTTAAATATCTGAATGCTCTTTCCAAGTATTAAACACATTTTGGATGATGTACAGCTAGAGTGCTCTCGATTAACTATTCCAAATGAAAGTGAACGTTGGACTAACTGGGACCAACAGCTGCACATCAAGCATATCCCTATTTCTAAAAGCTTTGTCTCTCGCACTTACGAACAAGCAGGAAATTAATGCTACATTTCAACTGCATTGTCAGAATTTTCAACAAGTAATTATCCACCTACTACTGCCAGCTTTTTTTTTTTTATACCACGTCAAGAAAGCCATATATTTTCATGTAATCTTGCACCAAACAGAATTCCTCTTTTCATTTTTTTTTTTTCTCCTGTATTTCTGCCCCTCAGATTGAAACATCCTCTGTTAAATTTTATAAACAAGTTGGTAGCAAGAGGAGAAAGCTGACCCCATATCCACTTTAATCAATCTACTCATAAGCAACTTTTCATTGTCTAATTTGCAGTCATGTTGACTATTTCCAACCTTATATTTTGTGCGTTTGTAACTCGTATGTGGGCAACCAAAATGCATTAAAATTCATTGCAGTTCTAACAAATGCTTATACCTCGATTTCAGTCCAGTTTCTAAACACTATGTTCTCTATGCTAGTTAAGTGCAGTTATCAATAGAGGAAAATTTCCTTTCCCTACAAATCTATATGAATATATTTTTATAGATGGCATGAAAATGCGTGGTGCAAAGCCAGTTACTAATGGATCCCCAAAGCAGAAGGAAGTGAAAAATAAAGCTGTAAGTTATTTTGCATTCATACTTAAGTGTGTGTGTGTGTGTGTGTGTGTTTTTTTTTTGTTTTTTTTTTTGTCAATTTTTTTCAACAGGACTTGTGTGAAAGAGTCCAGCGTAAATACTGCCAGTAAAGGCTCAAGAGAAATTTTATTGTATGAAAAGGTTACTTAACATCTCATGGTCTCTGGTATGAGTTTTACATCTTGTGTAGTTGGCCATTACATTCTTTTTCTTTCTTTTTTTCTTCATTTATGATATGTTTTGTTTCTTTTGAATTGACAAGAAACAAACTATGAACTAACAAAATAATGATCTGTTATGTTGTCTCTTAAATATTTAAAAAAGGAACTTTTTTATATGTGCACACACACACACACACACACACACACACTTGTAATCCATCTCTTTATGTGTCTCGCTAAAATATAGATTGCATCAAAGCAATCAAACTGAAAATGAATATCACTGCATAGTGTGTGATTATTTCTTTGTTTTTATAAATTCATGGTTAAATTATACAAAAACCCGGAAACAATTTGTTGTGAGAATAAGAAAAAAATTAGTCTTTTTAACCTATTTATAAAACTTTTCCTTTCTACAGGAAGATGACCTTAAATGGGTAGAAGATAATATCCCAACATCAGTTACAGATAAGTAAGTACACACAATTCCTATAATCTTTAACATTTTCCTAAGCAAATGAAGATATATCAGTTGCTTGATTGTAAACTCTTGTCTACTTGCAACATATAAGACGTCCTCTGACAATTTTTTTCTTTTTTCCATAATTTCTTTAAAAACAATCCTATTTATTAAAGATGACCATTTTTATCAAAATGGAACCTCCAAAAGTTGTTCTAAATATCAGTCGATGCTTATTTTACAATATTAAAAAAGCAAATAAAGATGAAATTTTCAAATGCCATCCATGATTAGTTTTTCGAATTTTTAAATGTTGACTTTCCAGAGAGTCAATTTTACTTCAATCTTTAAAAACTTCTCTTTGGTAACTTTTTAGATAAAAACCTTGTTCTAATGAACTATAATGTCAACACTACAACAATTTATAAATATTGTTGTTTTGGTATTTTGACTTTAAATTTTTTCTTACATTTAATTTTGTCTTAACAATTTCAGAGCATTGCCCAGTCTCCTGGATTCAGATGAAGAAATCATGACAACAAAGTTTGAAATCTCAAAGATGGAGTAGGTGAAAAGTATTCAAAATTTTGGCTAGCTGATGGTTTGTGTGACCACAATTCCATTGCCAGTCAAAAATAACTTCTTTTTTTTTTTTTTTTCCTTATGGTGAGCCTTCACAGTAAAATAAACAAGCAAATACCTTCATCTTGTAAACCTTTTCACACTTCTGGGACCATCTAAACTGTTTTGGTCAGCTGCTTCTCCCTTAAAGCGTATTTGCCATCATCACATACCTACCCCCCTCTAGCAAGAACAAGTTAACTGACCGTCCATCTTCATTTAAAATTTGATTTACCTCCTGTTTTCTATATATATATATATATATATATATATTTATTCTGGCAAGGGATTTTGTTTGAAGTTGTTATCTTTAGTTGTTTTTGTTTCAGTGTGTTTACACATTCTCAAGAGGTTTGATGTGGTCTGCTGTAACCGTTCTCAGAGACACACACACACACTTTTGGGCATGTCTTTACAGCGCCTAATTTAAAATTGTCCTTAATCTGAGCTGGTGCACAAAAGCTGAGAATGTTTATCTCTTTGATATGTTACTATGTAAGCAAATATCCCAAACCAATCATACTGTTACCAGGCAACGACTGAAGAACTTTTTGTTATAGAAATAAAAATTGTAAAAGATAACTGTATGGGGTTAAAAAAACCTTCTCCTAAAATAGAATTGTTTTTGGCAAGGTGCCAAAATGCCTCTAAAGTTTTTAATTATCTAAATGATGATCTTTACAGAAAAGTTTTTCTAATTTTGTCATAGCTAAAATATTTGAAACTTTCATACTTTTGGTTTTCCCGCCTTTCTTTATCAACTGATCAGTTCACCATAAAAACAAAACAAAGAGGGGGAGGGGGCTGTTTTTATTTATAATTCATTTTGTAGGTTAAGACGATTGTGGAAATTAACCTCAAATCTCATATCACCAATGATTGCACAATCTACAGATTGAAAAGTTGTAAAATAAAATAAGATCCTGCCCCCGTCCCCAAGGTCATTCATAATGGTCCATTCCTGAAATATAACGAATGGAATTCAATTTTCTTTTGTTTTCACAGTAAAGTTGGGGCTTCTATTTACCTTTTTCTTCTTTTTCAAATAAGGCCAATTGAAGCGATGTGGCAATCTTTATTGCTTGCTTATGTACGAGAGGATGAAACTAAAAACTATGCAGGGAAGCTTATTTATCATATGGTATGGAGGAGAACGAACACTAAAAGTAAAGGCCAAAACCATTTTGAATGTCAAAAGATCTCTTTAGAATCACAAATACTTGAGTGATGTAGAAATGTGAAACATTCAAATGGAGTCCTTTTTCTTTGTGTCTTTCTCTGCAACAATCTTTCAAAAGAAATAAAATATTTACAAAATAAACAAAATTGTATATAAATTTTTGGAAGTGTTGTTTGCACTGGGAATATTGTGGCCTGCAGTAATCTAAAACTTTTTTTTTTGTCAATCTAATTCCACTTTGTTATTAACTCGGCCTTTTTACAGATTTTTTTTCCTTCATCCAGAGTAAATAAAAGATGTGAAAATTCTGACATTTAGTTTGTTTTTGTTTACCACTCTGCCAATTTTTTTTTTTTTTTTTAGTATTGTTTTCATGATTAGCATCATAGATTTAGTTGTTTGAAATGAAAACTTTCACCAGGCAGAAGTAATTGTTAATTTGTTTTTCATTCAAAACAATAGCATAAATCTCCAAAGTAGAGAGAATCTCTAAAAATGTTCTTTTCAGACCTAAATTTTGTCACCAACATTCTCACTATTCTTGCCACTTTAAATGACTTAGGACGCAAGTTCCAAGTGTGGCAATGAGGTGATACCTATATTGCTAATAGAATCACAATATTTTCATGCACAAATGGAGACCTCACCTGGTTTTTTTACTCTTGGAAGTCATAATTGATGCAAACATCTCTAGGACAAGCAAAGAAACACAAATTACTTGCGGGCAAAAGAACCAGATGC
The DNA here is from genome assembly GCA_037127315.1 of Ascarosepion bandense. Taxonomy (NCBI): domain Eukaryota; kingdom Metazoa; phylum Mollusca; class Cephalopoda; order Sepiida; family Sepiidae; genus Ascarosepion; species Ascarosepion bandense. The sequence goes on from JBBBDQ010001116.1 coordinate 2,027,394, forward strand.
TAAATTTCATACTTTTTTCCCCTTTTCCAAGGATAGAAGAAATGAACAAATTCCCCAAATAATGTACTTTGCATTTGACATTAGACACTAGCAACCATCAAGTGTCTTTGAAGGAAACAACATTTTAAAAAATGCTACTCTTGAGATCAATGGCAGTCCTATTTAGTGTCAAGTGTAGCTCTTATCCAGTGAACTCTAGATATGTTAGTAAAAGTGTTTTCCCTTAATGTAATACAAAAAGAGCTTAACCAAATTGTGAAGGAATTCAGTGGAGTCTATAACTTGTATCAGTTGATGATACGGGTATTCATAGTTTAGATTGGAATGATCTTGAACAAAACGATCTCTTGCAAGAGATAGAACTCTGGATATAACGTCTCCAAAACAATGATCAGTTATTTGAATGAAAGCAATGGTGTTATCTCCCCTGAATCCATAAAAAAATCAGGATTTGGAATTAGATATTAAAATTTTTATGTGGATCAGAGATTAAAAAATTTAACATAAGTAAAAGCCTATTTCAGCCTCTTCCAACACTAGTGCAGCAGATTACTGAAATAATCTTTCACGTGGTAGTACAAGCACCTCATTTTGTATACATGGGCTCTCGGACCTATTCTCTCAGAAAAGTGTCATTACATAGAAAAACAATATGGCCACCATTTGAAGTGGTATAAATCTCTGAGCTAAATTTTAATGGAGTAATGCTATTTTAATATTCTATGCATCGAAATGTTTTGAGTGAGAAAAATTCATTTTTGCACTTACAAAATTGTAATTATTGAAAACCAAGGGTATGGCCAGAATAAAATAATGACAGGTCCTTTTAGCACTACATTTTGCAAAAGGAAAAAAAAAAATGAATATAGCAGGAAATTTTTTGATTCATGTGTAGGATTAATCCAATCATTTCATCCTCACAACTGTGTACACATGAGACTGAAGCGATGGCATTCACATTGACCTCTGCTTTCTATATTGCAGCTACATTTTGTTAACTGCTGACAATTCTGGGCGATGGGTGGAAGAGTCATCCAAGACTTCCCAGACCTCTCCATCTTTCTGACACCCCTAGTTAGAATCTTGTACACTGTTGCCTGGCCCCATATACAGCCTGCTTAGTAGGCAGACCATTTAACATACTGTATGAGAGCTGCACTTAGTGGAATGGCATCATAAGACTTGCTTCCAAGTGCACGTCCAGTCTTGCTTCATCAATTTTGTCCATAGTGCTATTATTGTCATACATGGTGATGACAAACTTCTGTTGAATGTTGTAGTTTGCATTTTCCATGATTAGTACGGACTGGAGTCACTTGAGGCTAAACCTCCCATACCATTTTTCTTTCTGCAAAAAGCTATCACAGCCAGTGAAGGCATGAAAGAACAGCATGCCACTGGATTCATCTGAACCAAGATTCACTGTTACAAATTGGCAACCACTTAATGACCAAATTAAACTTACAGCATTTTCATGACTGAGTCTTGGAGAGTAGCAAAAACACTGACTGCAACGAGAACGTGTCTCATGCTTTAATCAATTACAGGCTTCATATGTTCCCTGGCTGCACGAAGAGCATTAGTTAAGATTCTGAAGTCAGCTTCCTCGGAGATCAAGACTGATTGTCTTTGGTCAAAACGACAATGTCAAGACACATGGTCACGATCTTATCAGCAAGGAACCGAAGAGCCCTGTTTTGTTTTCTGTCAGGAAACTTTCCCAGTTAGGTGGCAGCTTGGTTTTTTCCATCACTCCTTGTTGACCCTCTTTTTCATCTGGTTTCAGCCTAGAAGTCCAATAACTTCTGATCAGTGTGGAGTTTCCCCACATTTTGTAAGGCAGCTATGAAAGTCTGATTTTTAAGTCATGTAATTGCTGCCACCTTGAAAACTGGTAACCATTTTCAAATATTAGTGCAAAATATATTTCCTCAAAATACAATGTATTAGATTTGGATCAACAGTATGTTGCTGTTTATAGACATTTAACACTGAAACCCTTTTTCTCTTATTTTATGAGATGACCATCTCAAGAGAATGGCGGCCTATTTTGTTTTTTCAATGTGGGTAATATACTTACTTGGAGCACATGTATACCAAATTTGGAGCTTGTACCATCAAGTCAAAGATTCTTGTGCTAACTTAATCTGCCCCACTACAAAGCCACTTTCATCAGTATACAATCATTTCCTCAGACCAAAGATTAAAAATGGTATTTAAGTTTAAATAAAGGACTGTATTTCTTTCAGGAATCTGTTGATGCCATCGACTTTTATTTGTCTAAGTATGAGTTTTAATATGCAGTCTATTATCTAGAATTTGAAGGGTAGAGAAAAATTGTTGATGCAACTTATCAACCCATTTCTAGCATCAGCTTCCAAGCCATGGAGTTTGTGTATAAGTTTTCAGTAGAAAAGTTTTGCAAAGTAAAGCCTGTTTTAGCAGTGATTTCAATGACTTTACTATTTAGGTGCCTCCCCACTTGAGACAAAATGTGGCAGATCCAAATCATATGGCTTGGGCAAAAATTGTCTACCTTTTCCTTCATTAGGGCCTCATCTGGGTTCCTTTCTACCTGAAGACAGAGCCCGACAATGTCAGGAAAGCATCTAAATTTTCACTTTCACCAACTGAAATAATGTCCTTTGCAGTCTACCAGTTAGCAAAAGTGGAAATTACTATTTTTGCCTTTTTAACAGAATTATTGACTTACCAGATTTTTTTAATCTCTATATAGGAATTTTATCTAATATTAACTAACCCACAAAGGATTAATAAAGTGATAAAAAAAAAAAAAAAAAAAAATGAAAATTTTTTTTTTTCTTAAGTTAAAAAATAGCTATGAGAAAAGGTTATTTCTCAGGATTTTCATTAAGCTCCCCCACTGTGTGCATGTGTGACAAATGGCCCTGAAAGATGCTCAAATTTTGACAGTTATTTTCTTTAAAGTGTGACCTACTTCCACAGTAAAACCCAACACACTATAGCTGTCAGACAATTTAACTCACACCGGTTCTCACTACCAAGGGAAGATATATCTTGTTCAAGGGCCATAACTCATCTTAGGATATCTATATTAGATAATCGAATAAATTATGTAGCTTTCTCAGAATTTTTATTCAATTACAAATTTGGTACTGAGCCGCTCTATAAAATGCTTTTAGTATCAATCAATTTTGTTAAAATGGGATTTTATTTCATGAATTTAAAATTCAATTTCTGTTTGAATGTAATTATTCAAAGAATTAAAATTAAGTTCACACTGCACCAAAAATAAAATTGTTGATAGTTGTCAAAATTAGACCTATATTTCATATTTGTAAAGCAAAGGTAAACCTAATATTTATCAACTCAGAACCTGTGCAATTTAAGGGCAAATTCACATTCAAGGAATGTTTAATAAGCATAACATTCATCCTGTCAGTAATAGAAACAAAAAACAGACTGGCAAAATTATTAAGTATTTAATGAATGACAAACTCAAAAAGATGAAAATATACAAATGAAATGAATAGAGATGAGCATAAAAACGGGTAAGAGGTCAGTTAAGTGCACAAATATACAAGACTTGAAAATTCCATTTCATCTAGCAGCAGCAGTTGCAGCAATACTCAATCAGCAATGACCCTTTATCACAGGGTATCTCCAAAATTATTCAGTGGTCACCAGGCTCCAACAACTGTCAGAATACTCAAGTACTCGATCTGAAACAAGAAAATAAAGGGTTCAAGTAAAAATACTTGGGCAATAACCAAAATATGAAAGCTGATCTAACAATCTCCCTTGGGAGATGATGTATGCTGATTTAGTAATTATCAGAGTTTGACAGAATTATGTACTCGGTAGGATGCATAAAAATAAAGAGTTTAGCGTGAATTTAGCTAAGACTAAGGTGATGATTAGTGACATAAACAGGTCTTACTTTCACCCCCAGGAAAGCACCCACATGGAGTTTGTTGTAAGGGCATTGGTTCAAATTCCATTTTTGCAATCATTCTACTCATTTTGGGTGCATAAGTGATGTCGTGGACTGAACAGTAGATTAGACAATGTGGTGCATTTCAAATGCAGAACTAGCCTGAACCCACCAGTCACAACCGATTGACAAGAAGGTTGAGCTTGATAATGTTCAGTGTGAGGTTGTTGATCAGTTTTTTTTTTTTTATCTTGGTGACATGTTAAATGCAGATAATGGCAGAGAAGATCAATATTCCGTATAAGATAAGGTTGGGAAAAATTTTGGGAACTTTTGCCTCTTCTGACATCTCGAGTATTATTGCATAAGATGAAATGAAAGTTATATACAGCTTGTGCAGAAAGTGTTATGTTATATGGTAGCGAAACCTGACTGCTTAAGGAAGTTGATATTAGCAGAATTGCTTGAACCAACATACAAATGGTACAGTAGATGTGCATTTTCAATCCTAAGGATTGAAAAATCAGGATTTAAGAAATAGGTTGGGTATTGTCAATATAACGGATGCTATGTGTCAAGCAAGACTTAGTGGGGCTTGGGTATGTTGGGAGAATGGATATAGAAACCCAGTCATTGTAGGTTTATTGCTAAAGAGAGAGAGAGAGAGAGAGGTAGATCATGTAAAACAGGGACCCGGCTTATCAATGACGATTTAAAGAAGTTGAGGATACAATCAGGCCGTACACAAAAAAAGGGCAGCTTGGAAAAGAAACATCAAGAAAATACCGTCCAACCCATGCTAGCATGGAAACAGAAGTTAAACAATGACGATGATCCAACAGGAAACAGTAACACCACTTTTGTTTGTAAAGGGGAGAATTTACATTTTTGTTAAACAATTAAAACGTTTATGAAGTTTTCAGCATCTTTGTTAGAGACAAAAAATAGACTGAAAAATCAGTTTCTCACTGGAAATTTACATGTAATTTGTTTTTTTGTTATAATATGCATATCTGCTGTAAAATGCAAACCATAACAGCTTTTCTTGGGCCTTAAATATTTTCATGGTGATTATTCTGATGAACTCTGCTCTTCAGTACTTAGACTTTATTAGTTTTAAGTGCAGTACTAGACTGGTGGCAAGTTCACATCATTTTACATTTGAAATGGTCAGACATAACCAAAAGTTCTAGGCTAAGTTTCTTAACTTGCACGTGAATTTTGATCTTCAAAAATTTAAATGCAATGTCAATCATTATCGTGTCTTAATTTCTGTCCTTTTATCATCATCATCATTCTCATCTTTTTTTGCTAATTTTCTCAGCCTCAGTAGCCAAAATTGTAAAATACAGCAAAGGTGTATTGAGGTTGAGAAACACCTCCCAAAAACCATGTGATAACAGGCAGGGAAGGGGGAGGGGGGACAAAAGGCATAAGAAAACAACTTCACAAGGCACAGAATTTTGCCAGCTGGTGGTTCCCCACCTTGCCAGTCACTTTTATCGCTATGAGAACTAACAAAGATCTGCATCTGGGCAAGTTACAGAGACTTATCTGAACAAAGCTGTCAATGGGGAAACCTGAATGTACCTAATTTTGACAGACATTAGGCATGTGACTGTTCCTCTTGTTCCTGCACAAATTTAGTGACACCAAGAAAAAGGAGACAGCAGGAAAAAAAAAAAGAAAGACACCGTTTTCATGAATTTTTTTTAGTTGATCTTGATAAATTGACTAAAAACAAATATCAGAAAATCTTGTATTTGAATTCCAACAGAAGTAACTTACTCTCCAGAAGTGGATTTTGACTCGGTATCCTCCTCTTGATTTTGGCAGCTGCTGCTGCTGCTACAATCACTGCTTTCACTGGATTTGAAAAAGTTTGTAATATTTCGTTGCCAATCAGGAGTTGGTCGAGGGCAGACAGGATTACCACCAGCATATTTATCTACAAGAGCAACAAAAACCTAACATGAAATGCCACAAAGACATTCCTAACATTAAAGCCAGTTTTCATTTTACATACTTTAAGAAACTGATCCACATTAAAACGCATTGTGTGTGTGTGTGTGTGTGTGTGTGTGTGTGTGTGTGCGTGTGTAATTTTTATGAGACATTAAACTGCTATATATGCTCGCATATCATGCAACTTTTGAAGCCAATTTTAAGGGAATCACATCATACATGAGGTATAAAATTAGATTATGTACTGCTTAGTACATATACTAATTTTATATCTTGTGTATGACACAAACCTCTAAAAATTCGTTATGTGAGCATATAAAATTTTTAGAACTGAATATCAATTTTTAAACTATTTGCTATTAATATTTAAAAACCATCTCAAGCAAAAATGACACAATGCAACAATAAGATATAAAAGAAAAACAAATAAACGGCAATTTCAAACTTATACATCAAAATTGACAACATAGAAAATTAATAAGTACAATATATAGGATACAAATTTTTAGAAATTGTAAGTCATAATTGTGTTTGTACCTCCCTTTGTTAGTCCAAACAATCATTACGTCCTGCTAATACGTTATAAATAATGGACTATTGTTTTGATTGTGTGAGAACACAAATGAAAGTGCAGATAGAAATGTTTAATTTCAAGGAAAATAAGTAGTCAATTTCAAATTTTTTCATTTCCTTACCTTAATAACGACCAGCATTGATATTTAAGAATAAGATTATTATTGCAATATTTTGTTAAAGTTTTAAAGCCCAAATATTTAATGATGCGATAGATGAATTAATACCTCATTACTTTCCATCACTCAGAGTACACCATGAGGGAGGGAGAGAGGAAAAAAAAATTAACAAACAACTTGAATTATGTACCTCCACTAATTTTCAATATCTATAGTTTAAAAAAAAGCTTTCTTGAAGCCTTTATTTTAGCTTTAATTGAAAGCTAATCTAACTTAAAGGATTAAATTTACTATTTTCAGCAAGAAAAATACTCTGGCATATTTTTAATTTAAATCCATTTTTTTTTAAATTTTTCCTAAAATAACTGATTAGCACCTTTTTTCCTTAGTTGTCTTTGATTACAAGGCAATTTTTTTCTAAAAATTTATTTTAAGAATATTAGCTGATTTAAAATATAATTAATCTGACTTTGGAAATTATATTTACTTTAAGTTTAAAATAACAAAAGGTATTTTTAAAACAAAACAGCTGTTTCTTTTAACTGACATCACCATGTTTTATGTAAATGACAAAGCATTGACATGACTGTTCTACAAAGAATTTCTGAAAAAAAAAAAAAAGGGGAGGGCACATGACAATATTTTATATACATAATTTTATTTTAAAGATTATAGTGCAAAATTAAGCTTTTCAATTTTGGATTAGTAAATATAGTTTTCACTTATCACCTAACCAAATTAAAATAATGCAGATTTTTAAGATTTATATAATATAAATTATTATAAAATAAATAAAAAAAAAACTAAAAATTAATTATTCAAAAGAATTTTCTTAAGGTAACAGTGCCCTTAGATCTTATTAGAGGTTAAAAATTTCTTAGATTTTATTGCTTTATTTTATGATTTGAAGCAGATTTTTGGGAGTGAGTAGCAGTTTGAAAAGATAAAAATTACTGATTCACATTTTCCAAGGAGACTTGCAAAAAAAAAAAAAAATTCCGGATGAAAATTTAAATTTGTCAAAATTTCATAAGCGTAGAGGGCTTGTAAAAATTTAAAAAAATAATTTAATTTATGAAAAAGTCCTGAAAGTCTAAAAATCCGGCAATTATTTGATTTTTGCAAGAATTCACGAAATAATGTTTTTCACGAGAAGCGGAGGGGTATACTTACTTCCAGATCCTGACGGAGACGTAGGTTCTGATCTGCTGCAACCTCCAAGGATTTTTCGGGGAGCTCTGGCAGCAACAGCTGATAAGAGAGGACAATAAATTTCGTTACTCACATGATAAAGAAATACTTTTGTAAGAGAATACAACTGATTCTGTTAACATCAGGTCGTTAGAAATTATTAAGGTTTTGTTATTGTATTAGGAAAGATCTCCTTCTCAACATAAAAAAGCCATAACTCAAAAGAAGTTACTTCTCCATATGAAAATTATAGCAAAACCTCAGCCACCTTTTAAATATGAAACAAAAAGAAAAGTTACTCATGTCTATGCAATGTAATTTTATTAGATTTTTTTAATGTGAACCACACACAGATTTACAAGTAAAAATAAATTAAGTACCAAAACAAAGGACTTCAATTAAAGTCTCGTGTTTCTAAAGTTTTTCGCATACCAAACATTGAGTTATCTCCCTTAGAGTGAAAACTTCATTTTCCGAATCTTCTTTTCCCTCCAATAGGTTCGTTAATAACACAGCTACATGCACACACGACATGGTTAATTTAGCTTGTGACAAAAACGAGTAAACTTGGCACTTTTATAAACACTGTTAGACATAATCCAAACATACATTTTTTTTTTGACTATGATCGCTAATCTTATTAGCCTCAAAATTTCAAATTTAAATCTCAGAACTTCAATAAGTTTTTTTTTTCATTTAATAAACTTTATTAGTTGTCAAAAAATATATTGACTTTTTCGACTTTACTTTTTCTGCGCTGCTTAGTTGTTGAAATTGATGAGATTTCACAATCACTGTGGAAAAGTGATACTTCTTTTAGCATTTCAAGTGTTAAAAAAAAAGTTATGGAACAACTTTTTAGTGTACGGCCTACACACCGATTATTCGTCTTTCATCAAGTCTTTAAACTTTAAAATGAGAAAAAAAAACAAAAAAACTTAACGCCAACACAATCGAGTGTAAGAGTTTACCCCTTTTTTTCTATTTAAAATAAAAGAAAAAGAAATGAGCATATTTTTCAAGTATTTTCAAAAGTTTCAACTTAAAATGCCAGTAAAACAAAAAAATTATCACTGTATTTTTTCATTTTTCTGTGCGGGAATCAGTCAAGTAGCGCCGAATTAGAAAAAAAAAAAACTTTAAAAAATGTGTATAAAAGATGAAAAAAAGCGTTGAATTCACTCATTGCAACTTCACTCTTAAAAAGAATTTTGAATTATCAACTATATTTTTAACTTTTTAACTAAACAAATGAAGGCTTGAAATTATTTCTTCAGTAATTTATAAAGTTTCGAGCTTCAAGAAAAATATTGTAGGAAAGATAAGTTTAAAAAGTACAGGAGAAAAGTGAACTCAAAAATACAATAAAAGAAGTTACCAAAATTATAGATGCGTGGAAATTAAACTTCTTAATAATAGAACAAAATTTACCTTTCCTAACAGCAGAACATCCATCGGCACGGGTACGAACCATTTTTTTTTTTTTCTAGCAAAATATAAAAAAAAAAATGAAGAGATTTCACCAACAAAGACGATAGAGAAGAGACGAAAAGCGGCTGCAATCTGATGGCGGGATTAAACTTCGCGCGTTGTACAGATGATTTCCGCTCAACAATAAAATGAAATGGGTACGGGAGTTGCTCTTTTTTTTTTCTTTTTTTCCTTTGTAAAAGTAAAACACTTTTTTTTTTTAATTAATGAATATTTAAAGATTCACTTTCAGTTAATGAAAATTAAAATACACCCCCACCACATATTTAATAATTATATTGAAAAAAATAGAAGAAAAAAAAGTACCTCGGCTTTAACTTCGTGATAAACCGGTAGTTGTCGGCGTTAAGCCGAGATGTCATGGCGACCGGTAGTTGCGGACGTTACGATATAGTGTCTGTTTTTCATCTATATAACAACTATTGACACTGAGTTATTTCTATCGTTCTTACTTTATCCATCCGATATTTTATTGGCGGCAGTTGTTGGAGGATCAGCAATTATATTTTTGACCGAACGATTCTAGTTGTGTGGGGGCCTGAACTTAAGAATGCTTCGACATGATATCAGATTCGCTCACAAAAATTACGGAAGGCAAGGAAGTGAATTTGTCATCGAACATCCACAATTGCATATTTTTCGAATGCTTTACTCAACTCCTTTGGTGACTTTCGTGGCATATCTGCTTAATTTATCAGAATGGGTAAATGAGAGCTTTAATTATTCTCACTGTCTCTAGTCAAAAAGTTTTCAGTTACTGTCAAGTGGGGGTCATAAAACTTTTTCGTTAACAATCCACGTCTTTTTCTTTAAAACGGACGGAGTAACACTGTTTATAAATTCGCAGAATTTCTGTTTTCGTGTTTATTTTACATGACAATCTATTAATTATAACATTAAAAAAAAATAAATGTAATAATTTGACATTTGAAAAACTGCCAAATTGTTTTTTTTTTAAAAACAAACAAACCTTTTCTTGCCCTCTGAAAGCAAAAAAAAATGATTATTTGAAGTTACACTTCTTAAAATGAATGCGGGGGGGGGGAATAGAATTTACAGCAGCATAAATTAAAATAAATGTATATCTTAGCAAGAAAATTGTTAAAGTACGACTGGAATGATTTCTTTACAAACCCACTTGATGGTCTCTGTAAACAAATTTGAATAGAAATACCGCCTGTTGGTGCCTCTATGGATGCTCAGTGGAATCGTACATGATGTTAATTTGGTTCCACGACTTTACCTTTTTACACTAGTAAAGATTTGAAAAAAATAAAAATGAAATATTTTACTGTACATGAAGTGATGTGACAACATTGCAAAACAGAATGGAATTTTTTTTTTAGCATCACTGTACATCCGTTAAAAAAATATTAACAGATGGTAGTTCTTAATTCAAGTCATTTTCTTTTTCTTTTTCCTTTCTGACTTCCTACTTTTTTTTACTTTACGAAAATATTAAATATTTCTCTTAGACTAAGAAGAGTCTTAGTGGTGTCACCATTTTTTTCTTACTTAAAATTAAAAATATGTTTCAAAGAAACAGCAATTTATACTTTTAAAATTTTAATTGTTAGGTTTTACCTTTTATTTGAATTTTTAGAATTAAGATTTCTTTTCAACTACAACATGCAAGTGAATATTATAAATTTCAAAAATTGTTTTGACTTAGTTTTTGACTTTTGAATAATGAAGGATTCAGACTTGTATTATTATTTTTTAATAATCAGTAGCAATTTTGACGAGCAAAAAGTAATTCTATGCTTGAAGGAAGTTCATCAGACAATTATCCTTTTATTGAATGTAAATGACCTGTTGATCCCGAGATATGGGGAATACAAAGGACTTCCCTCAACCCTGCGGGGGTTAATCTAAGTCATGTGGCTGGCCGATAGACGAAGATTCAATTAGAAATTGTTGATAGCCAAAGTTTGTGGAAATGGTTTAAGTTTCTTTCAAATCACTTTTTTATAAAAAGTTTAAACTTTCTACTTTGTTCTGTTTTTTCTTTTTTTCTTCTTCTTCTTCTTTGCCTAAACATCCTAGTAATACAAAAAACGCCTTGTGATTCAGTGCAAAAAAATGCATTTTTAATGCTGCAAGCAAATTATTTTAGCGTACTGAGTGTAATTTTCGATCTGAATACATGACTTTTCTGTAAGGGAATACAATTAATTAAAGTTTTATGTGAGACCAGCCTGTTTAAAATTAGTCACGTTTAAGCCATAATTTTTTTCCCCTTAAAGTGAAATCAAATTTTCACTTTTTTAAAATCAATTTTTCCCTCCACTGACCGCTATTTTTCTCCCATGATTTCCACTTTCGATTTTTCGTAAAGCAACACTCAGATGGACTTTTAAGGCTTAATTTTGTGCACAACTGAGTAAATTAAAATAACTTTTTATTTGGTTAAAAAAGGTTACCTAGTACAATCACATGTTAAGCAATTTAGTTTTCCTCAACCATTGCTTTATGTTTGCTTAAAGTGAAGTGGCTTTTATTTGGATCCTTGCATTTTAAACCGAATGTGAATTTACCGCTTAAAAAAAGCATGTTCACTTGAATTATGTCCTATTGAAATGACGAATGAGTTCACTTGACTATTTACAAAAATCTTACCACAGACTTTTCATAAGGTACCTCGTAAAGATTCGCTAAAATGAATATACAATACGACGAAAAAAATGTTCGAAAGTTAATAAAAAACAATGTTTGTTTATCAAGATTTTCGTGTTATTAAGAGGAAAGATCGAAGGATTTTATTTTATTTTTTATATAAAATTAAAAATCAATGTTTTTAATTTTTAAGAACCTTCGGAATTTTGGTTAAAAGTGTTGTTTTTTTTTTTGTTTTTTTTATGTATTTTTATTTTATTTTTTGCGTCAATTTATTTTTGTTAAGTGAAATTTTTGTTGAGCATTTTTTTTGGCGGTGAAAAACGATGATTTGGAAATTCTTATTAAAAGCAGATCAGAGTTTTAAGTTTATTATAGTTAATAAAGCAATTAATTTTTTCCAGTGAAAAACACAATTTCTTGGAAAAATCAAATGTTAGATTTTAATGAAACTTTTTTCAGGGCTTAATGAATGAAGTTATTTTGTTGAAATTGTTTTTATAAAATATTGGTGAAATTTTTTTTTTATATCTGTTATTATCCCCCACCTTTTCGTTAATTCATGAAATTTCAATGACATTTAATTAGAATTTTTTAATTACTTTTAACACCCAAGAAGTTAGGGTAGGTATGGATGGAATAATAAAATTCCGTATCCAAAATACACTATTCTTAAAAAAGTGCTCAATACAAAATAGAGCGAATAATATTTATTTAATTTATACCATGAAGATGAGATTTTTATCTCAAGATATTAATAATGTATAATAAATAGATAATACCCAACAACTTCTTTACCTTCCTTTATTTTACTAAACGCATTGTGGCAGCCTTCAAGACCAAACCATGCACATATACATGCAGTAATTTTTTAACTTTGTTTTTAGCAACATGTCAATTTTATCCAATTTAGAGTCAGGTTGAGAAAACATCTGTAAACTCTATTGGATACATGTAAGACTGAATCTGTCAGATGATGTGGGCCTGAGAAATTTTAAATAAGGTCAAGACAGTCATATTCCAGTGCGTAAACAAATAAATATAATTAAATATATATGCACACAAATTCACATGCAAAAAACAACACACGTACACAACTTAAAAATCCACAAAGTATCATACACAGAACAAAACCACACGTGTATCTCCTTATAGACAACTATAGGCATAAATACACAAATAAACACAAGAACACTCACACAGAAGCATACACACATATATACATACATAAACAAGAAAATATATACACACACACACACACACATGCATGCATGTCAAACAATATACCAATATGCCTACAAGTACATAAACCCACATGCACACCTACATACATGCATTTATACATAGACAAACACATGCACCCAAGTATATATATTCAAATATAAACACAAGTAAAAACAAACAGAAAAAAATACATACAATTCAACCCAGGTACTAATAAGGACGGATGTGCGTTGTGGTCCAGTGGATATAGACTCAGAATGAAAAATCGGAGAGCCGAGTTCGAATTCCAGTTGAATTCGTTGCAAGCATATACGCACAAATACCCTTGGGAAAGGTATTAATCTGTCTCTTCCTTCCAGCTATGGGTCAAATAACAGGACAAATTGGGTTCTATAGCCTCGGTTGGCAACCAGTCTACCGCAGAAAGTAATGGCAACCTATTGTGAGATAATCTTCTGCCCAGTCAGCCATGTCTCTTTCAAGACATGATCGTCCAAGCGTGTATCACGTATGGCACTTAACTTACTGACTAATAAGGACAGGATGTCAGTTGGGATGCAGTGGATATCAGTTTGAAATGAGAAATCAGAGAATTTAGTTCGAATTCCAGTTGAATTCTTTGCATTCACTTACATGCAAATACCCTTGGGAAAGGTATTAATCCGTCTTTTCCTTCCAGCTATAGGGCAGATTAGGTTCTGTAGCCTTGGTTGGCAACTAGCCTATTGCAGAAAATAACAGCAACCTACTGCAAGAAAATCTTCTGCCCAGTCAGTCATGTCTCTTTCAAGACATGATTGCCCAAGCATGTATCTCGTCTGGCATTTAACTGACTGATTTCATTTTAAAAACTTTCACAAATAAATGAAATTACTTTTTAAAAGTTTCTCTTTTGAAAAATCTTGGTAAAAACTTTTTTCCATTTGTTACTGTTACCCTGACACTTATTTAATTTTATGAAAATTCAAGAATTCTTTCTTGAAACTTAGTTAAATGTTTATTTATTATAAGGAGGATTTTATTTATTATTATTATTATTTTGTAAATCAGGACACCCAGTTACAGAAAATCTCAGAATAGTAAAATAAAAAAAATGTCAATGAAATAAATTATTTAATTAGAAAAGATTTTAATTACTGTTAGGAATAAGATATTTTTTTAATTGGAATAAATAATATTTAATTGAAAAATTAAAACAATTCTTGAAAAAAACTTTTTGAAAGACTGTCACAAGTCTCCATAATCTTCTTATTCGTTATGTAGGTACCTCCACTCATTTTCGATAATTAACTTTTAAATTGAATTTTTAAAAATAAAAAAAACTTGAAACTTTTATTTTAGTTTTAACTGAAAGCTAAATGATTAAATTTACTATTTCTAGTAAGCAAAATACTCTGGCGTATTTCAAATAAATTATACTGACTGAAATTTAAAATTTTGAGAATTTAAAAAAAAATTTAATTTTCTCAGACATTTTTGAGCGGCACATTTGTAAACAAAAATTAATTCTCGGTTTTAAAAATTGCACAAAAATAAAATATACATCTGTGACACATAATTTTTGGAAAATTAGCAAATTTAATACCAGATGCAAGATAAATAAATGTCTATGGTGATCAAAATTGATGATATTATCCAAATGTTTTTCCTGTAGAGGGAAGAAACCGTAAAACACAACTTTTTAATGAACACACAAAAATTGCCATACAAAAAAATTTAAATACACAAAAAAATGTTTAATTTAAAAATACAATGGCCTGAGGATTTCTATTAAACTTTTCAGTTTTAAGTTTTCATTTAATAACTCAATAACCTAACACCTGTAAGTCTTTGAAATATTTTTAAAATATTTTTTGAAACTTTATAAATTATTATAATTAAAAAAAAGTGAACATAACTCTTTTCAAATTTAATTATTAATTGAAAAAAAATTTTCTTCAGACTATAATCTCCTTAAATTATCTATTAAAGCAATTAAAAGCTTATCTACTTAAATAATGTTATAGTTTTATTGCATTTTTATTTTACTATTAAGAGAAGATTTTCAAAAAATGGCCAAATGGTTGAAAAAAAAAATAGATGATTTACATTTCCCAGTGAATCCTGCATTTAACTAATAAAACCAATTCTGCCTACAAAATTTAATTTCTTGAAATTTCATGAATTTACATAGTGTGGAGTAACAGCTGTAAAAAAAAAAATTTTTTTTACCAACATTTTTTTAAAAATAATGATTTAAAAAATAATTTAATTCATTTGTGAATAAGTCCTGAAAGTTTCATTAAAATTTGACAATTATTTGATTTTTGCAAGAATTTCCAAATTAATGTGTTTTTCACCAGAAAAAACTGAGTTATGTAATATTCCATTATCCATTGTAAACTCTTGTAACGATTTAGTTACCTGCTAATGAAAATCAAAACAAGATTTTTTACCAAAATTTCTAACGTGTTATAAAAGACTAAAAAATTTAAAAAAAATACTTTGATCTTTCCTCTTAATAATAACACAAACATTTTGATGGAAAAAAGTTTGTTTTATTAAATTTTTTTTTTTTACCCATTTAGTGGAGGTACCTACTCTGGTGTATTTCAAACAAATTATATTGATTAGAATCTAAAATGTTTAGATTTTTAAAAAAATTTTCTTTTCTTTCGGCCATTTTTGAGTGATTGACACATTTGTAAACAAAAGTTAGTTCTCTGTTTTAAAAATCTTGCAAAAATAAAATATACAACTGTGACATGTTATTTAAAGTTAAATTAATCTGATTTGAAAGAAGTATTACTTGTCTGAAATGTAGTATAAAAGCATTTCTTAATCATGATAGCCTTATTAGTGTTATCTGAAGTGATTTTTTTTTTTTTCAATTAGTTGCAACTTTCCTAAAAATCTTCTGAATAAAAAATTTTTAGAAAATGCAATAATACTATGACATTATTCAATTACATAAGTTTTTAATTGCTTTTATAAATGAGGCAAAAATGTTTGTACTGGATAGCGCACAGCTAACTTGCTCTACCAACACTTAGAAATTCACAATTTCAAAACTACCCCTTCAGACAAAAACAAATCCTTTGTTAAAGGTGACAAATCCTTTTTCATTGGCCAAGACAGTGACAAAGGACAAATCATTTGCATGAAATAAAGTCAGACAAAAAAAATAACGTAAGCTAAACAGAAAAGAAAAATTTATTCTTTCTCCCAACTCCAGCAGACTACACGAAGGACACAAATCACCACCACCAAAAAGTGACTTTATGATGGTTTTGTGCAAACCCAGATTTGGGATAAGGGGTTTTCTCCTCGTGAGTCACACTTCTTCTGTCACACAAGTGACAACTAGGAGGCAGGCCTTTTAAATATCATGCTTCTCTTTGCAATAACAACAGTTTCTTCTCCAGATGAGTTACTTCCTGAAGAGTCATCAGATGTGTGTCTGATGATCTCCACATTGCTTTCTTCCGGAGATGTATTTAAGGACTTTCTGCTGGTATCACTTATTGGCATGTTGAGCTAAAGAATGAGCGTAGGTCCTTTATGTGGTGTTTATTACAATAAATAATGTATATTAAGGATATTATAATTTGAAGAAAAAAAAAGTTTGATTTTTGATGACCAATGAATTTTTACAAGCATTGTTTTCATTTTTTTTTTTTTAATTGTAATAACTATGAAGTTTCAAAAATATTTTAAAATTCTTCAAATCCTGATTGTGGTTAAGTTATTAATTGAAGACTACAAATTGAAAATTGAAAAGTTTAATAGAAATCTTCTCGTGGGAAAAATTTTAAAATAATTTAACATTTTTGTGTGTGTGTGTGTAGAAATTTTTTTTTTTTTTTTTGTTTGGCATGGAGTGTCCTAAGTTACATTCAAGAGTTGTTCCCCTTACAGGAAATAAAAAAAATCTCTAAACTTTCAGCTGTTTCCAACTCTTTCATAAACTATAGTAACTAAAATCAGTAAAATATTACATAACTGCTGAAAAATTTTTTTTTAATTACTAGTAAGTTAAAAACCAAAAAGAAAACATTCACTTAGGTTTCATCAATTTATGTCAATTCTGGTCAATCATACTAAGCTTTGTCAAAACGTCTAACTGTCAATCAATCAACATGTCAGAAAAAGAAGACATCCATGATTAAGAAATGCTTGTATATCACATTTCATACTATAAGCAAATAATATTTGTTTCAAATCAGATTAATTTAACTTTAAATTTTCTGATTTTCCTAAAATAACATGTCACAAATGTGTATTTCATTTTTGCAAAATTTTTAAAACTAAAAATTAACTTTTGTTTATAAATATCTTAAAAAATGGTCATTTTTAATGCTGTAACTGAAAATGCTCAAAAAGTTGAGATTCCAATCAATATCAATTCTCTTTGAAAAACACCAGAATATTTTGCTTACAGGAAATAGTAAATTGATCATTTAGCTTTTAATTGAAGTTAAAATGAAAGCTTCAAGAAAGTTTTTTCATTTTTAAAAATTTATTTGAAAACTTATGTATCAAATATTAGTGGAGATACCAATTAAATTGGTAATTTTTGAAAAGCATATTTCTAAGGCTATGAAGCCAAAGTATCTAAAATTCAATAAATATTAGATTAAATATTTTAAATCTTAAATATTTTAAGATTACTGGGCACTTGAAAAAAATTATATAAAAATATAGTTCACATTGTATTCATTATGTCATTTTATTACAATTATCTCCTTAGTTATATTTGCCAAACACCATGCTGTTGATAAAACTGTCAACACCTAAAAGCACCCGCCTCTGTGTTAAATATGCTTTTATGTAAAAAGCTAAAAAAAAAAAAATAAATATAATATTTGTTTTAATTAAAATTCAAGTCAGCTAATTTTTCTCTACATTCCTGAAAAGTGTATTTTACTTTTTTAATGAGTTTAGTAAAGAGAATTATATTGTATTGACAGATTTGTCAATATAGAAGATTTCATCAATTTTTACTGATAATAAAAAAGACATGATTTGAAATACATCAAGATAGTTTGCTTATTGGAAATATTAAATTCAATCTATTATCTTGAAATTAGGACTAAAATAAAAAAAGCTTCTTGAAAGACTTCATTTTTTTAAAAAAATATCTTTAAAATCTTAGGTATCATTCTTTTCTTATTTTTATGAAAGTAATTATATATATGATAGTAAAACTATAGTTTTTGATTTCTTGGATTTGTCAGAAGGGGCTGCTTTTCTCTTTGGGAATATTTTATGAATCTTTTGTTTTGCATTGAAGAATCATGAAAGTGTTTTCAATATATTTCTCCTCTTCCTGTCGCCTGTGGAATTCTCTTCCGCATACTTGCTTTCCTGACAGTTACAATCACCAAGAATTTAAATGTAAAGTCAATAGTCATCTCCTGTCACACTAACTTACATCCTCTCTCTCATGCTTTTCTACATCCACCCCACTCTCATTGGTACTCTCATCCCTCTCCTACTCTCTTCCTGACACCCCCTGCAACCTCTCACTCCTCATAACATTTCTCCTCATCCACCCCACTCTCATCAGTAATATCTTCCCTCTCCTACTCTCTTCCTGACACCCCCTGCAACCTCTCACTCCTCATAACATTTCTCCTCATCCACCCCACTCTCATCAGTAATCTCTTCCTTCTCCTACTCTCTTCCTGACAACCCCTGCAACCTGTCAATCATCATAACATTCTTCCTCTGTAACCCCCTGCACAACAGTGGCAGTAAAATGCCTTGCTTGGGGCTACAAGAGTTAAAAAAAAAAAAAATATTGAGAATATATATATACACACACACACACACACACACACACACACACACACAGTAACCGGCTCATTTTTGTATTGGTTTAATATTTTCTTTAAAAAAAACTTTTTTATTAATAATCTCTCTAATTAGTATCCGAATGTTAGACCAAATCTTTACCACTATATCTCTTTTCTTTAGAAGCTCAAACTGTTAACACACCAGTTAAAAAACAGTGATAGTAAATAAGAATAGCTTTGATATAGCACAAGACCATAAGTATAAAGAACTGAGTGAAAATCAAACTCACTACTCATAGTCATAATTAATCTAGGGCGATTAACTTGTTAACTATAACACCACATTGAGTTAGGAAATAAGAATGCTTTAGTATTTATATAAATGGTACCATTGGAATGAATGAGAGGGAAATTGGGTTAGATGGCATGATTACTTTCAATGTTATGAATGGTGTTCTGTTCTAAATGGCATGTATCCACACCCAAATAAATAAAATTCAGAGGAGGGTTGCTTGACTTTTTCAGGCTCCAGTCATACTTTTGCCATTTAAGCAGTAATGATGGAAACCTAATCCTTCAAATAATGGGAAGGTTGACCGATAAAATATTTTCATAATTAAAAGCTAGACTGTTTGATTTATTTACAGAAAAAAATTTATTTTCTCAAATAATGCATAAAAATGCTATTTTTAATAATTCCAACAATAATTATCATAGAAAGAACATTCTGAGTAACTTTTGTTTTAATGAAAACATTTTAAAGAGATTTTTAAAGACTTATTTTTATTTTATGGCTTATCAACCCTTTATGGATTATTTAAAACTGAAATGTTTGGGATTGTGTTTTTCTTTTTTTTTTTTTTTTTTTTTTTTTCAACTGAATAAATAACAATTTTCAGGGAGATAATGATTTTTCCATATACAAGGCTTACTTTTTAACCAGAAAGAGAGTAAAAATGAGATGGTTTCATGCCTTTACCAATGGTAAGTGGTTGTACTGGAATTTTAAATCTGTTCTCTGATTTCTCATT
This sequence comes from Ascarosepion bandense, assembly GCA_037127315.1. NCBI lineage: Eukaryota > Metazoa > Mollusca > Cephalopoda > Sepiida > Sepiidae > Ascarosepion > Ascarosepion bandense. Next base: position 2,047,297 of record JBBBDQ010001116.1, read on the forward strand.
CCAAGACTATCCATTATATCATCCACACATCTACAACTTTTTTTGTTTTTGTTGTACAATTTGAACAAAAATCAATTTTGTAAAGTAAATGTTACCCTCAGCTAAACTGCCATATTTACCAAGGTTACAATAGCAAGTTTCTTAGTGGCCTCTGTTTTATAAATTTATACATGGCATCATAATAATAATAATAATAATAATATAAACTTTACTTATACTGGCTGTTTACTTTTTTCGCAGTGTTTAAGAATTTGGAGATCTTTCAGTCAAGGAATATTTAGAATGGTCTGAAAACTTGTAACTTTTTTTCTTTAATTGCAAAATCTTTGGTTTCACTTAAAAAATATTTATAAATGCCCTCAAATTCAAATAACCTAAACACAATCGAATATTTATAAAAAGTTAAAGCCAACTAAAATAGCATCACAATATTAACAATCTAACTAAAACAAAGTTCATACTAATTTTTAAGGGAAATTAAAAAACAAAACAGAATTATGACATTAAATATTTATTCAACTAAATAAGAATCATTTTCTTGCACAACCTTTCTCCAATTTTTTCTTCAACTTAAAGATTAAAGACACCTTTTTTTCTTTTCTTCATGTTAACTTGCCATTTTTCTTTATATGACCTCCTTTTTCTTTTTCATATTAACATTTTCTTTATTTTTTATTCTTCACATAACTTTTTCCTTTTTTTCTTCACATAACTTTTTCCTTTTTTCTTCACATTACCTTTTTTTTTTCTTCATGTTACCTTTCCCTTTTTTCTTCACATACCTTTTCTCTTTTTTCACATTATTTTTTTCTTTAATTTTTCTTCATGTTGCCATTTTCTCTTTTTTTTCTTCACATTACCTTCTCCTTTTTTCTTCGTCTTACAGCCATATCACGTTGAATACACCGGTTCTCGCTCGATCACCGAAATTAAGCAATGTTGAACCTGGTCAGTACTTAGATGGGTAACCACTTGGGAATGCCAGGTCCTGTAAGCATATAGTGACGGATGTGCGTTGTGGTGCAGTGGATGACGGTTCGGAAAGAGAAATTGGTGAGCCGAGTTCAAATTCCAGTTGAATACCCTGCATTCACTTAAGCACTAGTACCCCTGGGAAAGGCAGTAATCCGTCTCCTTCCTCCAGTTTTGGGTTAAATAACAGGGTAGGACTTGGGGACCCTGTCCTTAAAAACAAATCCCAATGAATCTTGATACTCGAAAAGAAGAAAGGTATTACTAGACACAAAACTTCTATAAAAACAACAAATTGTTGAAAGAAAAAGGTATTACCAGCAATAAATAAATAAAAATTTAGTTGGCAATAAATGACCCGCTGAGGTTGATATGCCATAAAAACAAAACAACCAAACCAAACCTTTTTTCTTCATGTTACCTTTCTTGTTTCTTTTTCACTTTACCTTTTCCTTTTTTTTTCTTCACGTTTTCTTCTTTTTCTGCCTTCACATTTACTTTTTTTTTTCCTTCATGTGACATTTTCCTCAATTTGTTTTCTTTTCATTACTTTTTACTTTTGTTCACATTACCTTTTCCCTTTTCGTTTTTCATTGGTCACTTAGCTGGCTATATATATATATATAAGTGTTGGCCAGTAATCACTCTTTTATATGAGTTTCATCAAAAACAACTGACAAGATACTGCAGTTAAAGCATTTTTTTTCTGAATGTTTTGGTCTTATATTCCTTATTGGCTGTGGAGTCATTTAATAATTGTGTATTGGGGCAGATACACAAATATACAATTATTAAATTACATAACCCACCAACTAACAAGGAAAATTAACACTATAACATTTAGAAAAAAAATTTTGTTTTTACTGCAGTATCTTATCGGTCATTTTTAATGAAACGTGTGTGTGTGTGTGTGTGTGATAGGTAATTCAACAGGGGTTAACATGAAATAACAGCTAAAATTTATGCCAATAATAGTGTGTGTGTGTGTGTGTGTGTGTGTGTGTGTGTGAAGGGGGGCTCATACTTGGGTGTTAACCCTCATTTCTACTAGCTTTAAATTTAGTTTACTCCCATGAGCCATGATAAATCGACATACCCCCAAAGCTTTATTATGACTATAAATAAATTTTGGTCAAAATATAAAATTTTGAAAATAGTTCTTTCGTATTCTGCTGTTGTTTGTAACAGAATTTTCCCAAATTTTGAAAGTCTAATAACAGACATCCAGATTTTATGTATGTTCGGTTTTAACAATTTTATGCTTGTAAAATAGCCAAGATCCAACTCGCATAAAAAAATGGTTAATAAATAAAAATAATAATAAATAAATAAAATTTTTACCCATGTGTGTCTGTGGTGTAATGGATTAGTATGGAATCATTTCAGCTACTAAGAATTTTTTGATTTTCTTTAAATACAGATTCAGTTTAGCTCCCCTAATTTCCTCAGGTGAATATTGCATTGAATGACTTTTAACATAGAAAACATTCTCCATTTCATCTGGATTTTTTTTTTATGACTTATCAACCTTTTGCAGGTTATTTAAAGCCAGAAACTATTTTTAGATTATAAGAATTTTTTTTAGATAATGATTTTTACTGATACAAGTTCTACTAGTTAACCCATAGATGAAGGGATAAAAGGTGGACTCATACCTTTTGCAAAAGTGTTTGCATGTAAGTGAATATAACATTCACAACTGGAATTGAAACTCAGCTTTCCAATTCCAAGCTGTTGTCCATTACACCCCCCCCCCCCCATATACAGCACCTGTTGTTCTCAAGCAGTCACCCATCTGGGTACTGACCAGATTCAGTGTTGCTTAACCTTGGTGATCTTACTTGGATATGCAGTTTGTTTTTGGCTTTTCTTTTTTTTCCATCCCCTCCTCTTCTATAGCCAGTGCCCTTTCTACAGACTGGACTGTTAAGCCTCTTTGTAGCTTTAATATATAATGACTCACATGTTGCAAGCTACATAAAAGGGGTCTTGTTTCTTAGACATCATGTCGATTTTCTTTTCACTTCCTTCTGGCATTACTGTGAGGTAGGATGGATGAATTTTATTACAAAATGTTTTTTGTTATACTAATATTGACCCAATACAAGGGCCACTTAAGGTATAGGGTTATTACTGTATGAAGTTGTACAGGTATACCTCAAGTTACATCATTTAGAATTAAGTTGTTTTTGATTAAATGTCAGTCAGTTAAGTGCCATACAAAATACACACTTGGGCGATCATGTCTCGAAATGACATGACTGACTGGGCAGAAGATTATCCCGCAGTAGGTTGTCATTACTTTCTGTGGTAGACTGGTTGCCAGCCAAGACTACAGAACCCAATCTGTCCTGATATTTAATCCATAACTAGAGGGAAGAGATTGATTAATACCTTTCCCAAGGTTATTTGTACGTATGTGAAGGCAAAGAATTCAACTGAAATTTGCACTCAGCACCCCGATTTCTCGTTCCGAGTTGATATCCACTGCTCCACGACACATTTGTCAAAAAAATATATGGAAAAATAAAAATCAAGTTTAAGTCATTTTATTCGATTTTACGTCTTTTCGTCACAACTATTGAAGTCTGATAATCCACTGTCATCTATGTCCGCAATGTAAATAAACAAATTGAATGTAAATATTTGTAAATTTAACATAAGTTAGTTTATTTTCTACAATCGCAAAATAATTTCAATAATTGTCTTTGTTATTTAACCTTATAAAATTATTTTGATTTATAATGTCTTAAAGCAGATCATATTCACAAATAAAGATTCTATGATGGACTGTAAAGATCACAAAATTGTAAACATCTACATTTACAAGTATGTATGTAAGTACATGTATTTGTAAATTTAGATTAATTTTTTTTTTGTACTATATTAATTTTTTTTTTTTTAAGCTTAATATAGATTCTTATTGACCCTATATTAAATGCATTTATAAATAAAAAACAGATCTGGGAATGGTTAACCCTTGGGAAAGGTATGAGTTCATCTCTTCTTACTCCAGCTGTGTTGAATAGCAGGATTCTATAGACTTGGTTAGCAACCAGTCTACAGCAGAAAAAAATTGGCAACCTACTGTGTGAAAATCTTCAAATGTTCTCTTTCAACATATGTTGATCCAGCATGGAAGAGTAGGCTCATAAAATTAACATGAGAATAATATCTCTTGTTGATGTGCAGTCTGCAAGAAGCTGAGTAAGCATTTTTAAAAATAATCTGAAATTGCCGGGTTTACAATTTCTACTAATGGTGTCATCGTTTTTATTAAGGAGTTTTCATAAAGATGTGCATTGTGGTGCAGTGAATATCGGCTCGGAACGAGAAATCGGGAAGCCGAGTGCGAATTCCAGTTGAATTCATTGCATTCACTTACGCACAAATCCCCTTGGGAAAGGTATTAATCCGTCTCTTCCTTCCAGGTATGGGTTAAAGAACAGGACAGATTGGGTTCTATAGCCTTGGATGGCAACTAGTCTACCGCAGAAAGCAATGGCAACCTACTGTGGGATAATCTTCTGCCCAGTCAGTCATGTCTCTTTCGAGACATGATTGCCCAAGCGTATTTCACATGTGGCACTTAACTAACTGAATTAAGAGGGGGTCATAAAAAGGACCTTAAAATGCGACTAGTTTACCATTGACCCAAACCATAAACAATGGTGTCCTTTTCATCAAGATTTCTTCTTCAATTCATCTTACAGTTTGTTTTTTCTAACTTGCCAAAAAAAAAAGAAAACAAATGATGACCTGTTAATATTTCTATAGGTTCCTAGATTTAGAAATCCCTAATTTATAAAATGATTCTGACTAATGTAAATTTATTCCTTTTACCTTTTTGCTGACTAAGATTTTAATTCAATCTTCTGCTTTTTTTTTTTATTTACAGGATGAATCTAGTCTCTACATTGTGTTCGTTATCCTTTTATGTCTATTTGTTATTAAATTATACCGTAAAGTCCTCACAGGTAAGTTTGTTATTTCATTGTTATTCTTTTTCATATATATATATATATATATATATATATATATATATATCAGAATAAAGTAAAAGAACAAAATAGGAAATTCAGAACAAGGAATCAGAGCTAAGTTTGAATTCCAGTTGAATTTGTTGCATTCATTTATGCACAAAAATATCCTTGGGAAAGATATGAATCTGTCTCTTCTGCTTCCAGCTCTGTGTCAAATAGCAGGACAGATTGGGTTCTATAGTCTTGGTTAACAACCAGTCTACCGCAGAAAATAATGATAACCTACTATGGGAAAATCTTCTACCTAGTCAGTCATGTCTTTTTTTCAAGACATGATTATCCAAGTGTGTATCACATATGGTACTTAACTGATTGACTGAATATAATAGTTGGAAACAATTAAAGCTTCTACTGGGCATAAATTGGAGGATCAGTTTTCTATTGTCATGAAGTAGTAAACTGATCCCCCTAGAATTAGTGCAGTGTTTCTACATAAACACACATGCACCATCACACACTTTCCGGTCAAAAATATTCCACGCATATATTTAAAAATTGTCCATTGCTTCAATGCACAGGACACATATATTAATATGCACACACACATATAATAAATAGCATTATTGTCCAACATACACCTAAACAGACAAGCATTTCTATACAAACATACACAATTATACACTTTACCATCCCAAATATATATTAAAAAAATAATTATTTATTGCTTTAATACACGTGACAAATATCTGATCAATAAGAATTAACTGCAATTTACAACATACCAGTGTCTCTTTGTTATTTTTTCATTTTTCTCTTGGTCTCTGAAAAAGCTTTAATAAAAGTGAAACATGTTAGATTGAGATACATTTCCTATTTTGTTCTTTTACTTTATTCTATCATCATGTTGGATTCTGATCCATATATTCAACTCACACACACACACACACACACACACATAAAACAAGCAGCCAACCAACACTGAACAAAATTTTTTACGAGTATAGTAGCAATGTTTTAAAATTTATTTGACCAACATGTAATGCCATTTGACTTTTTACCATCTCTGGTTACCTCCCTTATATTGTGGAGGCTTTTTACCAAAAAAAAGAAAGTGCCATAGCTACAATGGTTAATTTTAAAATAATTATAACAGAGCCTGTCCAAAAAAATCAGATTCACAACAATCACAGCTACATTAAGTTTGTCTTCGTAATTCACTCCTGAGGATGATCTCAGAGGAGATGAAAAGTACTTGGGTTAAGAAAAAATATGACACCTTCCTTGATGAATTTCAACTTAACATCAAGAAGCCAATTAGTGAACTAGAAAATATTATTATAAAAAGACATCATGTGTCTATATTATTTAATGAAACATGTTTGTCTGAAGTTATGCTGCCTAAATATATATATATATATTTATATAAATTCATTGAGTTGTAATCAACATTCATTATTGGTCATGTTGCAAGGATGAGTGACAACAGAATATCTAAGGTCCTCATGTATAGCCAGCTTAACACTGGACAAAGAACTATTGGATGACTGTGGCTCAGGTATAAAGACAAGCTAAAGTGTAACCTTTTGGTTGTCAATGTGCTTCACACTAACTTCAAACGAATTGTCTTGAATCGAAACAACTAAAGATATTTGTGCCAGAGTGGTATCAGAAATTTTTAAATCAGTTGGTATTGACCAGTAAAAAGACAAAAGACAATGGTGAGAAGTGTCAGCAAATATTCATGTTGTTCTGTCCAGAGAGCCACGCTGTTGCACAATGCAGACCTGTATGCAGGTCACTAGAGGGACTGAAGTGTCACATACAACACATGTAAAAACTGAATGAGGTTGTTTGATCCTCATATGTTGAATTCAGTGCAAGAGTCAATCATTGAAGTCAACACTCACAGGTGACAGTCTGTTTCATGATAAATCAGACTGTCACCTCTGGGTGTTGACTTCAATGTCTTTTAATTTTTATGTATGTTCTATTCCAAGTATTGAGCACTTTAGCCTATAAATATAGCATTCCTTAAAAATATATTTTATTATATATATATACATACATATATATATATATATATATATATATATATATATATATAATCGGTATTCATTATTCAAGTTTATACTTATTGCTATACTCACTCATAAGTTTTATTTGTATGAAATAGAAAAATCCTTTTAACAATAAAAAAAGATCCAAAGATAACCTTTTTGAATTTCACATGTATTTTATAATTAAAGATAGAAGATATATATTTTGTATAATTTAATAATTCAGTATAAAATAAATCCTTATTCTAATTCTAAGTAGTAACTCGTCTTTTGATAATAAAAAAAAAAATATCATTCTCTTTAAAATTTCAAAGGATAACAATAAGTGAGATTATTTTTTTTATCATCTCAGAGTCTGTGTTGTTCCTCACTGCAATGGGTGTTCAAATTGAGACCAGATTTTTGTTGGGATATTGTACAACCAGATTTATTGATATGGCCAACATCAAAGATATTGTCATTTTAGAAGCTGTTAATATGGTAAGTGCTTACTTTGTCAACTCTGCAGAATTATTGCTAAGTTCTTACAGTATACTTTTTGCCAAATACAGAATTCTTCAATATTCATGAAATGATATTTTATTAATATTCTTCAATCCACTGTGTTTTTTTTTTTTTTTTAAAAACTTCAGGTTTTAGTTATTCTCATAACAAAATATTGGGTTGGAGCCAAAAATTTATACCATTTTTCAATCGGTGCTGTTTGAGCATTTATTATTATTTTCTTTTTTTCTTAAATTTTAATTATAATTATAAAGTTTCAAATCTTTCTGCATTACGTTGATTATAGTTACTAGTCAAAAACTGAAAAGCTTGATACAAATCATTGTGTTCCAAAATTTCTAAAAGAATTTCAATTTTTTTATTAGTGTATAAATGTGCTAATTTTGTAAGTATAGTAGAACATATGCGACATTATCAAAAATATGAACATTAACTATATTAAATTTAAAACTGAAATTTCTAAAATTCAATAAAACATTAGGTTACAGAGAATATTTCCCTAAATTTTTAAGATTACTGTTTAAAAATTATCTAAAAAGTTGCTCATGTCATTTTCTTAAATAATTTATTACAGATAAACTTTACATAGAACAACAGTAATGATGTAATTGTGGCTACTGTCAGTTAAAAATACTGCTACGATTTGTTTAAAGAAATTAATTTGTGAAATATTTTAAACTTAAAGTAAATAATTTTTTTTTTTTCAAATCAAATTAATTATACTTTAAATTGGCTAATCAAATAAAGTTTCAGAAAGGTATATTTTATTTTTGAAAGTTTTTTTATAGAGAGAACTACATTGCAATGAACGACAACTAAAATGGGGTGCTAATCAGCTATTTTAGAAACAAAGAAATTGATTCCAATCAATATAATTTCTGTTTGAAATACATCAAAGTATCTTGTTTACTGGAAATATTATATTTAATCCTTTGGCTTGTAATTAAAAGTAAAATGAAAGTTTCAAGAAAGCTTTTTCATTTTAAATTAAAATTAATTTAAGTCTTACGTATCACAATTTTAGTGGAGGTACCTATATTAGAGTTAAGTATCTGGAAAAAGTCTATTTTTAGTATCTAAACTTATTTATAAATGGAACTTTGTGTGTCTGTGTCCATTACCTATAGACTCCGAAATGGCTGAATTGATTTTCTTGAAAATTTACACAGTTGTACTATAAGTGTCTGTGAGTTTCCTTAGTTAGGTTTTGTGTTGAGGTAACCCTGGTAAATATTGAAAATCGATAATCGAAAAAATCAGGTTATAGAAGAAGTGGTCCAATTTTAATCAAATTTGGTACGCTCATAGACAAAGACATAAGAAACGATATTCAGAAGTTTCAAGGTTACAGTTCTTACAATAAATCTATAATATATATATATATATATATATATATATATAAAAATGGCAAGATGTTTTTGTGTGTGTCTGTCTGTCTGTTTATCTGCCTGTATGTCTGTATTTTTTCAGCCATTTTATTTTAGTTTTTGCTTTGGGTTTGGATCTAAGTAGGTATAATTGTAATTCTTAGTCTCAGCCATGATACCATTTACTCAGAGGACTTATTTAGCCTTCAAAATTCAATTTACGACGAAAAAAAACTTATCGATACCAGGAAATCAAAATTTGACTTACATCCATTCATTTTTCTTTCAGTCTACGGTTTCGCTTTAACTGGAAACAACAATTGCTTTTTAGTCTTTCGTGCCAATGTCCAAAGAGTCTGAGCTCCAGGACCATGGATTAGTTTTAAAGCTTTCTTTTCACCCGAGCAACACCGGTCTATACTGCTAGTTAGCTATAAACATCTTTTTTGTTTCAAAATTTCAGAAAAATCCTTTGCTTATTATTAACAATAAAAAAAAGATTCAAGGATAACCTTTTTGAATTTCACATGTATTTTATAAGTGAAGAATAGAAGGTATTATTTTGTATATTTTAATAATTCAGCATAAAAGAAATCCTTATTTTAATTCTATGTAGTGGCTCATCTATTGATAATAAAAAATGATATCATTCTCTTTTAATTTTCACTGTCATAGTTTTACTATTGAAACTTCAGTTCTTTGGAAGACTGCGAAAATCTTTTAGAACAGTTCATAAACCAGAAACATTGAGCTACCTCAAAGATGACAAGATGAAACAAAATGGTAGATATAAGGTTGGATAAATTTATATCCAAATACCTAAGTATATTTTTTGAAAAAAATGCTACCGTTGTAATCTTAAAATAAGCTTTGGCTCATTTATGAAGGTTGGCTGAAAAGTTCCTAGGCTGACCAGGATAGAAATGTAAGTAGACTCACCAGTTGATCAACCTAAAGATGTGTTGTTTCCCATCAGGACAATGGCAGACATCACATCTCTTTACAGACCTGATAGAAATTGGTACATCTCAAATGGGATGACCTTCTTCAAATCCTGTACCCATCTGACCTTCTACATTTGGATTACCACTTATTTCAATCTCTACAAAATTCACATTTAGACCAGTTCAACACCTGGGAGGATAGATTCATGAAGCCAACTCAAAGATGGCAAATGGTACTCTAACAAAGTGGCACATTTTGGAATTAGTCTGTATAGGTATATAAATATTGTTTTTGAAATTTACTTTAAAAAATGCTATAAATTTTTGCTATTGATTCAATATATACAAAAGTCATTTTGTAAAAATATGACTTTTTTAATCTTAGAGCCTTGTGCATTTAAAAATATTTTTGAAAACTTTGAATTTCTATAATAGTAAACTGAAAATCTTGTGTCCAATAAGTTTTGATTCTTAAATCTATTTTCTCTATTTGTCATGACAGCATCACATAATTTTTTACCTGGCTCTGCTTCTACAGAAAAAAGAGAAACAACTAACTGGAGTCCTTCCTCTCTTCACTGTGAGTTTTTTACTTATTTTACAAGGTATTTCAAAAAATTATGATGTGAGATCCTCAAAAGGAAGGGTGAGGGTAGTTAAAAAGTTCTAAACCTGACCAACTTCCCAAAATCTTAGCAGATATGAGATATTTTGGGAGAACTTCTTGCTCAGGCTGAGAGCTTTTTGGTACCTCCCCACATACACACACACACACACACAACACACACTTTAATCATTTCACTCTGAACATAATGCCACTAAGATGCAAAAGGGCTTCTGGGAATGAAAGCAAATGAGAAAACTTTAAAAGGAACTGAAAACCCAATCCTAAACAGGAAACAAGGGATAAACCTTTACTCTTGTTCAAAAGACCCGGGAGGAATGTGGACCAGGCGATAGTCAAACCTATCTACTCCTATTATAGTCTAGATATATATGGAAAAAAGGCGGCATCAATTTAAACTGATCAGTTATAGATTTTTATTGAAATCATAAGAACAGAATAAAGGCTTGCAGTGATTAAAGAAACTGCAGTTAAATTTCAGAAATATTTTAAAACCAATGAAATAGTAAATGTTGTCTACTAGTTTTGCAAGCACACCCATCTGCTAAGGCAGCTAACTAATCCCTGTTGCACAGATGCTTGCTCAGACACATTATTATTTATTCCACACCTGCATACCCTCCCCACCCCCAATTTATACTGCGTCTATGCTGAGTGGAACTTAATTACAGTTTCTGTGAGGGAACACATAATCTGACATGGGCCACTTTTTTTTTAACAAGGCCAGTACACTTAAACTCTCGGTCATAATGACTTATGATTTTGTGTTAGCACAACCATTAACAGCTTCTAATCAGTTCCCTCTACCCACTTTCACTCACAAGGCTTGGGTCAATCCATGGTATTTTCCAGCTCTTTCCAAAGGTGCTGTACAATGGGTTTGCTTCTCCCAGACCAATAATCTCAAAAAGTTATCCTCCTGACAAATTGACCATGATGAGATATCAAAACCTGGTTTCATGGTTGGAAAGCAAATGTTCTAGCCACTTGGCTATGCAAAGACACACATGCATGCACATGCCCACACACACACTGAACCACATGCACAATGTCCTCCATACACATACAAAGACACATGCATGCACACACACACATACACACACCCCAACCACAGACACACATACCCACACACATAGACATAAGATCAAGTAATATTGTTTTGAAGTTTATATTAATAAAATGTCATTACTATATCAGAAATATGTGAATTGTTCAGTTAAAATATTTAAGAATGGACTAGTTTCTAGAAATTATAAAAGACAAGCTAAAACACCACTCTGAGAAAATCCTGTTACAAATTTTTATTAATTAAAAGTGAAATGCCATTAGTTTTTTATAATAAAGTACTTACCATATTAACTGTTGGCAAATCTATATTTTATTGGTAGTGAGAGGTTATTTTTGGTTATACTAAGTTTTTTATCTTTTATTTTTTTAATTTAAGCATTCGTTAACAGGTATTTATTGTTATGTTATTGGTCCTGACCTGGCATCTCAGCTTCACTCACTTTCCCACTGTCATAATGTAGCTTTCCTCTACCTTTTCAATAAATACTTTCATAGTAATTGTTCTGATGAACTTTCCTCTGTGGTCAGTAGATTTTACAAATTTAAGTTCAGTACTAGATTGGCAGCAAGGTCTCATCATTTTACATTTTAAATGGTTAGATGTAATCAAATATTCTATGTTAATAATTTCTTCTCTCATAATTCCCACTTGTTGAACTCGCTTTGGACTTCTTGCTTACAAGTCAACTTTGATATTCAGAAATTTAAATGCAATTTCAATCGTTGTGTTATGTATTCTTAACTCTTGTTCTTTTATTGTCCTCTCTCCTTAATAGTATATTTTTCTCATATTCTCTAACACTTTGAGTCTTAGTGGCTTTATTGTCTTGTTTGGAGTGAAATGATAAAAAAAAAAAAAAGATATGTTAATAAATAGTTTAGATGTGAAATCCCTATACGCTACCGTACCTGTTGACAAATGTTTAAATCTCTTAAACATCTAATATATCTGGTTACTGGAGTTTATGAAAATAAAAAACTGGTAAATTTATTATTCTTTCACAATTGAACATGAATTTCCATTTTATTTTGATTGTGATCAGTGACTGATTATTCAAATTTTAATGTTAAAACACCTTTCGTGTCATTCTATGAAATGTAAATAGTTAATGATGCTTTTAAATACAATGGATTGATGCCTGCTTATACGTGGTGTACTGAAAAGTTCATAGGCTGACAAAGAAGCTTTCTTCCACCAAATCTGATTTTTGGTCTGGCTGAGAACTTTTTCAGCATTCCTTCATAGATTTTGTTATTAGTAACAATATAGAGTATAGATATATGTATGCTTACCATGTCACTAATACAATAGGTGGAATTTTATTTATGACCCAGGCAAATTTACGATAATGTTTGACAGAATTATTGCCTTAATTTTAAAACTATTTACCAAAATGGTTTCCACTGTGATGTGTCAAATAATGACTATTTTGCCAAGCATTAGTAATACTCAAATTTATTACTAGAGTAAATTGTTAATCATTTTTGATAACAAATTATTCTCAGGGTATTAAAATTGCATAGTAAAGAACAATGTATCATTTTCCACCTGTCATAAAATGAAGGTCAGTCTTCTTATATAAATGTGAATTCCTCTCAATATAATTCCAGGATTTTGGCCTTCACTATTAAAACTAATTGTGTTCATTATCTGTAAAAACTATTTTGGTAATTGTATAATACAGAGATTTTGAATCTGTGTTGTATATACATAATATATGAAATAATATAATAAGCAAGCTTTTCTGCAATAAAGAATATTAAAAACAAAAACTGATCACAGCAAGAATACTTGGAAGTTTTAAGTGTATACATGTTCAAAATTCGACCTTGCAAAGAAGATATTCAAAAAAGTCTAAGCTCAGATCTGTAATTAAATGTTAAATTATAACAGAAAACTTTTTTTTACTTGTTGTATGAATAACATTTACAAGGACTTTGTCAGGTGAAAGTTGAATTGATGACAAGATGTCCATTAATGATTCCATGTTGCAGCAATCGTTCTTCAAGTAGCAGATTGTTTCCATTTATGAGAATCATATTTGCTAAGCAAAATTTTTAATCACAATGTTTTTTTGTTTTTTTTTTCATTTGACAGCATTCATGGCCAAAGTTGTCTATTCTACAAACCCTGTGTGAGACTGTTCACAACAAATTCCCCAACCTCGGCTGATTGTGCCCTCTTTTATCATCCGACTTTCACAGCCATCCATTACCATCACTGCCTTCTTGAATTGTACTCCATTGGAATTGATAGGAGTGTGAGATGATGATGACAACAACCCAGACTTTTTTTAAAAATTATATTTAACTTCCTCAGGGATCAGTAACCTCTGTTTTATGATTGTTAGTGATTTAAATTTTTTTTTTTCTCTCATTTCTCTCCCCATTGCATTTCTGATGCTGCTCAACATTGAGACAGACAATTGATATTTGAAGCCGCCTGTTAATCCATAATTTTTTGTTTTATACCATGACAATAATCCTATTCCATTATATGTGCACACACACACACATTCACACACACACACACACAAAATAAAGCAGTGGTTCTCATGTTCCAAATGTGTAGTTGTAATTTTGATCATGAATCCCATAAGCCCTAGGGTTGTAGGGGCACAACACATCTACTGTAGTCACAGCAGCAGTGGTGTTTCATGGGCATGACAACCTGACAGAGCCCAACCCTCTACTGGTAGGTTTGAATTCAGATTGGTTGCCAACCAAGGCTATAGGGGCTCAATCTGTCCTATTTACCCATAGCTGAGGAAAAAAATGAATTCATACCGCTCCTAAAGATATTAGCTTGTAAGTGAATGTAATGAACTCTACTGGAATTCAAACTTGGCTCTCCAATTCCTCAATCCGAACCGCTATTTATTTACTTCACCCTGCCACCTAACCAGTTAAATCTTTTTCAAAGTATTAGCTTATTTTATGGCTCTAAGTTTAATTGGATGCTAAATTTTTGAAATGCCATATTACGCAGTAGCACAGAAAACGTCCTGAATTCAAATCTGATTATTATTATTAGCAAAAGTCATAATAAATCCACAGGATATGTAAAACTAATGGTTCCTTTGAAAAATATTTTAATGATTACTTTAAAATGTTAGACTTTGCTAAATAAAAACCTACATGCATAAAATATTAAAATCTACTTGCTAAATTCATCTAATGCTATAATTGTGAGTTTACCTTTTTTTTTTTAATTCTTACTTGCCCGTGATCCCTGAAATTAATATTGTTCTTAGAAAATAACAAGCTGAACTGTTTGAGAATTCCAGACAATGTAAAAATAGAAAGTTGATTTCCAATTCCCAGTCCAAGTAAAAGAAAAAAAAAATTTCTTTGCATTTATAGAATCAATATTCATGTATGAATTGTCAAATAGATTTCGAATAAGTATTTTTAGATAAAATCTATAAAATGTCCTGTGTTTGTAAGTTTGGAGCCATGTCATACAGAAGCTGATTTACTATGACAATATAATGCCTGCACGAGTTGATGTTACCATTTACATTTGGAAGTCAAGAGTTTTCTTATACTTGTACCATTGTCCATCTTTGTCACAGCGTTTCAGCTGTTGTGTCCTCTAGCCTTCTTCAGCTGTTTATTGATCCAGATAACCTTTGGAATAATAGCCGAGTAGATTAAAATGTTGGTTTGTCGATTTAGTGACATAGTCATGGTGAGTTAAATGCCTGGACTTGGATTAAGTAGAAACAGTTAAGAATAATAACTGAACAGTACTAAACACAAGACAAGGCATCCCTATACATGTACATCAGGACAAAAACAATCTACCCCTGTAGATTAAATAAATGGCTCAGTTCCAAATTCATTGAATGTTACCCAAATCAACAGACAGCTGATGAAGTCTGGAAGGCGCAACAACGGAAATATTGGGATGATAACAGCAAAAATGAAGACATGAGTTCATATACAAATAATGAAATTAGATTTTTCAATTAATGAATTTTACACTATTTACATTGTTCGGACTATTGTCCTCATCTTTATTGACATTATTAAAACATTTCGGCTGTTGTACACACAGGCCTTCTTCAGGTGCTAAGAATTTTTTTCTATATTTCTGAGATGAGGTTTTATAACTTTTTACACTATTTACATTGTTTGGACTGTGTTGTCATATTCCTAATGTTTCGGCCATTTTCAGGTGATTGGAATTTTGAACAAACTTTTTATTTTGTACACCGAGATAGCTTGTTCTAGTTTCACATGCTATGCCTCTTCTAGACATCTGAGTTTCAATTATTTCTCTTTAATAACTCAACTTTCCATGGCCCAGTGGATAAAAGTGTTAGTTGAAGTAATCCAGTGACTTGACCCAAGGAGTTGTGAGTTCAATACCTGGCAGAGGTAGACAAAAACTTGAAGAGTTGAGTTACTAAAGGGAAATAACTGAAACTGAGATATATGGAAGAGGCATGACACATGGAACTAGAACAATCTATCAGTCAGTTAAGTGCCATACGTGATACACACTTTGGGGGATCATGTCTCTTGAGACATGACTGACTGGGCAGAAGATTATCCTGCAGTAGGTTGCCATTGCTTTCTGTGGTAGACTGGTTGCCAGGCAAGACTATAGAATCCAATCTGTCCTGTTATTTAACCCATAACTGAAAGAAATAGATGGATTAATACCTTTCCCTAGGGTATTAGCATGTAAGTGAATGCAATGAATTCAACTGGAATTCAAACTCTGTCCCCCAATTTCTTGTTCCGAACCAATATCCACAGCACCACAAGGGTTTAGTTTGAAATTCCAATCAGCTGAAGAAGGCTAAAGATGAGGACAACAATTTGAACAATGTAAACAGTGTAATGGATTTTTATATTTAAAAATAAAACCTATTGATTATTTATAAACTGCGATCTAAGCTACTTACCTTTCTTTTAATAAACAGAATTTTTTTTTAGTCACCAAATAAGTGAAGCAGAGTCCTGAAATGCTTCTATGGGATTAGTCATCCATTATTGCAGCTTAGGAAAAAATAAATCTTAATAGACAAGGTCTTTAAGCTAATAATTACAGGCAACTCAAAAATCATCTTTCCATTTCTGGCATGTTAAATAATCTCCAAATGAACATATATCATTTAGTTCCATTTAACATAATTGCCTATATGGATTGTGAATGAAACAACCTTGTTAAATATTGGAACAGAATGTTATGATGATCTAATCATATTCCAAATGTGCGTTTTAAATGTATGGACTTTATAAACATAAAGCTGCCAGCAGTGTGATTCAACACCAGAAAAACCCAATCAGTCGATTCTAATCATTCTTTATTGAAATCATTTTGATTAAAATCCCACTGCTGGTTACTTTGTTTATAAATTTGATATTTTCCTGAAACCTGTTACAATTCAACAACACTATTCTAATATTTTGTGTGTGTGCTGTCTAACACAGTAAATCACATTTCCCGCCTTGTCATTGCGCAAAATGGTCAAGTACATAAGATTTTAAAAAAGTACAAGTAATTATTGCTCAAAGTTAGAAATGAAATTTATACAGTAAATTTAAGCCTTGAAATAGTTTTTAAATTACTTTGTGTGAGTCTGATGTGAATTAAGAGAACGGGTTAGAGTTTTATAATCCTCATGACTTTGCAAAAAAAAAAAAGGAAGGCTCAAAATGGTTCTGTCTGTAATTAATAATTTTTTGATTTTTTTTCATCTCAGATGTTAAAACAGTGAAACTATTTGCATTTCTCCCATTTTTACATATTTGTCTATTAACTTCATTGCATCTACCACAGAATTAAATGTATTAATGCCAAGTAGCATAAAAGATATTTTGCTTGAATTTAACTAAACAGTGCAATTTGTGAAAGGCAGAGTTCAGTATTGCAGAATTGTCCCGACTATAATCGACTTGATATCATTCAAATCAAAATGTTATGGTTGTTGTTATTAAGAAGAGGAAAACTGAGATTTCTAGAAATCTGAAGATAACTATTTTTTATACAATAAATTTGAAAATCACTTGATTGTTAGTTTTTTTTTTTTTTTTCTTTTCAAATTTGTTAGGTTAAGACAAAGGCAGGATTGGATAACTTTAAAATACTGACCATAAAATTATACTCAGACCTTTATTTAAAAAAAAATGTAGAAACTAAATTTTAACATCCATTCCATTTTTCTCTTTCACGTACACACACACACACGCACAACTTGACCGAAAACAGATTAAAAGAAATATAATTCTTGGGAATTAAGTTGAAACTTTTTTCAACACACACACACACACACACACACACACACACACATATAAGGTCATGAAATCAAGTGTGTGAATCACTTCCTGGCAAGTTGAGAGGTCGACCTTAAACAAATTCATGCCATTGGCACTTTCTTCAACTCTGATATATAAATATGTATGAGTGTATTATAAAAATAGTCATTGAAGTCAACACTAAGTGACAATCTGTTTCATGCTAAACTTAAGCACAAAACAGACTGTTGCTAGATCTTAATGTCCATTTTATATTTGCATAAACTCTAACCCTGATATTAAGCACTTTAACCGATAATATAACCATACCTTAAAACTATATTTTATCTTGTGTGTGTGTGTATATATATATATATATATATATATATATATATATATAAAATGTGTGTGTAAAAGGTCAGTATGAATGAAGACAAAAAGAAAACTTAGCTTTGCTGATGCATTTCATCCTCTGATCGACTTTTATCAATGTAAGCATAAGGATTTTTTGCAAAAAGTATTTATAAACAAAAGCAAAAATGTTAGTTTTTCAAAGATTTTAAATTTAGGAACACATAAATATTAATCAAGTTATCTAGATACATAAATAAGTCTAGATAAATACGCTTAGTATCCTTCATAATTTTTCTTTAGACATTTCAGTTAATATTTATGAGCATGCTGAATTAAAAAAATATTTTTTTATTGCTTATAAATACTTGTTGCAAAATAACATTTTTGTTCTTGTATACAAATATGTCATGAAATAAAATCCTCACATTTGCCTTGATTAAGTTCCTTAGAGAAGGAAACATGTCAGTTAATTTTTTTTGTCTTGATCTATCATATATACACACATATATATGTGTGGGTGTACACATACACACATTTCACTCAGAAACTAAAAAAAAAGTACCAAAATTATTTAAATGGGTCCAGATTTTGATTATATTTATAAATTAATAATTTAAAATATTTGCTGTAGTATGGGTGCAAAATTTAATTATTAAAATAAAATTAAATATATGTAGACAGAGAGAGACACATTCTGACAAAAAATGTATACACACTTCAGAAAAAGAAGTTGTCTAGATATTTTAATACTAAATTTATTTAGACATTATTACAAGTGGACTCTCTCATCGTGAAAGATGCTCAAAATGGTGGCCTTTAGCTTCCGGATATTTATTAGTATGACAAACTACTGCCTGGGTAGCATTGACCAAAGTGTCTGGTGGGATGCACATGCATTTTCAATTTCTTGTCTAAGGACTGCTAATGTAAAGCCATCTGTCACAATGATATTCTACTACAGTAAATGGTGTTATTTGAATTTGATAAAACAATAAAAGACAAGTTTTTCCTTTCCTGAAGTTTGTGTACATTTTTGGCTAACTGTGTGTGTGTGTGTATATATATATATATATACACACACACACACACACACCCAAGTGTAGGGTTGGTATGGCTGGAATAAAATTCTGTATCTAAAAAGCACTATTAAAGAAGTACTCAATACAAAACTAGGGCAAATATTTATGATTTATAACATAGCTATGTTATAATATCACTACAAAGTAGGTATTTTGTTTTGACACTTTTTGTGTTTGACAAGAAGCAAGAAACATCAAAGCAAAACTGCTGCTTTGTAGTGATATTTTGTGTGTATGTGTGTATATATATATATATATCCAGTAATTATAAAAAGAATACAGATGTCAATAGAGTTTATGGATGCATCTTTTTGTGTGTTCAAAACCTGAACACTCTAAAATGAAGCTGGCTAAATTAGACAGCAAGTATTGACCAATTTTTAACCATGTGATCCAAGCCAGCTTATTTCAGATCCTCAACAATAATGTTGCTGATATACAAGTCTTTTACCATCACCTCCCCAATATTTTGTCTGGGATTGAGGTTTGGAAAGAAGGCAAGGTACTTCATTACATATGGAAAATGATCATTAAAGTACAAAACAAGTGTCTGTTGTTGGGATCAAGCTGTGTTCTTGTACCTCTTGGTTGACTTGTCAAAATTTCATTAACAATAGCTAGGCAGCATATCACACATCTGGTAAAGCTAAGTCTAAACTTGATTATATATTGTTATAGATACCAAAGAAAACAAAAGTTATAAAAAGTCCTGTCATAACTGAAGTATTTTGTTTTTATGTCCAGATCACATTTCTGCTGATCAGAGTGCCTTTTGAAGATCATCTCTGTCCAATAGCTCCTCGATTCTTTGTAATGTTTGCAGCTTTGCCGTAATTTACTCCATTCGGGTGACTGGCAAAGATGGAAACAGGTTTTTATACTTGTTGTAGGTGGCCTGTTGCTTCTGCAAATTTCAAAACAATTTTTGATGGATTTTCTATTGCATCTCTGACAATTTATCATCTCATTCAAACATTTTTGATTCTTTTCACGCTTTATGATGCACGTTGAGATTTCAGATCATAATATTAGTTCTTCCTAAATTTTTTAGAATGTGGAATTTTAACATCTGAAAGGATCTTGGGGCACCATTATCACCCAGTTTTGCTCCAAGGAAGAAAGTGTTTTCCTTATGCAAGCAAGAAATCTTAAGATTTCCAAAGAATCTTTTAGAGAATTCTTCAAAAATAATTCTTCTAGATTTCTTCAAACCTAAGAATTACAGAAATAAATTCACAAGTGTTTTTATCATTGCTGGACACTAAGAAATTAGCTTTAATTACCAAATTGAACATGTTTGATTATTAATCATGGGACAAAATACATTAGAATTAAATCTGCAGTTCACCTACACATAACCTTTCAAAAAGAAACAACTAATTCAACAAGTAATTAGTTATTTTGGCAAAGTTTTTTTTATAATTTCTAGACTCTGTGTGTGTGTGTGTGTGTGCACAAGCACACAATTTACCTAATGACATAGCAAGTTTCAAAGATACTAGTCTTGTTGGTTCAAATTATTTTATATTACAAGAAATCATATTTGATCATTTTTTTTTTTTCTAAGAATGGGGAAACAAATTAAAAAAACCTGCTGAATTTTTATAATGTCCTCATTTTAAATGATTTGAGAAACATTTACCCTTACAGTCTTTCTCTATGTGCCATGAACATTGAATTGTTTTGTTTGTTTCCTATTTTTAGTCTTAGAAGTATTATGCATAAAAAAAAAAATATTGTTTGACTTTAGGTGTTTGCTAAAATTTTCAAGAAGCTTTAGAATATTAAATCCAAAAACTCCTGTACATGTGAGCGTGTGAAATTCATTTGAAAGTTTATAAACTATTCAATGGTTTATATTTATTACAGTTTGAAATAAAAACCTTTGTATTTGTTCTGTTTGCTTGTTTTATGTTAAATAAATAAAAGAAAAAAATCATAGTAATTGTTCTGATGAACTTTTCTCTATGGATAGCCAGACTTTATGAATTTAAGGGCAATATTAGACTGGCAGAACTTTTACAGTTGAAATGAAGATGCAACTGTGAGTTTTATTTTTGCACTTAATTCCTGTTCTTTTATTGTTCTTTCTCCTTAATTATGTTTTCATTTCATATTATTATAAGTCCTATACTAACCGTTTCTTCTCTTGCTTATGCAACTCTCTTCCGGCTTCTTGCTTTCCACTCAACTTTGATCATCAAAAATTTAAAGGCAATGCAATTTGTCTTTTATCTCCTTAACTCCTGTTCTTTTATTGGCCCATCTTTAATCAAATTGGATACACTCATAGACAAAGACATATGCCTTGCTATATTGTCTCTCTCTCCATGAACGTGACACAAGGGAAATAACCCCCACACACACACAACAGTTTTTTCTTATAATAACGAGGATTATTTATTCATTGGAACGATTGATAAAACAGTCTAATTGCCTATCAATTCAGACTTTCTAAAATGGTGAATAATAAAGATTTCTTTATAGTTGGTTCACTTATTTTAATAATTTAGTAAGTATTTATGAATAAATTTTCACATTCTTTATAAATTAGTAAATGATAAATATTGCATAGTATTAGTTTTAATTCTATTTTTAGAATGTTGTAAACAAAATTATTCTTGTAAATAAACAATCTAATAAATAGTGTTTAATATTTTTGTTGTAAATTCTCAAGAAAAAAGAACTACAAATTCACTTTCATCATTTAGGTTTAATTCCAATTCTAATCATCAATTTTTAAAACAAACATTGCCAAAGAGTAAAGGTAGTCAAAATAGAAGCAGTGTTATGGGGAAAACTGTCTACATGTTTTTTTTTTGGTGGGCACAAAAGTACATTTACCAAAATCTTTATTTGATTTGCCTCCAAATTATATTGATTTTCTAAGCCCCGCTTAAATGTGGCACAAGGCTGAAAGCATGGGGTACCCAGTGAGAATCGAACTCACTACTCAGTTGTAATGATTCTAGTGAGACAAGCTTGCTAACCATTATACCACGTCGGGGTGCCCATTTGCCTCCAAATTATAACATTAAAAAAATATTAAATTTTGTTTGATAATTTTTGACACTCATTATCACTAATATTTACAAATTGTTTTTTTTTTCTATTTTCAAAATATTCATTTCACTCTTGCTAAAATATGTTTGAAACTACAATATGACTTACATGTCATGTTTCCTTATAGAGACTTGCTAACTTGAAAAAGAAATGGTTCAGTTGATGAGATGACTGCATAAATAAATTACTTGAAAATATTATCAATTGATTTAATGATAAATTTTATTTGTGATTAAGACAAATCATCATCATTTATCTATCACACCCAGATGGTGCATAGGGCAGCAACTTTTTGTTGCTGTTTCTGTAACAAACTGTTTTTTACAGGACAGGGTTGTTAGCCCTGCACCCAAGCCCCAAACCTGGAGGACCGGTGGACCATTCTTGGCCCTTACGTTTACAGCACCTGGTATTCTCAAATGGTCACCCATTTAAGTACTGACCAGGCTCGATGTTGCTTAACTTTGGTGATCGGACAGGAACTGGTGCATTCAACACGATATAGCCCGTAGACATTAAGACGAATGCTAAAGTTTAAAAGATTGGAAACTTGTTTTTTTTAAAAAATGGTAATTTCTATTTCAGAAGTCAATCACAAGGAACATTCCAGATTTTGAGTCTTTGCATCAAATACGAGAGAAAAATCAACTTTAATCTGGCGAAATATTTAGAGAAGTGACCAACATTTCATATTTTAGGAGTCAAGTTTTTATATGCATCATTTTACATTTGCCTTACAAATCTATTTCTTTAATTCTTGTCAAGATCTTTCACAAAGCAAAAGTGATTATAATTTCAGAAAATTTAAAACAATAGCAACAGAAAAAAAAAATGTTGTTAATCAGTTTTGCTATTTTAGTGACATGTTAAGTCACTAACTCTTGCCTCTTCTAACATCTCCAGTATTTTTGCATAAGATGAAAGGAAAGCTATATACATCTTGTATTAGAAGTATTATGCTATATGAATGGGACCGTGCTGTTAAAAATGATGGCAAAATATTTATATCCGTATGCCATCTAAAATGATGGCAACATATACATTGATATTCTTACTATTGAGTATCTTACACTGAGACATAAGAAAAAATAATCTTTTCGAGTTGGACTGATATGCCGTCTAAAATGACGGCAACATATATATTGATGTACCTACTATTGAGTATCTTACATTGAGACAAGAAAAAAAAACAAAATAATCTAAGAGGGATATATATATATATATATATATATATATACACACACACAAATACACAATGGTCTTTATTATAATAGAGAATATATATTCTTTGCTACTCAACATAATTATTGTAAAAAAATAAAATAAGGCACTGTTAAAGAGCAAATATGTAGCACGAGAATGGACTGAGTCAACACTGCCCTCACTATTGTCTCTCTCCATGAGTGTGACAGGAGGGACATATACACACACACACACACAGTCTTGATTAAAATGGAAAAGATGGTAGTGAAACCTGGCCACTTAAGGAAGTTGATATTAGCAAAATTGCTAACTGACATGCAAGGATTTTGTTTTTAAGGGCAGGGTCCCCAAGTCCTACCCTGTTATTTAACCCATAACTGAAGGGAAGGGACGGATTAATACCTTTCCCAAGGGTACCAGTGCTTAAGTGAATGCAGGATATGCAACTGGAATTTGAACTCGACTCACCGATTTCTCTTTCCGAGCCGATATCCACTGCACCACAATGCAAATCCATCACTAAACGCTTACAGCACCTGGTATTCCCAAGCAGTCACCCATCTAAGCACTGACCAGGCTCAACGTTGCTTAACTTCAATGATCGAGCGAGAACCGGTGTATTCAACGTGATAGGCCGTAAGCCACACATAGGTGAAACTCTAGTCTGTGGTGAACACAGTTCTAGACGAAGCAAGAAGCTTAGGGTTGCCTGCATCTTTTGTAACTTCAGAACGGGTGCTAGACGAGGTAAGGAACTTGACGGCAAGAGCTGGAATGTCTGTGCATGTGTATGGGAAAAACGAAAAGGAGGCTCACATGTATGCAAATTGTGGTCGGCCTGAGAGAGATAAATGGAGCCCCAATTTGACATTCAGTAGTCATGCTCTAAGTTGTTGAAGCAGATGGATCATTAGCATGATGAGAAGAAGAAGAAAAGGAAGAAAGAAATAAACATACACATACCACTCTACAAATCCAAGCTATTCTGGCGATACAACATATAATGGCAAAAGGGCCATTCGGCCCACAATTGATTCCTGAGTTTGGAGGAGCCACGACTGATAAATCAATAGAAGAATGGTTTGAATATGTGGAAATTGTTGGAGGAAGAGAGGGTTGAATGGATTCTGCCCCTGCGTTTGACAGGTGGGGCACTTGTAGTTTGTCGGCAACTCAGCAAGGAACAGTGAACTGACCTTGCAGAAATCAAGCAGGCCCTTGTTATCATGTTCTCTGTGGATTCATTTGCAGCGTTCAGCCATTTCACAGCACGACACCTTCACATTGGAGAAACAGCAGACGAGTTCCTTGCAGCTCTTAAGAGACTTGCTCTACAAGTTGGAGAAATAACACTAGAAAAATGGATATCCTGTGCGTTCGTTTCTGGGCTGCCACAGCACATCAAGCAGCAGCTCCAAGCGTCAGCATGGATGGCTACGATGACAGCGGAGAAACTGGTAGCCCGGGCATGAGCCATCATGACTGGTAATGCAAGGAATGAGGAATCAGTCACGGCAGCATCCACTCAAGACACGTTTTATAACAATCTTTTTGAACAGTGATAATTAATTTTATTAATTAATAACCATAACCAGAAAATCTTCTAATTGCTATTATAGATCATAAGAGAACATACTAAAAGAAATTTTCTTTATCCTCCAAATATGAGCAAAGGAAAACAGAGGTGATTAATTTTATTAACTAATTATTAACTGTAGCTGGAAAATCTTTAACTTTAAAAAGAAAGCAGAGATGAAATATAACACCTGGTATTTCTCTATTATTGTAAACCGGGAAAGAAGAGAAAGAAAAGAGAAATGGATTTGTTTAACGTCATAGAGTCGGCCCACCCAAAGAAAGCTAGCAATTGTCATTTTAAACATAAGGGGAAAGATAAATTTAATAGTTGTTCTTTTTCTGGGTAAAGGAAAAGGAGATGATTGTCTTGCTAGCATGAATTGTGCAAAGAATTAAGATAACAAATGTTTTGATTCCGGAGTCGAGTCGAAGTAATTTAGAGAAAAGGTATTTTCACTGACATCAGAGTGGGAAAGATAACAAGGCATTCTTGTCACTTGAAAATATAGGGGACTCAGAGAATTGATATTAAAAACAGGCGCAGAGAAATTATTATTTGGGTAACGATGTCAATGGACCCTTGTCAACTTGTTTTGGGCGAAGTCAGTTCAAAAAGGTTAATACCTATTGTTTTAAGAAAAAAATCCCCGAAATTGTTTCATGAGAAAGAAAAACTTTGAGAGAGAAAATTTGGTTAAGTCCAGGCCAGAAAAGGGGGTATGGGAAGATGACGTCATAAGATTGAGAGAGATTCCATTGGTCCTGTGAACAAGCCCCGAAAGGGGGAGACAACTAACAATTGACGTCATGGAAAGAAGTTCAATCCCATTGGGTAAACCACAGGCAACAATGAGTAGCAGCTAACCTCGGCATTTTATTGGTCGCCGAGATGGGAGATTAGACACCCAGCGACCGTTGGCCCCACACCATGGCATAGGCATAAATACAGGGTCCCTAGGGACCAAAATCAGTTGGAGTTGGACTGGAGTTGGGACCCAGCGGCGGTTCGAGGCAGTTTGGTTTCAGTTCCAGTTACCGGCCTAAAAATGTAATGACGAAGATAGGCGCCATGTTGTTAGGTGCTAACCACAGAGGCCTGATGCTGGCTAACCAGAGTTAAAAACAGAAGAGAATTTCCAGACAAAGTTTTTGAGATCGACAACTGAATGCAGTTTCCAGTTGCAGTTGAAGTCAGAATGACAGAGATTGACAAAAGCGGCCTGATGCCGGCCAACCTGAGTTAAAGACAGAAGAGAATTTCCAAAGTTTTTGAGTTGAAGTTCGAGTCAGAGCACAGTCCAGTCAGAGTGAGGTTGCAGAAATCGACAACTGAATGCAGTTTGCAGTTGCAGTTGAAGTAGTTGCAGTTCGAGTGGCAGAGAGTTCGATTTCCCGGTCCAGAAACGTAATGACCAAAGACAGTTCCCAACCAAAGAAGTAAAGAGACAGAGAGATGATTGCCATGCCAACCGTAGAGAAACCTGTCACCAATCAACCAACCAGAGTTAAGAGACAGACAAGAAAATTTGCAGACAAGTCTGAAATTGCTAACTGAAAGAGAATAACCCAGCACTTCAGCAAAACAAGCAACAAGTTGACTAGACTTATAACGAACTTAGACTTCAGTTCAGAGCAGCAAGCTGCGGCCAGCCAGTTTCCTCGTTATTGCTTAGGAGAATAATTCGATTTACCTAAGAAACGTCTGTTCTGCTACCAGTTGATAGAAGCAGGGATGGGAAATTATTCAAGAGACTATTCAGTTGTGTGCACACTTCCCGGTTTGGTTTAGTTCAGCAGAGAGATAGCTAGTGGAGAACTCACGTGACTACTTTGTAATTAATCAACACAACGTGGGACAAGGGAGAACACTGTGACAGAGTCAATCTATGACCAGCTGACTGGATCGAAACCAACAGCGACCGGCCGGGTAGTGGCATAGTTTGACAGAGACACCTATTAGTTCAGACAGCAAGACGGTTATCTGTGACAAGTGCTCTGGTCCCAAACGTTGCCAGAAACTGTACTCTAGAACAGACAGAAAGAGCGGAGGATCAAGTACAGAAGTCATCATACAGAACCCAATGTTTTCAATGCAACTGTTACGGATATCTTGTTCAAGAGTGTGGGAGAATTTTTGGTAGTGACAGACCGCCACCATGCAGCACAGAAGAAACTAATGGCAGGCAAGTAACCTCAAGCCTGCACCAACAACAACGGATGATTGGTACCAAGCTTTTGGGTCTGCATGTCCGCAAAGAAAATGACATTCTTCAGTGGAGACGAAGAGGTGAAGTGCTACACATTCCCCGCATTCTCACCCAGCGATAAGTGTTCTCTCTGTACGGACAATTAGTGGGTCATTTTCCTGTGTGTAGCTGGCTACGAGTAGCAACAGCATTAATCAAATGCCAGGTGACTGTGGTGTACAAAGGATGGGATGATGAAGTCAACAATGCCTCCCTTCACAGCATGTTGAATGAAACTGTAACCAGAGTACTCGAATCAGATCCTATTGGTGGAGACTGGTGTGTAAACAGTGGTGAGATGAAGATCTAGAGTAACGTTGGAAGTAATGGGAACATTGTGGAGGATGCTTGTTGGTTGCACCTGGCCAATGATGCCAAACATTTCAACCTGGCCGAACTGGACACAGCCATCAAAGGCAAAATCTGGCCCTTCAATGGCAGGAATCTGCGATACATTTGGTCATTGGTTCGGCATGTGTACATCGCTGGATATCAGACACACTGTCTGGAAAATGACGCAAACTCGAAAGCAGCTGGCGAAAAGGAACACTTAAGGCGTTAGCAGAAGAATATGGAATAAAAATGGATGTAACATTGGTGAAGTCTTGTGTCAACCGTGCTGACTGCCTCACTAGAATGCCATAAAGATGGTTAAATATACACAAGGAAGGTAGAGAGTCAGAACCAAAAAGTTGCACAACTGCAAAGAAACGTTTGGATGAAAGTCAAGTGGCCAACATTCACCAACAAAGTGGCCACCCAGGTGTGAAAAGAACATTGTATTTTGCCAAGTTTGTCAACCAATCTGTGTCTAAAGAAACCATTAAATCGGTTGTCAAAACTTGCAAAATCTGTCAGTCAATTGATCCGGCTCCGATTCAAGGAGAGAAAGGAACGCTATATGTGAAAAATAACTGGACAGGCTGGCAATGGATGTAACCCACTCCGGCAGTGAGCATTCTTTTGACCCTGATGGACTGCAGTCCCTCTCAGTTCACAACATGGCGGCCACTACGACGACAAGATTCCACCAGTGTCATCCGTCAACTGGAATTTTTTTATGAACGAGACCCACCATAATGACAGAAAATGACACCCTATTTACTAGCAAAAAGTTCATGGAATTTGCAAGTAGCTGGGGTGTGCACTTGAGGTTCCAGTGCACTCATGTACCAGCAGAGAATGGTATTGTGGAACGAAGTCACTGGAGCATCAAAACTATCACAGCCAGAAAGAACTGCTCTATGTTCATCATCATTCTGTGGCCTCAGCCGAGATAGAACTCACTACACCCTTCCAGTATTCCCTATTTGTCATAGCTCCTGTAAAGTCTTCCTTGGAGATAGATGTATCTCTATGTATCCTGTCTGGAAAGGTTAACTTACGAGATCGATTGTGAGATGATGGGTGCCTCCATAATACAAACGATGAAACAAGTTCATCTGTGGCAAACTGGACACGTCTCTTTTGAACTAAGGTTGATACTCTTGGTAGGGCTCCATATATCATTTCTAGAGTTGGGTGGTTTCACCATGAAAGATCAAGTACTCTTCTGAGAAGACGAGTATAACATCCATCTAAACAGCACTGTTGTTTTGTTGGAAAAGTCCAAGTTTCAGATCCATAGAGTAAGGTTGGTTCAATAAGTGCACAAAAAACTTGGATTTGATCTTACAATCAAGATTAGATTTCCAGATCTTATCCATTTTGTTACAAGCAGTCCATGCTATGCCTTTTCTGATATCAAAGTCTTTTTCAGAATTCTTGATGTGTGATCCTAGATATTTGTAGTCTTCAACACGTTTACGGATGTTATTCGAGAGAGTCTTAATTTCATGATTGCTGTGGATGTTAATTGGCAAACACTCAGTTTTGGTCTCATTCAGCTGTGTTAGAGACGGTGTACTGGTACGTAGTCATGGCAAAGGACAGCCTTTCAGCCTCCACAGCACCAGCCAACAGACAGCATAAATATCATATCTGAGTAAGAGGTATCGATGCCACACCACACCTGGACCTTGGATCGAAAACCAAAACCCCATGAAGCAGGTGTACGACCGAGTTCAAGATGGGACGCATAACCAACGTGGCAAGTCCTCAGTCAATATGAGTTGACGGGATACCATGCCACGTCAAAAGTTTGCACCTTTTTGTAGGGCCATGTCCATCAGCAAGCGACAAAAGTGAAAGTGACATGGAAGAAAATGAACGATTAGTTTGCTCAGACCAGATTTGCCAGACAACTTTTCCGACATTTGTAGTTCACCAGCAGATAACGGACTACCTGACGAGTGGAAAGTAACAGACCCAGAAGAAAGCCCATCAGAGGATGAGGCCTGCACTATCCCCTTTCAACGAAGTACCCATTAAAAGAGCTGCTCCAAGGGTGTATTGCTTGTGATCAGGGGGGAGTGTGGTGAACACGGTCCTAGATGAAGCAAGAGTTAGGGTTGCCTGCGTCTTTTGTAACTGAAGAACAGGTGCTAGAGGAGGCAAGCAACATGGTGGCAAAGCCTGGAATGACTGCACATGCGTAAGAGAACTAAAAAAGAGGCTCACATGTATACAAATTGTGGTCAGCCCGGGATATAAATGGAGCCTCAATTTGACATTCAGCTGTTGTGCTCTCATTTGTTGAAGAGGACAAATTGTTAGCACAGTGAGAAGAAAGGAGGGAAGAAAGAAAGAACTTTCTTCCTACACATACCACTCTACAAATACAGTCATTAATTATAATTCTCTTGATTCCTCCAGGAAGAGATAAAATTATTTCTCAATTTGTGGTCCTATTTGTCCAGACCAGGCATTTGCAACATTTTTTTCTCTCCATGGCCCTCTAGCTGTAAAAACATTTTTACCCATATGACCCTTGTTGAGAATACATGGTTTAGCCTCTCACTCTTTCACACACCAAAAAGGTTAAATAATTTAAATATTATGGCCCTTTGACGATTACAATTTAAAATATAGGTAGGTAAACGGCCAAAAATAAAATAATTGTTTAGCCCTTTTAAAATGTAATGGTTAAAAAAAAAAAAAAAAAAAAATTGCCAAAAAATATTTTAGCTTTGCTGAGGCCCTAGCAAACCTCATGCCCTACTCCTTACCTGTGGCTTTGCTGGGTATCTATATGGCCCCCGTTGAGAACTGGTTCAGACCATTCTTTTGACTGTTGTCAACAAGACCCATTTCTTTATTGTACAAACTCTTAAGAAAGGTTCGTTTCCATTTCACCTTTCCAAATTCTCAATTCATTTTTGCCAGCTAAAATATAAGCCCTGTCCATCTTTCTCAAAGAAGAGATAAAGTTATTTCTCAGTCTGTTTCAGATCCTTAAAATTACAAAATGAAATTTGAACGCATTTTCAGAACCTTTCGTAAGGGTGAAACATTTCAGATGGCCCCTTTTCATTTCCCTTCAACAGGAAAAAATATCTCCCACTCCCCCCCCCCAACTTCCAGCTTCCACTTCATTTTAGGATTAACCTCTTCATACCAGTGTTACACAGAAGACATCGAAATTTTAAATTTAAAAACCTGTATATTTAAGATTTTCAATATAAAATTGTAATCAGAATTATTTGTATTCTAGCCTCACCTCCACCAATAAAACCATTATTATGAAATTCTTTGTCATTCTATTACTCACCATTATTCCTGTATGTTGATATTGTATATTTTTTTTTTTGTAATAACAGTCCAATGCAACCAGGTTTGCCAGATCTTGCTTGTCTCAATCCCATTTGAGCTGTGAGGGAAGTGGTTCTAGCCAAGTATGTTAGAATGCAGAGTTGTCCACCAAAATCAAATTCACACAAATGGCCTCATCAAACTCATTTTGACTTCACTTTCTTCAACCTCCCCCAGCAAGTCCAGTAGTGATGGTTCTGTGGACAATAGGAGAAAGCTTGGTTAGTTGGAGACCCTTAGTCAGTGGCCACATGTTCGTGATGGATGTATCCCTTGGAGAACTCACTTCAAGGAGCAGCTGAAGACATCCCCAACACAAACCAAAATCGACCCAGAGAAACCGTAACAGCAAATTGACGTTACTAGCATAGGAGCACTCAAAGCGGAAACTGAGACTTTTGAGTCCAATTATCAACACGAAGAGGATCTGTGATGTGCTGTTGGGAGGGCCCAGCCATGTCCTCCACCCACACTCTTCTATGACTCCTGCTCATGACTCTTCAGGAGTAGGCTGGGCCTTCACAGCCATCTGCCACCCCCATTTTATTTATATAAATTCGAGAGGAGGACGGAAATCTCTTGGCCTGACTAACAGACTCTTTGATTCTGATATTTGGTCAGATTTTGGGAAACGGGTAAAACCAAGAATTTTTCATGATTACCATGGTAGTTTCCTCTTGAAGAATTTAAATCATATCTATTTGTTTTTGTCAAACAGCAACACCATTTACTGAAAATATGCTCAGAATTATAAAATAAATAATGTAATAAAATTATGGCATTATTTAATTAAAAAAGCTTTTAATTGCTTTTATGAATAAGATTCATTAAGGTCACTATTGTCAGAAAAAAATTTTTTTTTGATGAGTAATGAGAATTGTTTCATTTTAATTAGAAATTTATTAAGTTTAAAATCTTAAGATTCTGTATTAAGATTTTATTAGATTATATTAGTAAGCAAAAACTATATTTACTAATCATAACTCGAAAAGCTTCATACCAGCCTTCAAACACCAAAATTTTTAAAAGAATTTTGAATTTTTTTATGTATATAAATGTACCCAAAGTTTTGAAAGTATAGAAAACCATACACGATATTATCAGAAAATAAGAGTGATGACTATATTAAATTTAATTGCAGAGAATATTTTCAAAAATATTTAAAATTACTGAGTACTAGAAAATTATATAAAAAAAGGTGCTTGAAATCAAACCTCAAAAGTGTCAGGAAAAAATTTTTTTTTTAAAAATTCATTTTAAACCTTAGGTATTTTTTGGTGGAAGTACATAAATTTATATTATTAAGAAATGTCATAAAAAATCCAGTATTTCCCCCCATTATTCAATGAATTTACTTTTACTATCAAGTTAAAAAAAAAAAAAAGAAAAACGAAAAAACTTCAAATATTTAGAAAGAAGCAAACCCAACTGTGTAGAGTACAAGTGTCAATTGTAAACTGATTGAGGAAAAAAAAAAAAAAAAACAGTAGAAAATGCATTACTTTTGGTGCATGTGTCAGGTGATTGGGTGTGTAATCCTGATTTAAGGCAAGGGTTAATTCAATGTTTCGCATTAATATTCTTTAGTTAGCCCCATTTTCATAGATTGAATTTTTCACTATTAGCTGATTATTTTACTTTTCAGATCTCTTTTTGATAGCGTCTCACCCTTAGAGAAGATGAAGCATTTCCTGATGTCTGCAGTTAATCTTAAAATATCTGGTATCTAGGTAAGTGGCCAAAACCAAATATGAATATTTATTGAGCAACAGGCCTGCTCACATTTCAGTTATCCCAAGAGAAAATTTTTACACTGGCTACAGATAGTGCTTTACAAAGCTTAGCTTGTACTGACACAAGGCCATAGTAGCAAGGCATCTATTGAGAAACAAACTCTCTAGTCTTACAAAGAATTCTGTGAGAGAAGCTTGCTATCACACCACGAAATGGCATTACAAAAATGGACGTCACCCTCAACTTAATAGTTTGAGTGGTTTAAAGATTTTCAATTCAAGAAGTTTATTAATAACCATCAATAATCACTATAAAATCTTGTTTAATTTTATGTTCAGTCATTGTCATTTGTAAATTATTTTTTATGTTTGTTTTGTCAGGATAATGAAAAGGGAAAAATTATTGGGTTGGACATTTATGAAAAGTTATTAAAAAAAGCAGATATCTAAGCTACAATCATAACAGAAGTTTATTTGACACTAAATTGACATCATTTTGAGAAGACAAAATGTTAAATGTGAGTCCAATGAAAAATACATTATTTAAGACTTCTTTACCAAATTTGTTTCTAATTGTAATACAGAAATAGTTCTTTCAATTATCCAGTCTTAAGAATAACTGCTGGAGAATGTTTGTTTCTTAACTTTGGGCATTAGAATAAATAAATCTCTCGTTTTCATGTTGCATTCATTAAGAGTCTTTCGATTTGATTTTCAACTTGGCTGTATATCATCAAGCTATTTATAGGAAATAAATAAAATCTACACTTTACTAAAATCACAAAATGACTTTCAGTTTATGGACCTTAGTTTTACTGACAGTTTTTTTTTTTTAAATAATAGAAAGATATGATTTAATGATCAAATCCAGTTCATTTTTATATTCAGTTAGTTAAGTGTCATGTGGTACATGTTTGGACGATCATATCTCTTTTGATACACGACCGACTAAACAGAAGATCTTTCCCACAGCAGGTTGCTATTTATTTCTGCAGTAGACTGGTTGCAAGAAACCAGTCTGTCCTGCTATTCAATCCATAGATGGGAGGGAGAAGAGGTGGATTCATACCCATTCTCAGGGGTATTTGAGTGTAAGTAAATGTAACAAATTCTACCGGAATTTGAACTCAGCTCTCCAATATCCATTCCACTGCAATGCACATCCTATTTTTTATGTTTCCATTAAAATCTTCATCTATTAGTTTCTTGACAAAATATTTATTATGGCAGATTTGTTTTAATTGGAGGAGCAGAAATCAGTATGTACGCAAGATGAATAAATATTCTATGCCTTTTTAAATATTTATATAATTGTTGGAGTTACTTTTTTAGAAAATGAAATATATTGTTTTTGTCAAAGAATAATGGGAATTTGCAACAAAAGTAAAAGAAAGAATTATTTGTCAAAAAGGAATAAAACTTTTCGTACGAATTCATTGAATTCTAGAAAAAAAAAAAAAAAAGGTGTAGATTTTTTTCTATGTAATTCTCTTCATAAACAGATGAAAAGTAAACAGTTTCATTTTAGATATTTATGATAGTACACTATAAAAATGAGTTTTTCTTTTTTTTTTTAATCATTTTGCCAAGTAAGGTAACAAAGTCACTAAAATGCAAGAGGTTACTGTGAGAGAAAGAAAGTGGAAAATGTTATTGAAGAGAAAAGACAATAAAAGAACAGAAGACAATGACATTTGCATTTAAATGCGTGAAGATCATAGTTTACAGGAATGTACGAAGCCAGAGGAAAGTTTCACAATCAAGGAGTGAAAGAAGCTGTCAGCGTAAAACTTACAGTTGCATCAAAATTTCACCAAAACATTTAAATTTGTAGTTAAGAAAAGAAAATGAATAAATTTGTCTGCAGGTTTTATTTATGTATAATACAAGTCCTGGGCAGGTTACAGTTAAACAAAAAAAAAAAAAAAAAAAAAAAAAATGTTGTGATTTCAAATATAACCAGTTATAAAATATTTCCAAGAGTCAAATGTCAAAAAAGCTTCACACAATTGTTGGGCCATAGAATTCATTCTTAAGATTTTTCCAAGATATTTTTAAACATTTTTAACCCACATTAAAAATATCCACTTCTACTTTCTAAAACATGTCAAAATATCTATTTCACATTTGAACTTTGACTTTTCTTTTTTTTTTTTTAGTGTAAGTTGTTTTGTTGTTGGTATTCAAGGTCAAAATCCAACAAAACCAGGATTGTCATGACTGACATTTTCATGCCACATGAAAAAATAAATTTAATTCCAATGATTTCATGTTACATGAAAAACAAAGAATGACAAATGGATTAATGGAACACTAAATACCAAGGATGTAATTCAGTTGAAAAGAGCAAAATATTTGTGGAAGAAAAAAAACGTTTATGATGAAATAAAGAGAGAAATAAAAAAAAAAAAAATGAATACAATTGTGAGAATTTTTCAACTTTAGCCTGTTCCTGCTTGCTTCCTCAGCATTATATAAATTTTTTCTTTCATCCACTCCTTATTATGAGGAACGTATGTCCCAGTGGATTTCTGGAACCTGAAGATAGAAAAAAAAAAAAAAAAAAAAGAAGCTTTTTATGTAAGGCAAGCATCACGTACATCAAGTACACACACACGTTGCTAATATTTTGTTTTATCAACAGTGTCAATGATTCCTTATTTTTGCAGTTTATGTCATTGATAACTATTAACAAAGTATTAAGAGATTATTTTACAAGTTTTTGATGAGATAATCCAACAATAATATCTTGATTTTAGCATGCATCTGATGACATAAGGATTCAAGATAATTTGTAGATTGAAATAATGATAAGAATGATTATCCAGGCAAAACTAAGAAGTTTGGGCAACATTTACCCCCACCCAGAATAAACAACACACAGCATATCAATAGGACGGTTATTCCCTTGAAACAGTCATTACTGTATGCTCTCGAGTCCCTCAGCAATGTTTGTTTTAAAATGTGGTGATTAGAATTCTAACAAACAACTGAAAATGGATTTATACATTTTCTTTATTTTTGAGACTTGACAACAAAAATATTAAACACTATTAGATCGAATAAAAAATTGTTTTCATAGTTATTTATAAAATGGTAAATAATAAGGCACTGTAGATGGTTTACATAGTTTGATAATTTTTTTAAATAAATTTTTGAGTAAAGACTTCTTTTCAAATTTATTTCTTTATAAAATGGTATATAAATCTTTATAAAAGTTAAGTAATAATAAATATTGCATTATGCATGGTTCACACATTTTTATAATCTAAATAAACATTGTTGAGGGAATTAAAAGTGTATATAGTAATAGTGGTGTTGTCACGGGATTAACAGTCCTTTTGCAGACACAAAGGTTAAACTTTGCCATATTTTTCTATTCTGACATCACAAAAAAAAAAAATCCTTGTTGCAAATGATTAAAGAATTTTGAAAATTGAAAGAATAATCAAATGCTATGCAATTAATGCAATCAGAGTTGAAACTGAATGATCCTTAAATACAGATAATTGATAGATCAAAAATTTCCAAAACCACTACATTTAATTTGTTAAAAGAGGCCAAATTCTGTAAAATAGAAAATGTGCAGGGGGAATAAAAGCAAAGTATGAATAGGTCTAAGATCCCAGCACTTAGTCAATCTTTGTTCGATTACAAGGCAATAAGATCAAATATCCAGGCATACATCATAAATCTACAGGTAAATCAAGAAACCATTTACAGATTGCTCACTTGCTTTTCATGAAAAAGGCAAAAAAATTAAATTAACGGAATAATTTCAAACGACTCCATAATTCCTGTAAGAATTGATCAATTGATGAGGAAGATAATGCTATAGTAATTAGTATTTAATCTCAAATGTCAAAACTTTTCAATTTCTTTGAATTTCTGAAATTAGGAATTCTTATCATCCATTGATCTATTAGTCCTCATTTTGATTGTTATAATCAGAACATTTTATCTCTTGTGTCCACCAGCCTTCTTCAGGAATCAGTCACATTTATTAGCCCTCTAAGAATTTTGCCCGAAACCATTTATCCAAGTCACAAAAATTTATGGTTTTCATTCTATTGTCCATGCTATGAGACATGCATCAATTCATTCTTCCTACCATATGTACTAGAGTATAGTGCAAGCTTTTAAGATCAGTTTTTTTAAGCAAAGAAAAACAGAATGATAGCACTATACACAGGTAACTTTTTTGGTATAGAGATTAACACTTAGCAATCTGCATTATTAATATTACTTCTTTTCTCCTTGCATTCTTTTACAAAATCTCTCAATTGCGGTATCCTTAATGTTAATTTGACTCTAGGTTGTTTTCTGTTGATATAGCAGGATATCGCCATGAAATTCAAAATCACAGCTGTTCAGTGATCAGAGCCACTTTCAGTGAGAGGATAAACATTTTATACAACAAATGAAGTGACTGATAAATGTTAATCATGCATTTTCAGTAACTAGTTGCACTATACACTGGTAAATGTTTTTCTGAAGGGGGTTAAAACTTATGCAAAAAATATTTAGGGGGTTATACTATGCACGAATTTGGCTTATACACAACTATATATGGTATTTAACTGATCTAAAATCTAGCAGAAATATTAAATAATCCTCTACAGGTAAAGAGATCTGAAACTGGTTAGCTTTTACTTAAATATCAAAGTATACAGTGAGGAAAATATGCAGTCGAGGGGAGGGGAAACAGGTCTCCATTTGGGAAAGAAATGACCATAACCAATGGATGAAGAAGCAACCAAGTAAATTATTTAAAGATGAAAGAAAAAGAGAGAGAAAAAAATAGAATTCAAGATCTGGACTAAGTTTTGGAGAGGGTTAAAGTTACCATTCTCTGTGAAAAGACATTAGAATAGTAAAGAACAACATTGGAGAAGAAAAGGACTGAAAGAATCAGCACATGCTCTGATAGGCTCCTCAGCAGACCTAGCATAAAATTGAACACCATATTAGTAAAGAGCAAATATGGAAGCTCAAACTTCTT
Organism: Ascarosepion bandense; assembly: GCA_037127315.1. Taxonomy (NCBI): domain Eukaryota; kingdom Metazoa; phylum Mollusca; class Cephalopoda; order Sepiida; family Sepiidae; genus Ascarosepion; species Ascarosepion bandense. The sequence goes on from JBBBDQ010001116.1 coordinate 2,085,014, forward strand.
CCATGAGACAACATAATGGTACCTTGTTATGTGTATACAAACCCTGGATCAGATATAGTTATATATTTTATTTCAATAGAATAAGAACAAACAAAGTGGCATCACAAGAGAGAATTAACTAATTCAAGATATCCTTTAGTACCGAAAGAGAATTGAAAAAGATTCGATCCTCTGAATTGAATAAAGGATTTCACACCAAAATATGTGACTGACTCCTGATGAAAGACATAACAGCAGTGCATTGTGACTAAGCCAGTAATTCAAATAGATCAATATTATAATATCCCTTTAATAATAGTAATGTAAAAACGATTTTAGAAAATATTTATTTACTTAGTGTAAAAAATAAGTTTCAAGAAATACTGGAAGCTAGATGCTAAAGACAATAAAATGCAACAAAAATTAAAGCCACTTACACCAGACAACTCAAATCTGTAAGTTCATCAATAAAATCAAATAACTGACTGATGTCGTAAGTTATTGAGGGACAAGCAGGGTTCATCCGCTTCAGATGCTCTTCATAGATTTTGCAGATTCCTGGTAAAGTTAAAAAAAAAAAGATTCCGAATGAGAAATGGCATTGACAAAGATTTTATGAGAAGTAAAAATCACAATTAAAGGATTATGTTTATATTTGAAAAGTTACTATGGATAGCTGTCAAAATAAAATTAACATTTTTAAAATTAAAATTAGTTAACTACTGAGATCATTGTTATCCAGTTTTATATGCTCTAAAACTTTTTTCCTGGACATATTTGGAATAAAAATTTGCTCACACTTCACTAAATTTTATATGATAAAAAGCACAAAAAAAAAAAAAAAAAAAAAAAGGCTTAAAGGGAGACAACCGGATTTGTCGACAACATTATCATTGATAACACTCTCCTCCAATTTGCGGACCCTAGTTACTATATTGTTAACACTTGATAAAATGCAAAAAATATCAATGATAAAATTGGTTAATAATTATTTATAACTATAGTTGGACTCATGCATGCAATTACAAATTATCCATAATATTTAAAATCTTATTTTTGGCTCGAACTTTTTGAAACCATTGTCTTTCAATCATTCTGCTGCACAGTTTGAGAACGACTGCTCTAAGTCATCAACTAACACATTTTTATAGTCACTGGGTCATAAAAACAGAAAAGATATTAATCAGCTTAAAATTAATTTACAAATGAACCAACCTTCAAGGCAGTCTGTGAGAGATTCATAATCAGAATATGTACGAGTCTCTGGTTTAGGATTAGGTTGAATTAGCATAATAGTGTGCGACTGAAAAAAAAATAAATAAAAAAATAAATCACAAAACATTTACAATAAGGTAACATGAAACATCAGAACACATTAATGGCAACAATTTGTTAAGCAAGTAAAACAAAACGTTCTAAGAGAATGCTGAAAATAGTTACAAAATTAATGTTCTTAATCTGTTGAAAATAACATTTATTTAAAAGTTTGACAACTAAGGCAAAGTACACAAGAAAAAACGAAAAACTGAAGAATTGTTTTCATTGCTAAATGAAATAATATTCTTGACTAGTTTTTTCAACTCATCCAAACTAAACCCAGAGCTTCATGTATACAGGACAATGCATTTATTACTCTCAAGTAAGAAGTCCAATGAAACAATGGTGATCAATTGAATCAACTGAAGTGATTGCAGAAAGGTAGAATAGACAAGGATTTGTGATAACTAAAGAATTTATTTACAAGATTTGCAAGAATTTAAGGTTGAATTAAAATTTATAGTAACTGAGTTGCAAAGTGTATCTTTACACATTTCAGTAAATTTGGCACCAAAAGAGGAATTTTCTTATTTTTCTTTTGGAGAATCCAATGAATGTATGTCTGTGAATGGATAGTGACTTAAACAAAATGCATTAATTCATAGCCTACAAAATAATAAATGAAATCTATCAATATCATAGTGAAATAGGAATTCATATTTTTGTAGAAGAAAACCATTTAACTTGCATTATTTGGATAATTAAACAAGCTCTATGAAATTTTGAATAATTAAATTCCAAGAGATATTACTTTTAATATTGCCTATTACTTTCCACAGAAATTTTGAATTTATATATGAAGTGAACGGGATAGAGTAACCAATCACAGATTGGCCAAATTGTAATTAGAATGCAAAACTCCTACTTGTGTGACTAATTGCATAAAATTTTAACAAGTTTTAGAAATGTAGCCAGATGTATCAACGTTAAAAGAGAATTTTTCAATCTTATTTATAAACAGTAACAAAAGTGTTTCTATGTTGTCATTAAAAGTATTGATTAGTTTGCTTTGAACAAGATAATCAAATTAAGATAAAAGTCAACTTATTAGTGGTACATTTTAGTTAAACAAAACATGACCCAAATACAATTAAAAATTATAGACATTTTGTGTATTAATTTTAATGATTTACTTTTCCAAATTATGAATAATCCTTATTAGACAAGGAGGAAATTCTGCCAAAAATCATCCAAAGTTCATTCTGGAAGAAAAGTACAAGAAATATGGTCTAAACTTTTGATTTTTTGAAGTCATCATCAGGATAGGAAGAGACAATTGGTATGTTTTGTAGACAAAGAGTATTATGACATAAGCAAAATGTGGCATGTTTCTTTTTGAATATACATTTAAGGATGTGAGCTCCTGAGAAGGATTATTTGTAATTTGAAAAAGTCAACCATTAAAACTGATCGGCACAAATGTCTATTGTTTTTAATCATATTTGCCTTAAAGAATAATTGCTGCCTAAACACATGGAATATACAGGGTGCAATTTTGTGCATATGCATCGTTTGTTTTTGATTTTTGTCAACTGTATAGAATAGTAGGGTCAGTTGGGTACCATCTGTGAGAAAAAGCACACCATGACTCAATTCACTCTGCAAGAAATTTGGAAGCGGCATGCTGTACTGCTTTGTATTCACATTGGAAGCTCCAATACAAACATTTCAGACTATTTGGGTGTTAATCTGAGAACAGGGGATTCAGACAGTTAGAGAAGTCTAATTGAGGATTACAAAGGCATGGCAGCTTGGAAAACTCACTGATAATTTTGAGGAGAAAAAAAAAAAAAAAAAAAAAAAAAAAACAAAAAACGTTCGAATTTGTTGAAGGCCTCAGATTCAACCTGGATGTCGACAACAAGTGCTTTAAAGAGAGAGGGTCTTCCAGCAGCCACTCTCTTGACATAGGGTAACAAGACTGTCTGGCAACAGGAATCTGGATCATGCCACACAAGCAGGAGAACTCAGTCATGTCTGTCAGATAATTTCTGCAACATCTGGCTACCTAATTCCCAAGACTGCAATCCCCCTTGATTATTACGTGTTGAACACAGTTGAGTGAGAGATCAACAAAACTGCTTGTAACATCAAAGACGAACTGAAGACAAGGATTATGGCAGCATTTACCAACTTAAACAAAGAGACCCTCCAGAAGAGATACAGAAAATTCTGAAATTTTTTGGAGGTTGTGGCTGAAGCCAATGGCAATTTTATTGAATAAATGTACTTTTTAGTATTTCAAGATATTTTTTGTGTCTATGGTTAGGTCATGAAGGCTGTCAATGCATTTAGTAAAATAAAGGAAGGTAAAGAAGTTTTTGGGTTTTACCTATTTATTATACATTAATATTTCAAGATCAAAATCTCATCTTCAAAATGGCAGAGGAGCGTGTGTTTGTCTGAGTGAGTCCGTGCCTTTCAAGAAATGGTCATTCCTGGCTGCTGCTGCTGTCATTAATTTTACTGTGTGTGTGTTTGTGTTTATGGTATATGTGTGATTTACAGTTGGGACCTTTTTTGTGTCATTTTGGTAAATTTATATGTTAAAATGCAAGGTCAGTGTTACTTTCATTTTTGTGCAATTTAGACAACAGTTTATCCATCGCACCCAGTAGACATCCCATTGGAATTCATTAAACATTACATTTATGGTTTTATGCATCCAAAAAATCTTAGTAAAGAAAAATGTATTCTCCAGCAGGGATCAAACATCAATCCTTTTAATCCAGCATACTTTACTGCTTGGCCACAAAGAATGACACAGCAAGAAAGGTTCTATTTTTTCCTTTCTAAGGAAGTATGTCCTCTTCACTCAGTTAAGTGCTATACGTGATACATGCTTGGACGATTATGTCTCAAAAGGAACATGACTGACTGGGCAGAAAATTTTCCTGCAGTAGGTTGTCATTACTGTCTGCAGTAGACTGGTTGCTAACAAAGGCTACTGAACCCAATCTGTCCTGCTATTTAATCTATAGCTGGAGGGAGAAGAGATGGATTTGTACCTTTCTCAAAGGTATTTGAATGTAAGTGAATGCAACAAATTCAACTGGAATCTGAACTTTCCTCTGATTTCTTGTTTTGCTTCAATAACCAATGCACAACAATTATTTTTTTCAACAGCTTTACATCTGCTTAGTTTTGGATCTGAAACGTAAACAATACAATTTCTACAGAACTAATGGATTTATTTTAATCTGACATTTTTATTACTTTAAATAGCTGCTATAATAACATTTGAAGTAATAATAAATTTGGAATTAAAATAAATTCATATTATTTAGTTTGAATATACTTATTATCTTATATCATTTAATGGATACAGAGGGTAATCTTCCCAATCCAATTTCAAGGTGGCCTGCAATTTCTTAATAAATAAGCATAGATATTTATTCAATTTTCATTTAGTGTTGCATAGTCAGAGAAGAGAACATTCATTATGGTGCTTACTTTTCTTTTTTTACATGACTAAACCATTGCTTAGTGGCAGGCACCTAGTAATCAATGGAGTATTATCACAGAGAAATATTAAAAGCTGGTTTTTTAAATTTTGATTTTATCTTAAAAGTTAAATACATTATCATTGCTCCTGACTATTGCATAGTTTGTGATGTGTTTATTTGAAAAATAAACTTCAATCACAAGTCAATATATTCATATGTTAAGCTTGTCATCATTATAAAGAGTTTCAGTCCTTCCCAGTCACCCCTATAGCTTTATAATATTCTTTTTTTCTTTAAAGTTATTCCAATAAAAATCCTGTGTTGTGGAATTCTAGACACAACAACCAGAAATAATTTATTTTTAATCTATAATAATAATTTTAAGTTTTAAAATCTTTCTAGATTACAATTAAATTGATATGACATTGTTAATTTCTCCAAATAAAGTTATTTATCACAAATTAAATACTAATTCACCCCAAGAAGTTATAAATCAGTGTTTTATTATTGATTTTATAAATAAAAATTAAATAAAAATTTATTTAGTTTGCTTTAAAAGAAATTCCAACCCTTAGAATGAAAAATTGTCAAAAATTAGGCAATTCTTGCCATTTCATAAGTGCAGAGGTATTTGCAAGGAAAAAAACTGTTTTTGGCTTGTTTCTCAGGGTAGACTTAGAAATTTGGGATAATCGCAAAGGTCAAGCCAACTGTAGTTACTACTGTAGTGCACTGGAAGGGACCCGCTGTGGGAGAATTTGGTGTGAAATTCACACCAATAAGTTCTTTATTTTGGGGTGAATTAACACTTAACAGAAGATGCACATAACATTAAAAAATGTATTTCTTTTACATTTTAAGAATTCACATGGTATGAACATTTTTTTTTTGTTTAGGTTTCCCGAGGATGTTTGGGGGGGGGGGTTAATTTACAAAAGTTTACAATACATTGCAGACTGAACCTCGCTTCACCATTAACTTTTATAAGAGTTTTTTTTTTTCTTTGAATAACAATATCGTGTTTATAGTGAATATGAAGATAAAATTAAAAAGGAAAAAAATCTCTGGTCGAAGTGGCTAGTGAACACCTCATCATTTTTAAAGCTGTATTTCAACTTTGCTTCTAATCCAAATCTAGTTCGTCGCCTCCATTTCGGAGGCATGGGTTTAAAAATAAAAGAATAACTCAAGTTTTATTTTACTAGGATTTAAAAAAAAAAAAGCATCGTAAAAAAATGAATTAACTTATTTTTTTGCTGTGCACACAAAAAAGTGTTAAACTTGTTCGAAAGTTTAAAATAAAAATTATATTTCTTCTTCAGTAAAACAAGTGTACCGCTTGAATAATAAAAATAAAAAACACTGGGAAAAAAAGCGAGGAGTGGACAGACTGAACAAAGAATGCAATAATTAAACAACAACTGACCAAGCAAAACATTTAATGTAAAAAAAGGTGTAAAAAGAAAGGCGAAAGAAATGAAAATAGAAGCAGAACACTAAGTTTATTGGTGAAAATAGGTTACAAGGCCTAAAACTGCTTCTTTGAAGTTAGGGAAGAAAACATTCGAATTAACAAAAAAAAAAAAAAAATACTACGTAAAGACAATTTGAAAATTTAATAATTTAAATCAAATTTCTGAGTTGCCACAGTGTAAAAAAATAAATATGCTTTAAAAATTCGATGACTATAAGAAATTACTTTGTTTATTGTTTTTACAATAGTTTTTTTTTTCTAGATGAAATGTGCATTCCTAATTTTAATAAAAGCAAAAAAATAAAGATTGCAGAAATAAGGTTTAAAAACAAATATTTATCAAACGAATTGAGATTTGAAGCATCTTTTTATGAAAAGAAAAACCTTTAATAATAATAGCCACATGTTTTTTTGTAAATGTAAGTAACAAATAATGCGAGTGACAGCACAATTTAAGTATTTTAGACTCATAAAAAGCTACAAAGTTTTTAAAAAGTTGACATTTTTTTTTTTAGGAAAAAATATCTTGCATACACTCACACAGAATTATTATAAAAAATTACAAACGAATGATTTATTTTGTTGAATAAAATATAATTGGTAAACAAATTATAGACTGTATTAATATTACTTCAAACAGTTTAAAAAATAATAAAATACTTTTTACAAACCATTTTTGCTTGTTAATTCACAACAATTTTACGGAAAATTTGGAACACTACAACCGGAAGCTAGTGTAATGAACGCGAGCAGTAATTTTTTCCACACATATTTTTCATCCTTTAAAAAACCGATATAAATATTTTTTTTACATCTTAAAAATATTTTTATGCAATTGGATTTTTTTATTTTATTCGATATTAATTATATGTAAAAAAAAAACATTTGCGGTGGGGTGTGACAGTTTACTTTTTTTTTTATTGTTGGATGACCATTAGCAAAAAAAAATAATAATAATCTGGCAAGAATTAATGACTTAGTACGATAAATAAATTAAAAATTAATTAATTAATAATGAATTAATCAATATTCTTATGATTAAAAAAATATGAATATGTCTCCGATGCTAACATTTTATTCTCTGCGGAGCTATCTAAATAAAAAATGGCTGAAAAAGGTAAGCGCTTTTATGAAAAAATTTAAAAATACGTCCGCTCTATACCGACAATTTTAGGAAAATATTTCAAAGTCTCTTAAGACTTGAATAAATATGAGAAACGTAATTTCCCAGAATATTTATCTACTGAACTAAATTTATATGATTTTATTTATTATTTTTTTTAATAAGAAGCACAAAAAGGCATTTTTAATAAAGTAAACAAACAAAAGTGTAGTTCGATAAACACTAAATTTTTCGAATTGGAAAGTAAAAATTACAACCATAGTTGTAATAAATTCTTTAAATTTTAGGAGTTGAACAATTTTTTTATATATTTTAACTGAAAATTCTTAAATTTAAATCAGTTTTCATTTATGGCTAGATTTTTATATTCGGAACCGATGTCTCCGGCTTTTCGATAACAGCAGTGTAATAATTCATTTAAAATTTATTTGTTATTTATTCAGGTTCATGAAAGAGAGTTGGTCATATTTTGAATTTAAATCAGAGCAATTTTATGTTAAGAACTAAAATTTTAAAATAAATGTAGTTATTCTAAACTAAATCATACATTTTTCGCAGAAACTAAAAAAAGTAGACCCTTTTTTTTATGGCGAACACATTTCTTTCTTAATCCTGATATGAACGTGGATTTGAATTTCATCCAATTACTACATTTTTCGTCAATGTAACTTCAACCTTTCTAATATTTCTAAACATCTCCGCCGAAACTGTGAAATTCTATTTACTGTTTAGTTTAATTTTTTCCTTACTAGCAATAGATAGGATCACACTTGCACAATTTCACATTCTTCTCCGATTTTTTTTAATCGTATCACCCCGAGCAAGGCGGTAACGCCACTGATGTGCAGTAGCTACGTAATAGTGAAAAGATTGGAAAAGATAAAGCCGGAAACCACATCCTAAACAGGGAACAAGGGATGGGCCTCGCTTAACCTGTTCAATAGACATGGGTGGAGATAGATCTATCCTACTCCAATTGAAAAAAAAAACAAAGTGAGAAGATTGGAAAAGAGAAAGCCGGAAACCACATCCTAAACAAGGAACAAGGGATGGGCCTCTTAACCTGTTCAATAGACATATTTACATATGTGTGTGTATATACCTATTATTAATCGTATCACCCCGAGCAAGGCGGTAACGCCACTGATGTGCAGTAGCTACGTAATAGTGAAAAAATTGGAAAAGATAAAGCCAGAAACCACATCCTAAACAGGGAACAAGGAATGAGCCTCTCTTAACCTGTTCAATAGACATGGGTGGAGATAGATCTATCCTACTCCAATTGAAAAAAAACAAAGTGAGAAGATTGGAAAAGAGAAAGCCGGAAACCACATCCTAAACAAGGAACAAGGGATGAGCTTCTTACCCTGTTCAATAGACGTGGATGGGATGGGCCTCTTAACCTGTTCAATAGACATATTTACATATGTGTGTGTATATACCTATTATTAATCGTATCACCCCGAGCAAGGCGGTAACGCCACTGATGTGCAGGGGCTACGTAATAGTGAAAAGATTGGAAAAGAGAAAGCTGGAAACCATATCCTAAACAGGGAACAAGGGATGAGCTTCTTACCCTGTTCAATAGACGTGGGTGGAGTATGAACCGGGCGATAGATAGATCTATCTACTCCAATTAGGAATCAACACTAGAGGTTTTCAAATTCATTCATTTGTGAATAAGTTTTGGAAAGTTTCATAAAAATTCGGCAATTATTTGATTTTTGAAAAAATTTCCAAATGTGTTTTTGATTGGAAAATATTTCCATGGTCAATTCTGGTCCCATGCTAAAGCAAAAAAAAAAAAAAATTAACCAAAATTTCGAACGTGTTTGTTAGAAAATCTTTCCTCTTCATTTTTACACTAAGTTTAAAGCTTTTAAGTCTCTAGGGCTCTCTTTTTCATCATGCGATGCTGCATTTTAGAGCGAAAAATTGGAGGTATCTCCGCTCATTTTCGATAACTAAATTTTAAATTGAATCTTTGAAAAAAGTTTTCTTGAAAGTTTTATTTTTTAGTTTCAATTGTGAAAGCTAAAAAATGATTCAATTTTCAGGTACCTCCACTTAAATCGCTGAAAAAACAGCATAATGAATTAAAAAAAGTTAAAACTAATTAAAAACGAAGTTTTTCTATGAGGAAAGTTCAACAAAGTATTTTTTAATAATTTTTTAAAAAATTTTGATTCCCTTTTAGCACGTTCAAAATTTTGGTAAAAATATTTGTTTTGATTTTAGTTAGTGGGTAACCAAATCTTAGAAAAAGTAATATTACATAACTCAGTGTTTTTGTTTGTTTTTGTTTCCCCGATGACAAACACATAAATTTAGAAATTCTTGCAAAAATCAAATAATTGTTGGAAATGAAACTTTCAGGGCTTATTCACGAATGAAATTATTTTTGAAATTATAATTTTTAAAAAATCTTCGTAAAATTTTTTTTTAGTTTAAAAAGTTTATTTGTGAAATTTTAAGAAATTAAATTTTGTTGGAGAAAATTGATTTTATTAGTTAAACGCAGGACTCATTGGGGAATGTATTGTAAATATTTTTTTTTTTAAATTTTGCCATTATTTCCGAAAATCTGTTCTCAATAGTAAATTTTTAAAAATTCAATAAAACTTATGACATTATTTAATTTGATAAACTTTTAATTGCTTTAATAAATAAGAACATAGTCTGAAGAAAAAATAATTTTTCGATTAATAATGACATTTTAAAAGAATTGTTTTCGTTTTTTAAACATTATAATTTTATAAAGTTTAAAAAATATTTTTAAAATACTTCAAAGATTTGTTCTCATTAGTTTATTGATTTATTGTCGATCGCTCAAAAAATGTAAAATGTATTGTAATCATTTAGCTTTCAATTCAAGCTAAAATTTTAATTTTAATTTTTTTTTTTAAATTCAATTCAAAAGTTAGTTATCGAAAATGAGTGGCGGTACCTAAAATTTCCAGCAACTAAAATACTCTGAGTGGTGTATTTCAAACATAAATTATAATTATATGGATAGGAATAAAATCTTTCAAATTTTTTAATCTCTCAATTTTTTGGCCATTTTTGAGCGATTGACACATTTGTAAACAAAAAAAGTTAAGCCTCGTTTTTAAAAATCTTGCAAAAATAAAATATATATCTGTGACACATTATTATTAGAAAATTAACAAATTTAATGTTAAATTAATCTGAGTTACACAAGTATTACTAAATAGCATGAAATTTAGAATAAAACTATTTCTTAAACACAATTCAACTTTCTAATCTGTCTACCGTATTTATTGACAGATGCTAGATAAGATAGGTGTATGGCGATCACAAGTGATGTAATTGTACAAATTTTTTTCCTGTAAAAGGAAGAAACCCTGAAACACATGACCTTTTACACATAGAAATTACCATACACAAAAAAATAATTAAAAATTATTTTAAAAAATACGAAGGTACGACGATTTGTTTTAAATTTTTAAATTTTTGATTAGTAAATTTAATTCTCTCTTAATAAGTTAAACTAATGACAACAAATCTTTGAAGTGTTTTTAATAAATTTTTATAATTAAAAAAAAATGAAAATTCTTTTAAAATTTCATTATTAATCAATTTTTTTTTTGTTTCAGACTATAATGTTCTTAAAGCAATTAAAAGCTGCTTATCAAATTAAATAATGTCATATTTATATTGTATTTTTTATTTTACTAGTGGGAACAGATTTTTAAAAATAAAGGCAAAATTTTTCAAAAAATAATAGCTGATTTACATTCGCTAATGAGTCCTGCGTTTAAGTAATAATAAAACTAATTTTCCCCAACAAAATTTAATTTAAAATTTCATGAAATTACGTGAAGTAGGGGCATTAGATGTAAAAAAAATATTTTATCAAGATTTTATAAAAATAATTTCAAAACTAATTTTATTCATGAATAAGTCCTGAAAGTTTTATTAAAATCTGACAATTATTTAATTTTTGCAAGAATTTCCAAGTTAATGTGTTTGTCACCAGAAAAAAACTGAGTTAATATGTTTTTCATTTGAAACTCTCGTAATGATTTGGTTACCCACTAACTAAAATCAGAAGATTTTTTACTAAAATTTTGAACATGTTAGAAGGAAATAATTTTTTTTTTAAATACTTAAAAAATACTTTGATCTTTTCTCTTGATAAATAAAACAAACATTTGATGGAAAAAGTTCACTTTTATTAAGGTTGGGGCCTTTTTTTATTCGTACTATGCTGTTTTTTCAGCAGTTTAGTAAAGGCATATTTATGTAATTATTATTTTTATAAAATCTTGGTAAAAATATATAGTTTTTTTTTACATCTTTCATCCCTCTAACTTCTTTCATGAAATTTCTTGAAATCAAAGTTTTTTAATTAAATGCAGAACTTCTTGGAGAATGTGAATCATCCAATTTTTTTTTTAACAGTTGCCACTTTCCCAAAGATCTGCTCCAAATAACAAAATAAAAACTGCAATAAAACTATCTTAATTAAGTAGATAAGCTTTTAATTGCTTTTGTAAATAATATATATTAAGGACATTGTCTGAAGAAAAACATTTTATGATGAATACTAAATTTTTACAGGAATTGTTTTCATTTTTTCTTTAAATTACAATAATTTATTATACTTTTGAAAATTCTTCAAAACGTTGGCTGCATTAAGTTAAGTGAAGACTATATTTATTCACTAAATTAAAATTGAAAAGCCGAATGCAAATCATCCCACTCTTAAGATTTTGCAAATAATTTTCTTTTTTATTTGTATAAAACATATCCATTTTGAAAGTATGGATGACCATACACATTTTCAAAAACTACGATTGATGGCTATAGTAAATTTAAAGTCAACATTGATAAAATTAGATTATAGAGAATATTTACAACATTTGTAAGATTACTAAGTACTTAGAAAATTATATAAAAAAAGCATTCACCTGTCATTTTTTTTTAATTATGTTTTAACAGATAAAATCTCTGTATACAGCAATAAATATGTAATTAGTTTATCAATGCTTGACTGGTATTGAAATGTATATAAATCACTACTACTGTTTGTTTTAAAATCTGTTTTTCTCCTTATTTTTTTAACCGAAATAATATTTGTTTCAAATCAGATTAATTATACTATGAATCAGGAAATATTTTTCAAATAGTTTCAGAAAAGTATATTTTATTTTTGGAAGATTATTTTAATAAAGAAAATTACACTGCAATAAAAGACAGCTAAAAAATATGCTTAGATATTTTAGAAAAATCGATTCCAATTAATATAAATTCTCTTTGAAAAATACACTGCAGAGTATTTTGCTTAACTTTAAATTTGCTAAAATTTAGTAAATTTAATCCTTTAAAGCTAAAATGAAAGCTTCAAAACTTTTTCCTTTATCAAAATTCATTTTAAAACTTAGATATTGTGAATGATTGTGATAGAGGTACCTAGGTTTAGTTTTCTATATAGCATTGGGATTCTGGTTCTTTCTAAAAAGTCTTTTCCTTCTTTTTTCACTTTTACCTTACTCTGTACCTCCCTACCTCAAGTGGCTTTTGGGCCTGTACAAGGTGAACATCATTATAAAAAAAAACCCAACCTTTTTCATAGTTCATTAACTGTTAAGGATACATATAACTCAAGTACAAAATTAAAATCTTCAAGCATTGTTGTCAAATCTTTTTCAAAAGATCTGCTAAGACAATTTGGGATGAAGTATTTCTGATACAATATAATTTTATTGTCTTAATTTTTTTAAAATTTCTATTTTCAGAATCTCTTGGGATTTCCTGGCAAAACAGTGCCTGGATTCCTCTTCTCAACTCTTCGAATGTGCTTGATTATTTCTCAGAACGGACAAATCCATTTTATGACCGAACATGCAACAACGAAAATGTAAAAATGCAACACTTGAGTCCCGAACAATTGACGTAAGTTTATCTAAACTTATTTATAAATGGAACTGTGTGTGTGTGTGTCCATTACCTATAGACTCCAAAATGGCTGAACCGATTTTCTTGAAAATTTAAACAGTTGTACTATAAGCGTTTTCGAGTGTTCTTAGCTAGGTTTTGTGTCGAGGTACTACAGATAAATATCGAAAATCGATAATATCGAGTTATAGAAGGAGTGGTTCGATTTCAATCAAATTTGATACACTCATAGACAAAGACATAAGAAATGATATTCAGAAGTTTCAAGGTTGCAGTTCTTACAATAGTGCAGAAAATCGATAATATATATATATATATATAAAAGGGAAGATGTTTGTGTGTGTGTCTGTTTATCTGTCTGTATGTCCTTTATACAAATCCACAATTTTTATCCAATTTTCACCAAACTTCACACAAATATTCTTTAGGCTGAGTCTGAGCTCCAGGACCATGAATTAGTTTTAAAGCTTTCATTATACCCGAGCAACGCCGGGCTATACTGCTAGTTATTCATAGATACCTCTGCATTGTGGTGCAGTGGATATCGGCTTGGAATGAGAAATCAGAGTGATGTTCGAATTCCAGTTGTATTTGTTGCATTTACTTACATGCAAATACCATTGAGAAAGGTATTGATCTATCTCTTCTCCCTCTAGCTACGGATTAAATAGCAGGATAGATTGGATTCTATAGCCTTGGTTGGCAACCAGTCTACCGCAGTAAGTAATAGCAACCTACTGTGGGAAAATTTTCTGCACAGTCAGTTTTGAGACGTGATCACCCAAGCATGTATCACGTATGGCACTTAACTAACTGATTGAATATAATAGTTGGAAACATAATTAAAGCTTCTACTGGACATAAAGTGGGGGTCCGTTTTCTATTGTCATGAAGTTATGAACTCGTCCCCCTAGAATTAGTACAAATTAATATAGTTGGAAACATACAATTAAAGCTTCTGTTTGACCTAAAGAGGGGGATCTGTTTTCTATTGTTATGAAAGAATAAACTGATCTCCCCAACTAATTACTGCTTATTAATATAATAATGTAATGCATCTCTTCTTCCTCCAGCTATGGGTTGAATAGCAGGACAGATTGAGTCCTGTAGCCTTGGTTGGCAACCAGTGTACCACAGAAAGTAAGGGCAACCTACTGCAAGAAAATCTTCTGCATAGTCAAAAGAGACATGATCTCCCCAGTGTGCATTACATATGGCACTTAACTGACTGACTGACTGACTTTCAAAATGGATCATCAATAAGAAATTTTTATTTAGTAAAAAAAAAACCTTACAGAAAAAAAAAAAATTCAAACAAATATTTTAGTAACAATATTCCAAATAATAATTGGGTTCCTGTGTTTTTAATTTCCAATAATATATAGATCCAAAGTGGTGCTTTTGCTTTTGCTGTAATTACGGTTTTTTAAAGACAACATATAATTATGAAAGTGATATTTCCACATATTAGCGATTGCTCCAAGATATAATTTAAAATTATCATCGACCGAATGACTGACAGATGTCAATTCGGTTGGGTTTCATTCCTGGCTAGAAGCAATCGGATGTCTAACTGTACTGATAAGCAGTGATACAGTGAAACAGATCTGTCTGCGGATGACTATATTATGTATGTATGTGTACAGGTATGTGTGTGTATATATACACATCTAAACTTATTTATAAATGGAACTTTGTATGTGTGTGTGTCCATTACCTATAGACTCCGAAACGGCTGAACCAATTTTTTTGAAAATTTACACAGTTGTACTATAAGCATCTGCAAGTGTTCTTAGCTAAGTTTTGTGTCGAGGTATCCCTGATAAATATCGAAAATCGATAATCGAAAAAATCGGGTTATAGAAGGAGTGGTCCGATTTTAATCAAATTTGATACACTCATAGACAAAGACATAAGAAACAATATTCAGATATTTTAAACTTGCAGTTTTTACAATAGTGCAGAAAATCAATAATATATATATATATATATAAGGCAAGATATTTGTGTGTGTGTTTGTTTATCTGCCTGTATGTCTGTATTTTTTTCAGCCCTTTTATTTTAGTTTTTGCTTCTACACTCATAGACAAAGACATAAGAAACGATATTCAGAAGTTTCTAGGTTGCAGTTCAATCCTTGGATGACTTATTTGACTCCGATATTGAAAATTGATACCCCGATATCCTACCAGGTCTGATCAAAATCAGTTTTTCAGCCCTTTTATTTTAGTTTTTGATTTGGGTTTGGCTCTAAGTAGGTATAATTGTAGTTCTTAGTCTCCGCCATGATACCATTTACTCAGAGGACTTATTTAGCCTTCAAAATTCAGTTTACGACGAAAAAAACTTATTTGATATCAATACCAGGAAATCAAAATTTGACTTACATCTATTCATTTTTCTTTCAGTCTATGGTTTCGCTTTAACTGGAAACAACGATTGCTTTTTAGTCTTTCATGTCAACGTCCAAAGAGTCTAAGCTTCAGGACCATGGATTAGTTTTAAAGCTTTCATTACACCCGAGCAACTCTGGGCTATACTGCTAGTATGTGTATAGTATTGGGTGTGGATGTGTGTGTATGTAAGAATATATGCTTACATGTGTATTTTTTAGTAAAGTATATGATACACTATTATATTTTTAGAAATTTTTTTATGATTTAATTTTAAATTTATCATATATATACATATATATGAGTTGAATATATGGCTCGGAATCTGACGTGATGAATAGGAAAAAAAGTGTCTTTAATATGTTTCACTTATAACAAGCTTCAGAGATTTAATATTTCTGCAGTTGTATTAAGGTTCTTATTTTTTATAATTGTTTTGTATATGTAGATATTTTTGTTTTGTATAAATATTTATTTGTGTGTGTGTGTATATATTAGGTACTTCCACTCATTTTTGATAACTTTCAAATTTAATTTTTAAAGATAAAAAGTTTTCTTAATTTGTTTTTTAATTTCTCAATTTTTCGGCCATTTTTGAGCATTTTTGACACATTTGTTAATAAAAGTTAATTCTCAGATTTAAAAATTTTGTGAAAATAAAATATACATCTGTGACACATTATGTTTGGAAAATTAGCAAATTTAATGTTAAAGTAATCTGATTTAAACAAGTATTCCTTACTTATAGCATGAAATTTAGAATTTTTTTTTTTTTTTTTAATCATATCACCCCGAGCAAGGCGGTAACGCCACTGATGTGCAGGGGGCTACATAATAGTGAAAAGATTGGAAAAGAGAAAGCTCGAAACCACATCCTAAACAGGGAACAAGGGATGAGCCTCTTAACCTGTTCAATAGACGTGGGTGGAGTGTGAACCGGGTGATAGATAGATCTATCTACTCCAATTATATGCAAACATTCTAGAAATAATTAAATTAAATTTGAAATATGGGGGAAATGAAAAAAAAAATTGTATATATATATGTGTGTGTGTGTAAGGATTTGTTTGAACATTATTTTTGACCGATAAAAATTCCTGTCGAAAGACACATTTTCATAATAAAAATTTGTAAATAATCAGGCCGGTAGAAATAAATATGTAATACTGTTTGATTATAAGCAGAATATCTACTTAAATACAAGTATCGATCAAAAATAATGTTCAAACAAATCATTTCAAATTGTTGGTTGTTTAGAACCAAATTTTGTTAATCTTTGTTAATTTCCATTATATATATATATATATATATTTTCCAATTGTAAAGAATAGTGAAAAAGAGAGAAAAGTAATATATGGAAGTGTGAATTCAATATGCAAATTTTCATTTCATAATCTGGGATCAAGCAAATTTAAGGCAAAGAATAAAAGATGATTAAAATTTCTACATTATGATATCTGTCATAAAACTGCATTGAATAAAATTGAGGGACAGTGTATCTTACAAGAACTTTTAGGAAAGCATTAAGAAATGAACAAATCAACGGAGAACAAGTTCAGATGCAGAGATTTACTATATTTACATGTAAAATCACAAAACAAACAGAACTGAAAGATGTAAAGAGACAATTTTTAATGCATAGTTCTTTAAACAGACATTAAATCTATTAAAAATTCCTCACCCAAAAGATTAGACTAAAGAGAATGGACACCAATTAAAATCTAAATGGCATAAAGTCAAGAACTTTTGTACAAGGTACTGTATTATACACACAAGATATTTAAAAAAAAAAAAAAATTTTGCTCATGCTGCATATAAATATAAATTTATATTTAGTTTAGTATTGGGTCATTCAAGATGTTAAAACTATTTCTTAATCACAGAGTTGAATTTTTGACCTGTCTGCCATATTTGAAATGTGTTGACAGCTTGAGAGATGTAAGATAAGTGTAATGTGATCACAAGTGACATAATTGTAAAAAAAATTTTCTGGTAAGGGGAAGAAACCATGAAGCACATGACCTTTTTAATGTACACATAAAAATTACTATACAAAAAAAAACTTGAAAACCTTTAAATGTCCTTTTCAAAGACGGAGTTTGTATCCATTTTGCTATTTCACTTTGTTTTCCCTCCCTCTTCTCTACCCTCTGTAACAATGTCTAGACGCCTGTCTTCTCTCTCTTTTTTAACAACCCCTCCACTGTCCTTTCTTATTTCGTTCCTTTTCCTTCTTTTAAGTGAACTTCTGGTGTATGAATTTCTTTTGGAATTTTCCATAATAAACGGTCGCTGTTGAAGGGAGTTTACTTTGCAGAAATGATCATATGACACATGTGATTTCCAAAGTTTTATTTGAACCCCCTACACACACACACACACACACACACACACACATATTACTGTATCTGAATTTTTTCTTTTTTCATTTTCACTGCCTCTTTTTCTTTTTATAACAGCCAGATGACTGGACTTGAATATGAACTACTTCATGTTCAGGAGCCTATTCTATATGTCATTCGAAAACAACATCGGCACTCACCAACTCATGGTAACTAAAAATTCTGATTTTAATTTTTAAAAATATTAAATATGTGAACAAAATACATGCACACATAGTATTATGTGAAAATATTCAGCCACTTTAACTTTTATCACTCTGTAGGTGACTATTTTTGCCAGGTAAAATGTTTGTCCTGCCAGTGCAGGTTGAATTTGAATTTCTTGGTTATACAGTCATATCCTTCTATGGCAACACCAAAAACAATTTTGACTGAAATTGAAAGCCAGACTACTGCAGTTTCAAATATATAAAACACTATATTTTGAGAGGATTTCATATACAGTAAAACGAGAAGTACTATTTACAAATGCTGCAGAGTGCTGTTAACCTATTGTAAATTTTTAATTGCGTGCTTATAAGTGAGTATTTTTCATCCTGTTCAAAAGATGATGCCTTGACCTTTAATGGAGTTGTTTCTATATTTGTAATCAGAATTCTAATGAGATAGAAAAATGGAAATCTCATTCCTGCAAAATAATGAAAAAGCTTTTGACCACCAGACACTTTTCTCTTTTGTCTAATATACAAATATTTTTTCGCAATAGAATTTTTCTTCTACATTTACTAGAAATTCTTACATTCTTTTCTTGCTAAGAATCATGGCAGAAATTTCTAAAGAAACCTGAATGAAAATGTGTGACAATGCTCAAGAATATAAGTTAACAATCAATTGGTAAGGAACAGTCAGTCAGTTAAGTGCCATACGTGATACACGCTTGGGCGATCATGTCTCGAAAGAGACATGACTGACTGGGCAGAAGATTATTCCGCAGTAGGTTGCCATTGCTTTCTGCGGTAGACTGGTTGCCGACCAAGGCTATAGAACCCAATCTGTCCTGCTATTTAACCCATAACTGGAAGGAAGAGACCGATTAATACCTTTTCCAAGGGTATTTGCGCATAAGTGAATACAATGGATTCCACTGGAATTCAAACTCGGCTCCCAGGTTTCTCGTTCCGAGCCGATATCCACTATACCACAACGCACATCCTTAAGGAACATGAAATTTTAAAAGATGGCATTTCAGAAATCTTTCTGAAGTTTCAAGGCACATGAAGGCTGCAATGAAGAAACAGGTTAAGATAGCAAAATATCAGCTGAAGAAGACTGCAAAACAAGTGATGGACGAGTGCGATTTATCTAATTTGGTGTCGCCTATCTTTAAGTGTGTCCTTTAAGGACGTTGACTGAAAGGATGCGTTTTAGCTAAGAGGCAAATATTAAACAAGAAGCATTTGAAGGCAAGATTAACTTTATCAAAAACGTATGAACTTGGGATGCAGAATCTTGAAATAAGCAATGAAAGTAGGAAGGAGCCGCCTTTCAATAAGTAAGAATTTATCAGGTCTACAAGAAAGTGAAAGGACCAATGTTACACAACAAAAACTGTTTGGGAGTATGATTCTAATGTTTTGGTGATACTTAACATAAAAAAGGGATCATATTTGATACCATTCAAGCTATGTCCAATTCAGAACCCTCACTTAAACATAGTTGAGCAAATGTGAGCAAAACTAAAGAGTTTTTCAGAAGAATCTATGATATTTTGAAAAATTATGGAAGCTCGGCCAGCTAATGGCTTCTTATACCTGTAAAGATGGTGACAGATTTGTAAACATCTCTTACCAGGTGCACTGAAGCAATTAATCAAACTTAGAGGGGCCACACGAAATATTAGCTCCTTGAAATTAAAATTATGCAATAAATTTTCATTATAGAGATTTTTTTGATTTTCAAGTCATACCTGGTTTTGTTTAAAGAAAACTTTTACAAAATTTTTTCTATGGTTATTTTTTAAGGTCACCTCTGAATGTTTTTCTCTCATTCAGAACACTTACTACAAAATATGATAACTATATATGAAAATGATTCTAAGAAGGCCAATTTTTTTGTCTGTAGAAAATAGTGTAAAACATCCACTAATAAAATGACAATTATTAGAAATTTACAATAATTTAAAGTGACCAGTACTTTGTATATGTATTTCTAAAAACATTTCCGTGTAAAGTTGAAAGCTTTTAATTTTTGCGTTGTTAAAATCTATTTCAGATATAATTTATTTTTTATTAGTATCAGAAAATAGCATATTTTTCTATTTTCAAAAGGAAATCTTTAAAAACTTTTAAATCCAAACTCACTCTCAGAATAACCCATTAAGTAAATAATAAAATGATAAAGTATAAATTTGATACGAAATATATTGTATGTATTTACATATATAATGCTATTTTCTCTTTCCAGTAACTCCTTTAGCAGATTATTATATCAGTGCAGGTGTCGTTTACCAAGCGCCTGATTTGGGTTCAGTTGTCAACTCGAGGATGGTAAGCAGAAATATTTAATCTTTTTAACATTTTCTCTTTCTTTTATGTTTCATTTTTGCTGATATTCACTTTTTGGATTGGGATTTGTACCATTTCTGACAATACAATATTTTGACACCTTAGACCTGATATCAGAATGGTGCTGAAAAGTTCCAACCAAGAAACCCTCCCCTCTAAAAAATCTGACCTTTAGTCAATTAGATTCTGTAAAGTGTGTTCGGCTGGGAATATTTCACACCACCTTGTATAAAGTACCGTAATAATGTGAATGGGGCTCAATTAGCTAAGTATAGCTCACAAATGTTCCAAAATCTATTAAAGATTTGTAAAAGCTTTTTGTTACAATTTGTTTACAAAGGTGAAAAACTGCAAAATAGATTTTCTAAATTTTGATCAGTGCAATACTATATTTTAACCCTTTAGACTTGATATCAAGAGGGTGCTTCAAACTGACCTTGTAAGTTTTGATAATACAAGAGATTATTTCTCCCAATGTCAAAACAAGTTACACCTAACTTTTTTCTATTTTAATGCAAACATGTTTATTGATCATAACTTGATGAAAGTTTTCAAAAAGTATGAATATTTGCATATTTTCCCAAAATGGTCAAATATCTGATTGTAGATGAGAAAATGGTTTTGAAATGTAATTCCAGATTATTTTCATTAACTGATACTTTTTACCTATATATATTCTGCTTTGATTAAATAAAATGCTTAAAGACTAAGAAGGAATTAAGTACAGGAAAAGCAGATATTAATAATATTTCAAGTGATTCAGCAATAAATTGGGTCATGCAGAAGGAATTGTTAAAAATTAAACTTTTTAAAATACTTTGTGAAAAATTAGATTTAAAGAAATTCTCGAAATATTAAAAACTAGATTCTGAAATGTTTTTGTAATAGAGTTTATATTCAATATTTATTTTTCTTTTTACAGTTAAACACTGTTCATAATTTACAATCTGCATTTACAGAAGGTAAGTTGATTTTTATGTCATAATCTGATTTATTGCTCTTCAATAATAAAACATCTTATAGGAAAATGCTTTTGTTGCTATACAGTCTTCTAATAGTATATTAGGATCTGTAGTGAGTCGTAAAGAACACTGCTTAGTCTATAAATAAATGCTCTTCCTTTTTTTTTTAAATTTAAGATGTAAAGATAAATAACATCAAGATATGTTAACCTATCAATGCCATCCATTCCACTTGGAGATGGTAGCATTAATGGGTTATATATAGAAATCTATGATACCAGATTTTTTTTAAAACCTTGCTACTAACCATGGCCGTATCTGACTACCGGGCACGGGTCCGGGCCGATCTGTGCAATCATAGTGAAAATCTGGGCAAGGAAAAATGTCTTCGTCAGATATCAAACTAAACAATTCATGAAGAAAGAAAGAAAAACGAAGAAAACATCTGAATGAACGCAGTAAAAATCTGTTTGTTTGTTTATTAATTTTGGGAGAAAAACTGGTTATACTCAGAAAGTCTGAACCTGATTTCCTGCTTTCGTTCACATTCTGTACCTAATTTCCATCGGAATAGCCGAAAAAATCCTCAAAAATCATAGTTTCTGGAATCGGATGACACTGATGACGTCATCACATTGTCAACTAATAAATCCAGGCAATTTTCTCTGTGCCCGGGGTTTTTAGCATCAACTACAGCCCCGCTACTAACGGTTATAATATTATGTCTTGACTAACTACAAATGGTACTCTAACTCTATTGGAACTCTGTCACAGAACTCTCTTTGAGTTCTTTAAGGCATCTTGCCTAGTTCATCTGTGTTACTGGAGATGTCTTATTTAGTCCACAACATTCACTCTTTTGAGATTTTATTATTTTCCTAAATATTTTATTTTATTTCTTAGTGTTCACCCTTTCCTCTTTCTGGTGAGTTTGCCACATACTAATCTTCGTATTTCTTTCGTTTTGGGTCAAGCACTAGTTTTTCCATACATTTCCTTTTTCTAGTACTCATACTTGTACATTCAACAAATCTTTGGGGTGTTGATGCGTCAAAGATACCATACTGTACTTACATGGTTTCTTCTTTTCTTACAGTCCTTTCTTCAGTAAATCTTTCCTTTAACTGATTCCAATGCTTTTTGTGTTTCCTTTTTTTTTCCTTTCACCATATATAGTGAAGCTTGAAGTCCTGCTCGATGAAAGCATCTAGTGACTGTCTTTATCAGTACATTTAACCCCGATGTCTTTATTTCATTGACAAAGTTCTTTGTTGTTAAGTAAGGATTCTTCAAGTCATCTCTAACAATTTTCCTTTTTCTCAGAAATTAACTGTTTTTTGCTACTCCTTAATTTATTCTCAACACAATGATTCTTGTTGTACTTCTTGATAACAATACAAATTGTTGATCTAGTAACATTTAAACAATTGGAAAGTGTTGTATATCCACACCTTGTTTGTATTCATCAACTATCTTCATACAGCTCTTCTTGTCAAGTTCGGCTGTCTTTGTCATGTTTGTTTTGTTTTTGAGGCTTAACAACCTATCAATCCTTATGGGATCATTTTAAGGTCATAACCAATGATTTTGGGTAAGGTTATTTTATTTTTACAACATTTTTCTTTTCACGATTCATATTGGGATTTGTTTTTAAGAGCAGGGTCCCCAAGACCTACCCTTGTTATTTAACCCATAACTGGAGGGAATGGACAGATTAATACCTTTCCCAAGGGTACCAGCGCTTAAGTGAATGCAGGGCATTCAACTGGAATTCGAACTCAGCTCACCGATTTCTCTTTCCGAGCTGATATCCACTGCACCACAATGCACATCCGTCACTATACGCTTACAGCACCTGGTATTCACAAGCGGTCACCCATCTAAGTACTGACCAGGCTCAACTTCGGTGATCGAGCGAGAACCGGTGTATTCAACATGATAGGCCGTAAGCCGTCTTCGTCATGGTTGCAGAATGAATGAGTTATCGCGATACATGGCACTGACATATTGTCTTCTTCATTACTTTTAAGAATGTTATAGAATCAGGTCAAGACTATCATTTTCAAAGGGTGTTGGTATTAAATGTCAAAGTAAAAACATTACAATTGCCATAGAGCAATATTATTTGGCAATTTTCAAATGATGAATGAATAATTTTGGAAAGCTTTTAGAAAAATCTATACCAATAAACTAGATCCGGCAGCAAGGCTTCTGATCAGGAGATTTTGAGTTGTTATTCTTCCCAGGTTCACACTGACCTGGGGTGGTAGCACCTGTTAGGATTCCAACTATGGGTAAATTGTGAAATCACAAACAAAAATAAATCTTTTTAGAGAAGAGTAGGCTGAACTCTCTAACCTTGGTAGGTAATCTTCCTAGAGATGGTGTCTCGATAAAAACACTGAGTTTCCAGACTCCTGAACTGGTTGATGTTAGTAAGGGCGAACAGCTGTAAAATTTACTTTAATATTTCATGACGGTTCAATTACATATCAATCACAACTGTGTGAACAGGGCTGGAGTCATTGATGAAGGTCTCATGAGACCGTTGAAAAACATGGACCTAGCTTACCAAAGGAAGTTGAGTTATAGTCAGACCTTACACAAAATCGGATATCCTGGAAAAGAGCCATCATGAAAACTTCGTCCAACCCATGCTATCATGAAAACAACCGTTAAACAATGAGGATGATGATGATAATGTGAAAGATAGAAACTTCTAAAAATTTCACAAATTATTCAAAACTAAATATGGAATCAACTATTTATGGTAAATTCAGTAAGTACTCGAAAATATTTGCATTTCCTTAGAAAATATGCAAATATTCAGTAGGGGGTGAATAATTCTGTTCACAATTTTTTATATACACATGCACACACATTTTTTTCTTTTTTATTAAAGCACTGTCTTAT
Source organism: Ascarosepion bandense (assembly GCA_037127315.1). Taxonomy (NCBI): domain Eukaryota; kingdom Metazoa; phylum Mollusca; class Cephalopoda; order Sepiida; family Sepiidae; genus Ascarosepion; species Ascarosepion bandense. The sequence continues at coordinate 2,109,449 of JBBBDQ010001116.1, forward strand.
TCACGGTATCATCCATCCAAAGGATATTGGTGGGAATTTAAAGACAAAGAAGAAACAGGTAAGTTTTTATTTGTATTCATTTTATGTTTTTACTCCCAAATCAGTGCCTTGTAATGCAGTTGTTCATGCACTGATCGTACGAATGATGAGACTGAAGTTAATTCCAGGAAAAAAAGATGACAGTAGGTCATGCCAAGGAAAGACAGCGAATATAGAATTCAAAGACATTTGAAATAAATACAAATAAAAGATGAATGTCTTGACATAAACAATGTAAAAATAGAAACACTACAAATCATAGCAGATATGCATAAAAACATTTAGAGAAGTTGCAAGACAGAACACCTACTCCTTGATATGATGCATAAAATCTAAAAAGAGAATGCTATTAAGAGAGAAATGATCCTACAAATATGAAACAAATACCTTGGACTTTTTCCATCACAAGAGAGAGGAACAAAACCTCTAACACATGATAATGCAGAAGCATCTGTAGTATTAAAACATGAGGGTATGATCTCACCACTGGGGACAAGATGAACCACAAACATAACAAAGGAAATTGTAATGGGGAAGCTTTTAGCTTTAGACAATTTTGTGATCAATAAGGTTATCGAAATAATAAATACATAACAGTGAAATACCATAAAGATCTCAGTCTTCATAGCAAAGGCAAAGAAGACAACCTGCAAATGGATGTAAATTCCATCGAGCAATCCTGTACCTGTAGTGGGTGTTCTCCTGGTTGGTTAAGCCAGCTCCATCAAACAAACCCAAATAAAAGCTAATTCCTAGTAGGAGTTTTATTATTTTACTCATAGTTGAAGAAGAGATGGATTCATGCCTTTCCCAGGGGTATTAGCACGTAAGTAAATGTAATGAACTAGACTTTCCGATTCCTCAATCCGAGCCACAATCCATTAATCTACTGTGCCTCCTAATAAGCATATATAATAAGAAGAAAGAAAGAAGAGATGGATTCATGCCTTTCCCAAGGTATTAGCACGTAAGTGAATGTAATGAACTCGACAGCAATTTGAACTCGACTCTCCGCTTCCACAGTCTGAGCTGCTAACCATTACTCAACTATGCATCACGTAATTGGCTTGATGCGGTCACATAACAAAACTTGTCATGAAGATTCTAATGAATAAAGCACATAACAGAATTTAACCAGAAATGGAAGCACAGAACAAGAAATGCTAGCAGAGAGAGCAATAGATATGTTTTATAGATTACATCAAAAACATTTGATAAGATACATTACAAATATCTCTTTTGAATACTAGAAAAGCTTTATTTACATAGAAAGATATTTGTGTAAATTGTAACCTTTAGTGAGATCCTCGCAATATGCTGTTTCGGAAAGAATTCAGTGACTACACAAAAATAAACAAATGTAACAAGGATGCATTTTTTCGCCTGATTTATTTAACCTATACAATGAGAGAATCCTAGAAAAACTAGAAGACCTACCAGGATTTAACATTATATTCTTAACAACATAAGATGTGGATGACATTGTTGAGTCAGAAAGAAAACTAAAAGATGTCATAAATAAGCTAGTAATGGAAAATCAAGAAAGGACTATTATCAGTAAAAAGACAGGCTGCATAGTTTTCATCAAAAGAGACAGCTCAAGGTATGTATTGTGAATGTCAAAATCAAGCAAACACACAAATTCAAACGGGTCATGTAGTAGCAGACGATGGGAAAAAAGTCACACAGAAATCCTTGTGTATAGGGACAATGAAAAATGCCTTCCAAAAAATTAAAGTGCTAAGAGATAGAAAAAATACCTGTAAAAATACCTCAATATTTCAAAATCAAGCAAAAATTAGGCAAAATGAACAAATAAAATAAAGGCTCACCCTGAATGATATTCAACAATATTCAAGACATTTTAACTCCAAGCCGAAAACATAATGCTACTGACCGTTGAAAAAAATATTATTTCTAACTTTTTTGTCACGGAATGTGAAAATGGGAGACTAGCCAGTTGAGTAGAACCAGTCAGCAGAGAAAAGGAAAGGCTAGTAAACTAAAAAGACAGGATTCCAGGCAATGAAATTTCTGCTAAGAAAACAAAATCAATCCTTCAATTAAGCATGAAAAGTTTTAAAATCAAGCAAACGTCTATTGAACAGGTGAAGAGGCTCATCCCTTGTTTCCTGGTTAGGATGTGGTTTCCGGCTTTCTCTTTTCCAATCTTTTTACTCTTACGTAGCCCCCTGCGCATCAGTGGCGTTATCACCTTGCTTGGGGTGATATGATTAAAAAAAAAAAAAAAAAAAATACAGGAAATAGTGATGAATAATATAATCTTGTCTATGGCAGTGAATATGGGATAATTTTTCTCCAAGATGGAGAAACCTGTAGCAACAGATGTGGTTTTACTGATGATTACTATGGACAGAACTTGTAATCAATAATTAAAAAAAAAAAAAAAAAAATACAGAGAAACTTATACTTACAATGAGAAAGGTCAGCTGATTTCTAGGACACATGATGAGGAAAGAGGTTCTAGGGAGTTTAACACCCACAGGGCACATTGAAGACAAGAAGCAAGAGTCAAGGGAGTAAGCTGTTTAATGAGTTTAAAACAAGGACAAAGAGGGATGTTAAATAGTCAAAAGTTATTAAAAACAACCAAAATTGTGAATAGCCATGATTGCCAATGTCCTAAAGGTGCTGACAGAAATAATTTTATAGAAACGCAAAAAGTAGTGGTTGCTCTATGAATTTTTATTAAAAGGTAAAAACCAAAAATTAGGCTAATAAAGTTTGTCATGAATTCTTTTTATCCTAGCCATCCTGAGTATGACAAACTGCCTCTGGCAGCAGGGCCTATGATTCGCAGGTTTGGGGAGTGTGGAACCACTTCTTAATTGCTGTTGTTCCCAGGTCCACCCTGACCCAGGGTGGTAGCACTTGTCAGGGTCCCAGCTATGGGCAAAAGTTCTGGAGTTAAATGATCCATAAGTAGTTAATATACCACTAAATCTTTTTTTATGGAAATCTTAAATAAACCATAATTTTAATTGTATATCCATAAGCCAATAAGTACCAGACAATACCTCAACATCAACTCCTATCACCCAAACAGGGTGGCCAGACAATTTGCTGACATTATAAATCTTTTCAAGTTCTCATCCAGTTTTTTTTTTTATATAAACTGTCGGTGAGCTGTCCAGGTGTTGTTTGGATGCAAATGTTCCAAAGACGTTCTGCTAATTACATCATCAATTATCGTCAGTCTTATATAGCACGGTTTTTGATTCTCTAATTTTGTCAGCAATATAGGTGTATCCCTCAAATAACAGATTTCTGCCTTGTTGTTCTCTCTTGACAAACTCCATGATGACAACTGCAGGGCTAAGAATGAATGCTTGGGCTTGAAAAGACATAAAGCGACGACCAATTGTCCGGTTTGTGAATTAGCCGTCGTCTTTCAGTGAACCGTCTGCATATGCCCATACAGTGTAAAGAAAGGAATCGTCCACTTGAGCAAAAGTCATAATTGGCAATGCAGAGATATATGAACAAGAAAAGGGCCTGTGTAAGCAGTACCCTACAAAGTAGCACCTACTCTTGGTACATGACAGCAACTCTGACAAACTGGGATGGAAGGGTGCAAGACGATAGCAACACTCAAAAAACAGCCTCGGTCTGCCTACCCTATGTGAAAGAAATATTGGGAAAAATAAAAAAGATCTATGGTACAGATAATAACAGGCCAACTTTCAAAAGTGGTTGAACACTTTGCAGACTCCTCTGTGTAAGACCTCCATAGAGGAGAACATGTTTAAGGACTGTGTATACGCCATCCTATGCAGTATGGTAAGAAATATGAAGGAGGAACAGGCTGCCTCCTTATAAAAACTGCAGGGACTAAAGCCATAACACAAGGTGAAATAGAAAAATAAGGCATGACTGAATACATATGGAGGGAAAAAGGAGATCAACCCCCCTCAGCCCGTGGAATGTTGTTGAAATAATAGACTGAACATCATTGGAAAATACAAAAAAATTAAGGAATCAGCACATACACTAGGCAAAAAAAACTCCTAAGTCAGCCAAGCATAGACATGAATCCAATATGAGAACCAGTAATACAGTGTGCTAGAGAAAAACAATAATAACAAATTGTAATATGACCTCTGGTAAAAAAAAAGAAAAGAAAAATGGCTCCTGAGTTATTAGGTTTATAAGTAATGGCCAAAGCATTGTAAATATGGCAACAAAAAAAAAGGACAACAGTTCAAACAATGTAAATAGTATGAATAAATAAAGCCTTTTTTTTTTTAAAATTTCAAACAAAAATTAAAATCTCTGATTTGGTTTAATAAACTGAAATGACAAAACTATTGTAGCCTCATTTGGTATCGAGCACTTTTCACCAAATTAGGATGCTTTATGGCTTCTTGTTTTGTTTGTATTTATTTATGTTTTTCTTTAATACAGTGAACATAGTGAACGTAACGACTAAAGTCGAGCCAATTTGATTATAACTGTGATGATGTATGAAATCAGAATTATTAGCGTCGCAATTGAAAAAACAAAAAAATGATATTCATTTTTTTTAAGATTATTATCCAAATGCCGCTGTGGTTTAATGATTTTAAACTGTTGACTCAATAATAGAAGCAAGATCACTTAGTATCCAAGTGTGCAAATGTTGATGATGAAGATATGTTAACATTTTCATCTTTTTAAGAGAAGAAAACAAATTTTAGAATATTTTAGTCTAAAATCAGGACAAATGAAAATCTGAATAAGTCTTCCCGGTCAAAATATTTCACTAATGAAAAGACAAATATTAAAGCTGTATATATTAGATACGTTCAAAACTTTCCATCACATTTTTAAATAAGGGAACACAGGTGCACACACACAACATATAAATTACTTCATTTTGACATGAGCTCAATTGTTTTAATCTATACCTTCAAACTTGAGAGAAATCTTTTTATCTTTGTTGTTTTTCAGAAAAAAGTAAACCAAAAGATTCCAAAAAGAAAGAAGAACCCAGTTCTGTGTTCCAGCGCCAACGAGTTGATTTACTTTTAGGGGAACTTGTCAAAAAATTTCCTCCTAAATTTGCCACTCCTGCGCAACCAGAACAGAAAGGTAAATAAAAGCTTTGTTTATAGGTTTAATCATAGAAATGCTATTTAAAAAAAAAATTTTGAACATTTATTTCAGAGTGACTCTAGAAAGCAACGAAATATTAGGTTGAGTTACAAATAATTTCTGTTTTTGGGAACCAATTGATTGTAATGACAAATGTATCACCTGTGGCAGGAAAAAAAAAGTTGGAGTACATGAATATACAATTTTCTGCACAGCAGTGTATACAGTAGATTATAGGCGGAATGTTCAGTTCCCTGACACTGCCAAAGCTGAATATAACTGGATTAACACAGAAAAAAAAATGGAACTCTTTTGGTCTGTTCTATTCCTACATACACTTGCCATATTCACTCACCTCTGACCTTATACCAACCGATTACCTTTTTTCATTGCTGGAAAAATTTCTAATTAAAAATTTTTAAATAGCCAGTTTGAAGAGTACAAAAACTTTTTCCGATTAATACCTGCAAAACTATTCAAATGGTTTCAAAGCACTACCTGTTAAGTGGCAAAGTCATTGTAAAGAATAGCGGATATATAATTGAATAAAATGTAAATGTACTTTATTTTTTCAAGGATAAAATTGGTATGACTCAATCTAATATTGTCAACTTTTATTTTTTTCATTCTAAAACTTTTATGGAAGATATGAACCCAGAATTTCTTTGTGCAAATCTGTGACATTATAATTCCATGCATAAGCATTTATTCCCGAAAAGTATTAAGTGATCTTGAAAATTTGTTCCTAGTAATGATAGTAAATGATGTCACAGGTTTTCATTTTTATCTATCAAAAAAGTGCATTTATTTTCATACTATAAAAAGTTCTATAAACCTTTTTATCAATCCAGATATCCCTTTTTGTAAAAAGGATTAAAATGAAGCCTCTTTAGTTTTTATTATAATACAACACTAATTGAATTTTTTTTTCCAGAAGAGAAACCTGAAGTAAAACTTGAGAATCGTCATGAAAAAATTGAAGACAAACAAAATTCGTCAGGAGCAAAGCCTCCGCCTGAGAAAAAACCAAAAATAAGACTATGAATTGAATCATTGAAAAGACTGGAACCTTTTTTTTTTATGGGATTTTAACAAGGCAATAAATATTTTTTAGCTGTCAATCTGTTAATGTTCTCGTTATTTATTTCAATTGAAAATTTCTTTGCAAATAAAATTTTATGGATTTGTCAATACACTTGAAGAGTTGTGATTAAAGTTAAATGACTTAAGGAATTATGTTGCTTTGTATGCAATTTCAATTGTCTGTTCACTTGTACAATTTGCATCATTCATGGGTAAGTACTTGTAATCTTTAAAAAATATCACTTTGAAATAATTTTAAATAATTATATTTTTCTTTAAAAAAATAAAAAACATTGTTTTCTTGCAAAATATTTCTTTATTGTTCACAATCTATTGAGTTTTGTAACAATGAGAACTCGCAATGTTTGGTCAAAGGCTGTGCACACACCCAATCCAGCTTTATCGGGATTCCAGTCAAAACTGTTGATTGGCTGAGTCGAGAGAGTAACATTTTGCAGTAAATCTAAAGTGCCAGCCACTCCGATCTTCTTGTCGTCCGAGTCAGTCTTTACTCGGTTTGCAGGATAATTGCTAAAAGAAAAGAAAACAACAGAATTCCATTCAGAAATGTCTTTATCCATTAAATATATTTAATATTTAAAGAGAAAAAATACATAGAAAATATATCTGAAATGTGCTTCTACCTGGCATATACCATAGCAGGAAAGTATATTTAAAATGTTGACTAGATTCACCTGGTCTTACCCATCCACTAGTAGATGGAAAGTCAAACATAAAAACATTTAACTGATTTTTATTTTTGCAAGAATGAATAATTAAACATACTATTTCCATAGATTTAAAGAGCCATTTCCTCCCATTGTCATGAAGATATCTCTGTTTTGTGGAAGATGGCGCACAGACCAGATTGTAGAGTTGTGGGACTGTAGGTGAGAGAAAAGAAAACATTAAAAAACACATCAGTTTTTTTATGAAAAAAAAATATAATGATTTTAACCAGAAAACTTAGAGAATCAAATAGTTCTGGAAATCTGAGGCGATTCTCTTGGCTAGAAAGTTTATAAAACCTTTGTCAGTTTGCCGTAAAAGTCACTGAAAGCCTAAGAATGTAAAGAGAAGATCAGAGCGATTCTGCACTCAACTAATATGTAAATAAAAAGGTTAAATCAATATTTGGAAGGCACTTTCATGTGACAAAAAAAAAACAACCTGTCTATCTTTTTGAATTAAAGATTTTATTCTGAATATGGCCTGGTAGTTTCCTAATAAAGACAAAAAATTGGGGTATTGGCCATGAAAGAAGTAGAATATCATATTTTGATCTCCCATATTTGAATATGTAAAGTAAGTGAATGAAACTTGGTTGCTAAGGACAATTCTCAAGATAAATTCTTAACTAGAAAGTTAAGAATATCAACATTTTGGAAACTGAATTCAGGAAAAGCCAAAAGCAAAATTTCCAACTTAAACATTCAACAATGCAGTGACAACTTGTATCAAGGTTCAGTGATTTCATCAATTTGTTCTTTATGGCTTATCAACCTTTTGCAGGTTATTTAAAGCTAGAGAATTTTTTTGAGCTGCAATGATTTATTGTTACAAGTCCTATTAATTAGTTGAAGGAGAAGAGGTGGATTCATGCCTTTCCCGAGGTTATTTGCATGTAACTGAATATAATGAGCCTTTGGAATTGTAATTTGGATCTATGATTTTCATATCTGAACTGTTATCCATGACACCACAACACATCACCCATCTAGATACTGACTAGATTTGATGTTCCTTGTTGGTTGTACAAGAATGTGTTTCAACATGCTACGGCCAGAAGCCTGTAGTTTAGTGATGCCCATTGCTTCGATAACCAACAAAAAGAGGAAAGACTAAAATAGCCTTTCTTCTGCACAATTTACTACACTGATGATGTCTATAAAAATCCAAGTTAATCTAATCTAAACTTATTTATAAATGGAACTTTGTATGTGTCTGTGTGTCAGTGTCTGTTAGCTATGTACTCGAAATGGTTGAACCGATTTTCTTGAAAATTTACACAGCTGTACTATAAGCGTCTGCGAGTGTTCTTAGCTAGGTTTTGTGTCAAGGTACTCCCGATAAATATTGAAAATTGATAATCGAAAGAATCAGGTTATAGAAGGAGTGGTCAGATTTTAATCAAATTTAACACACTCATAGACAAAGACAAGAAACAATATTCAGAAGTTTCAAGGTTGCAGTTCTTACAATAGTGCAGAAAATCGATTATATATATATAAAAGGCAAGATGTTTGTGTGTGTGTCTCTGTTTATCTGCCTGTATGTCTCTATTTTTTTCAGCCCTTTTATTTTAGTTTTTGCTTCGGGTTTGGCTCTAAGTAGGTATAATTGTAGTTCTTAGTCTCAGCCATGATACCATTTACTCAGAGGACTTATTTAGCCTTCAAAATTCAGTTTATGACAAAAAAACTTATTTGATATCGATACCAGGAAATCAAAATTTGACTTACATCCATTCATTTTTCTTTCAGTCTACGGTTTTGCTTTAACTGGAAACAACTATTGCTTTTTAGTCTTTTGTGCCAACGTCCAAAGAGTCTGAGCTCCAGGACCATGGATTAGTTTTAAAGCTTTCATTACACCCGAGCAACGGCGGGCCATACTGCTAATATGTATATAATTATGCCACTATCACTAAGCATGCCTCTAAATAGAAAAAGAATCAACAATTTGGAATAGATAACTACAAATAGAAATGACACCATAAAAATGAAACTGGCAAAGAATAATTGGAGACCTAGAGAGAAACAATTTTGAGAATTCTCAAAGGTAATTTTTCACGTTATTTGGAAATTATCAAACTAGCTATGATAGCAAACCCTCAACATTTAAAACAGGTAAATCTATTGAGTATATTCACTGCTCATCAAAAACATGACTTGTCTGAGTCGTAAAACTGAAGTTGAAACCTTATCCACAAAGTGTATTTCTGTCAGTTTTCAAGAATTACAATGAAACATAAGAACGATCAATGAAATTTTGTCTTGTGTTTGAAATTATTTAGCAAAAACCAAAATAGCCTGAAACAAAATATTAAGAAAAAACAAAGGAATCTTTTTAGAAAATGTATTCTTTATAGTTTATATCTTTTAAGTAAATAGACATTAGCACAAGAGGCTGCTCACCCGTTCCGTAACAGAAACAAATCCTTTTGTGGGATGCTGTGTACGTAAGTCAAACACATGTAATTTAGATTCCAGAGTAGTTGCAACAAGTTTGTTCATATTGATGTCTTTTCGATCAAATTCGAGAAAACAAACCTGCAAATAACAAACGAGAGGAGGAATTGAACAAAGAACTAAAGATGAAAAGTTCATGTACTTCAAGGAGACACAAACATAACATTCAAATGCTAGAACTGTGACTCTATAAGAAACATTAGTTGTAACCGGCAATCACAATGTCATGATCCTATCAGGAAATATGACTTTTTATGATTAAATTTATTCCTGATAATTCCTGCTTGAAAATTAGTTAAAAGCTATTTCTTGAATAATAAAAAATCAGCAACAAAAATGATTTGAAGGTTTTACAATAGTAAAAGATCCTCAAAAGTAGGTTTTTACCAACAGCTATAGACTTTCATGTATATTGTTATTGTTTTAAATGTATTTTCTGGTTATAAAATTATACAGGATTTTAAAAATGTCTCAGCTGCAAACAATTACATGATCATCTTTGGTAAATGAAATAAGCTTAAAAAAAATGCAAGTTAAAAATTATCATCACAATTTTATAATAAACACTTTTCATATTAAAGAAAATGTTTCTTGAAAAAAGAAGCATTTATATATAAAAATATAATTTATAATTTATTTATTATACTCAAATATATTTTTGCAAATAAGGAAACTTACTCCATTTTTTATATTTGTCTCCCAACGTAAAGACATTGTTTTTAAATCAAATAATTTCACGTCCCCATTGTCATAACCCGAACACACACAACGTTCTTCAGTATTGTAAGAATTACCTGGAAAAAAATTCAAAATTATGGTTAACACTTTATAACCTTATTTTAAGAGCAGACTTTCTGACTGTCAAATTTCAACGTACTAAACACAATTTCCAATTACTTGTATGACTGTTATATTATGTGAAGTAATGTCTTCGTAATATGACATTATTATTAAATTATGAAGCAGTTTTTACGATTTCAGATTGGTGAATAAACCAGAATTAAAATGATTTGTGCAGCTGAAAATATAAGTCATGAAAAAAAGTATTAAAAAACAACTGCTGGATTTTTGATATTAAAAGAAAAAACTGACAAATAAAAAAAAAGCAAAAACAAAATTAAGGAAAATTTTTTAAATAAGATTATAAGTCTAGACTAAAAACTTGTAACAGCTGATCCCAATGTTAGGATAATGACCAAATTTATGACAAGATTAAATAAGAACTGCAATTTGAAAATTAATTGGAAGTTAATCTTTGAATAATCAAATGTCAGTAACAGAAAAAATAATGCAGAAGAGTAAAATTCTTTAAGAGACAGACTTACCAAAAGCTACAGCCCAGCAATCTCTACGTGTATCTTCTTTTTTGGTTTCCATTACAGCAACTGGTTTGTCTTTTTGTCGTGGGTCCCAAACTTTTACACTTCCTTTTAGTTTAATAAAAAAAAAAATAATATTTTTTTTAAATCTGCAGAGTTTAAATATAAATACTGTAAAAAAATTTAATTTTTTTTCAAGTATGATTCCCAAATCCATGACAAATGTGTAGGAGACAAATGTAGACTGCTGTCCGTATTAAGTTACTTAACACTCCATCTACAAAGTTTGACATGTTTTAAAAATTCTGAATTGGTTATATTTATTTTCTAAATCATTTTTTTTTAAACGTAGAATTTGAAAATGTTTCCATTTTTTTATTGTAAATACTGATTAAGTGATTTTATGAAATACAATATTATAAATACTGTTTGTCATTATTTTGGTAGGTTAATGAAATCAACTTGAAAAGATCCATTTCAAGACAACTGAAATTTCTACTTCTTCCATGACAATTCATCCTTTCTTAGAAAATTTGCTACTTTTGCCAGTCCAAATATTTATGTAAAAATGCCAAATTTGCCATTAAGTAGATTTTATAATACAAAAATAAAAATGAGTGAAAGTTAAAGAAGAAAAACCAAAAGAATGCTTACCATCTCTACTTCCAGTCACAATTTCTGGTGCTCCTTCTCCAATTCCAAGACCTCCAACACCATCAATGGCATTAATGATTTCTTTATGCGCTTTTACAGAATAAACAGGATCACGTGTGTTTTCAAGATCCCTAAGTGAACAAAATAATTAAACTGAACAAAATATATTAAATCATTATATCTAATTATCATTTCATAATTAAGCCTATATATTACAACTGAACAAATATTTATTCATCTGCTAAGATATCTTAGTTTTGTCCCTAGGAAAAGACTGATATTTTATTTTATTGCCTTTTAATAAATATTTTCACAATTTATTTTCCTCTATTTGCTTTTCTTTCTCCCCTTTTTTTTTTTTTTTTTTTTACAGGTGATGACAGATTCCTGTTTTCCCATTTCACAGTATGGCTGTCCAAATAAGCATAAAATTATCTATCACCACTGGATACTCCAAACAGCTTAAATTAGTCAAGAGATGTGTTAATAATCACTGAGAAGCTGCCCAATAGGAAATGATCTGGTTATTTCAAAACAGGATCTCTGTAGATGCTAAATTCTTATTATTAACCAACAAAAATTATTAGTTACTGCATAATATTAAATTTTCAGCACAATTTATATACTGAAAAAAAAAAATTGTATATCAGAATATTCTTTAATTTTTTTTTATAAAGGCATAAAAGTTTATGAGAGCTGAATTCACTTTTATCTGTGACTTCAATAGATTTTTGGTTGTGTGTGTCAATTTTAGAAAACTCTATGAGAAAATACTTATCTTTTAGGAAGGCTAAACATTGTTTGAGATTTATATGAGTTTCAATGCAGGGTTTTCAAAGTGTATATCCTGACACCCCAAGATACTACAGCCAGCTCCCAGAGGGAATGTGAGAGACTTGAAAGTTTTAATACAATCATATGCCAACTTACTTTTATAGAAGAAACAAGTAAATTAACCCTAAACAAGATGATCCATTTGCATTGCATATACGATGTAAAAGTAGACTCTTGAATTGTGTCCCTCCTTATGACATCTGATGCACTATTTACAATGTAAATATCTTCTAAACTATACCCTTACATTGTACATCAAAACCCAGTTCATTTGTTTTCATTATATGATCCTATTGGCTGGTATTAATATTTTATTGATCTAAAAGATAAGAAATTTCTCTAAAATTGAATAAAATGAGAAAAATGCATTTACTTTTGTCAGGAAAAGTAAACAAATTGGTTGAATCTGTGTTGGAGGACCGTAGATGTAATATTGTTGTCCTGTTTTGATGATTACATGGCCCCAGGTCAAAATAGAATGTGAGAATTTCCTGTCTTTGGCCATGGATAAGCAAAAAATAGAAACAGGACTTACACAGAAAGGGAAAATTTAATTTTCTATAGCTAACTTTAACACCCCGGTTTTGTACCTTTTCACTAAAATTGCGGTGAAAAATAAAATTAGCACAGTTGTGCCCGTGAATTTGAAGAAGACGGTCAGTCAGAAATTGGCAAGCTGCAAGCTGACCAAGCAAGTCACTGCTCCTGAGAAAATTAATACTACGAATGGTAGTGTGAGGTTACCAAATGTCATGCTGGTCTTAGATAGTGATACTAAAATACCAGCCAGCTAATTTGTGTGTCATCTACATTTGAACCTGCTTGTAAACGTATATATAAACTGGATATAAATATATATAAATCTACATCTGTGTTATTGTGTCGAACTGACTATATTCCATTCGCTGGTTACCAGGAACCAGGGATCATATTATATCTGGTGGCAGTGACTAGATTTGACATTATATTTGGTGCACTGAAGAAGCCAAATGTTGTATCTGGTGGCCCTGACTAAAGGACTAACACCCTGTGGGAATTAGGAATTGTGTTTTAACTATATACCACCCTCTCACGAGCCTGGACTGACCTAACCAGTTAATAACAGACAATCCTACTTTGGCTGGTGCAAGATCAAACACAATGTGGGTAGATTAGTCAAGGTTCAGGAAAAGTTGGCTCGGGTGTACCCAGGAACGAGTTATAATTATAAAGGCTACTTTTTCTTCATAAACAAAACTATTTTTTTAATCATTTCACTCCAATGAAAACAATAAAGCCACTAAAACACAAGAGGTTACTACATGTTGAAGATTATGAGAAAAGAAAATATTAAGGAGAGAGAACAATAAAAAAATAGGAATTCAGAAGGTAGATGATAACAATTGTATTTTTGAAGATCAAATTTGACTGGAAAGCATGGAGTCGGAAAAGAGTTCCAGAAGCGAGAAATAAGAGAGAAGAAACTTAAGAACTTACCGTTATATCTAGCCATTTCAACTGCAAAATGATGAGACCTAACTTGTATTGCATTTAAGTTCATAAAGTTGAGGCACCAAAAAGAAAAGCTTACCAGAACGATTACCATAAAAGTATTTGTATAAAACACATAAGCAAAGCTGTTACAGCTGTAGAAAAGTGACTGAAATGGAGATGCCAGGTGAAAAATTGATAACATTGTAGATTCTTCTTTGGATTTTATCAAGAATTTTAAATACATAAACAGAAGCACCAAACCAGATATGGAAGTAATAGTCAATGCATTGATGAATGGTAAGACCTATAAATTTGCACAATACAATGAACCAATTTTCCTAATAGCAGACCTAGCAATTGATTCAATATAATCTTTCCAATTCATGACAGCGAAAACATTAGCCTGAGCAGGTTAGCATCATTCTGATGAAAGGCAAAGAAAGGTTCTCTACGACAAAAGAGAGCAGTTTCGTTTTGAAGGCATTAACATTAACAAGCCATTCCTTACCAGTTAACAACAGATTGTAGGTCATTTTTTAGATCAGCTACTAATTTAACCTTATCAAAGATTTCCAGAATAGATAAAGGTTCAATTCAGTCAAAACAGTTCAAAGTATTTTCATGCTTTATGTTATAGTGGAACATCCTGCCATCCCCAAGAATAGAATGCTCTAGACTATAAGAGACGGTGACAAGCGGTGCGAAGGGAGAGCAAATGTCTTAGGCGAAGGCATTCTCTATTTGATAGTGTATTCAGCTCCTACTCGTTGATTGCTTATCTGTATCTTATACATTCGTACAATAAATTTATTGTACATTTGTACAATAAATCCGTTATCTCACTTACCTCCCATTAGCATGGACCAGGCTTGCCTCCCAGAGAGTAAAACACTACGCCTCCTTGGTCTCACACTTTCAGCGGACCTCAAATGGAATGACTATATCGAATCCATTGCTAAATCAGCTGCTATGAAAGTCGGTTCTCTGTGTAGAGCTCGGAAGTTTTTCCCGTCTAAATCTATCCTGCACATATATAAATCTACCATCCACCCGTGCATTGAATACTGCTGCCATATCTGGTCGGGTTCCCTTGCTATTCTCCTCGGACTTCTCGATAAGGTTCAGAGGAGGGTCTGTAATGTGATAGATACCGACTTGGCAGACCGCCTGCAGTCTCTATCCCACCGGCGCGACGTGGTTTCCCTGTGTCTCTTCTATAAATACTTTTACGGCTTCTGCTCCAATGAACTTAGATCACTGGTGCCCCCTAAATATGACTTTGCATGAGATACTAGATTAGCAACTAGATCCCACCCTTTTACAATGAAACTTATAAAATGCAACCGTAACTTCTACTCCAACAGTTTCTTTCCTTGCACTTCTCGACTGTGGAATTCTCTTCCACACGATTGCTTCCCCGACGGATACAATCTCCAGGAGTTTAAATGTAAGGTCAATAGACACCTCCTAACACACTAACCTGCTCCCATTCTATCAAACATTCTTCCCATTTGCCCAACCCTCATCCTCGGTATCCTTACTCATCTGTCACCTTCCTCCTGACATTCCCTATGTCTAACCACTCCTTCTCTTTACCTTCCCCTATGTAGCCCCATGCGCAATAGTGGCAGTGGAATGCCTTGCTTGGGGGGATATGATTAAAAAAAAAAAAAAATCTATTTCCTGTGTCGAGTACCATTCTTCCACTGATCTTTAAACTGATATTCTTTTCTGGGATATATGACTTTATTTATGTTTTTTTTTTTCATCATATCACCCCAAGCAAGGTGGTGATGCTACTGATGCGCATGGGGTTAATTAAGAGTAAAATGATTGGAAAAGAGAAAGCCGGAAACCACATCCTAAACAGGGAACAAGAGATGAGCCTCTTCACCTGTTCAATAGATATGAGTGGAATGTGAACCAGGCGATAGTTTAGCTTATCTACTTCAATTGAGAAAAAAAAAAAGAGACAAAATAAAAAGTGAAAGAAGATTGGAGAAAAAAAAAAAAGAAAGCCAGGAACCACATCCTAAACAGGAAACAAGGGATGAGCCTCTTCACCTGTTCAAAAGACGTGGGTGGAGTGTTCTCAACCAAATTTTAATATCTATGTTCCTTTTTTTTTTCTTTTTTTTTTTACTAATCCAACCACATGAACATCAATGCAATTGTTACATATTTTTCTGACTAAGGATGTTGTGAAAAATATTCTTATGCACTCAGAGTATCAAAATTAAAAAGAACCTTGAGAATCACTGCTTTAATGTACAATAATCAAACAAATCCAATCACTTTTGCATTTTATGTTCAACTTTTTACCAATAAACTAAAATGATGACAAATTTAAAAAACATAACAAGAATAAAAAGAAAATGTAAAAAATCAAAATCAAACAATAAACCAAAGAAAATTAGGATTTTGTAATCTGAATGAATTAAAAAAAAAATGTAACACAAATTCTCTTTCTTTTATTTACCAAATTTGTAATTTCCCTTCAAAATTTCCTGTAGCAAAATGTCGTTGTTCCAATGAGGATGCAGCAAATGTTCCACATTTAAATTCTTTTGGTTTTTCAGCCTGAAATAAAATACAAAAGGTGCACCAATAAAAATCAAAGAGATAAATAAGACACTGAAAAATGATTGCTTATAAGAAAAAGGCAATTAGATTTTTGATAAATTTGACTACAGATAACCATGCATTATATTCAAGAGAAAATGTCAAAAATAAAATTGAACAAAATTGAGTGATATATATTTGCATATGCAGAATATAAAACATAACACTGACATAGTAGAAAACTCACAAGTGAATCCTGAAGTAAAAAAAAAATGGGAAAAATGAGACACAACAGAAGAAATTAGATCTTATATCACATTATAGCTGAAATAACTATGAATCTACATTTTTAAAAATACAATGACTGCAGTTTTCTTTTTAATTTCTGGGATGAGGAGTTATCATTATCTTCAGACTATTGTCCTCATTTTTGTTGCTTTTATCACAATGTTTTCAGCAGTTGTGCCCTCCAGTCTTCCTCAGGTGTATGTCAATTTGAGTAACCCACAGGGAATTCCAAACTGAATCCTTTATTTCACCTACAGGGGTAGACAGTTCTCGTTCTACTGCTCATGTCTAGGGATATCCTGTCTAGTTCTCATTTTTATTTAGTACCATTTGGTTATTGCTTGCCCATTTATTTAGTACCATTTATTGCTTGCCCATTTTCTCTGAGTGCAAGTACGCACTGAACAGTGCTAAATAAAAATGAAAACTAGACAGGATATCCCTAGATATGAGAAGTGAAACAAGAACAGTCTACCCCTATAGATTAAATAAAGGGTTCATTTCAGAATTTCCTGTAGGTTACCCAGATCAATATATATCTGAGAGAGGCCAGAGGAGGCAATAATAAAAAGATGAGAGCAATAGTATGAATATAAATAGCGTAAATAATAAGCACAATGTTGGAATTTTTAATTATATAATTTTGAATGATGTTATCTCTGGTTCATATTAGTTATTGACAATTTCTTTTAATAACAACCAGAAAAATACTTAGTTTGTTATTATACACTGGATGAGCATCCTCATTTTGATTGTTATCATTACAATGTCATTTACTCTAACTAGTTCAAGTGACAACCAGAATTATCTTAAGGAACACAAGGTCTAATAAAAAGAAGTTAAATAAATCAAAATACCTGACAGTTATGAGTTTAATATTTATATTGGTTCAGAGAAATATACAGGAACTGGTATGAGTAATCTCAAAACACAGAGATCTGAATAGGCAGAATTTACTCCTGTAAAAGATTGGGTTTGAAATTTCTAAAAGATTACCAACTATGACAGACACCTGAAGAAGCAAATTAAAATTTAGAAAACATAAAAGGAAAAAGGGATCATTAAAAAATATAACAATAAGCTATGCAAAACTTTATCTTTTGATAGTCTAAACTTTGTGAATGTATGGTTGGTTAGAAAGTGGAACAGGTGAGCCAATTCCATTTATGTCAAAGAAAAAAACTCATCCATTGAAATCACTTTGAATCAAAGCATGAATGCATCTCTCCATATAGCTATGAATTAAATAGCAGGATAGACTGGGTTCTCTAACCTTGAGTAGCAACCAGTCAAATAGAAGGACTGCTCTGAATTCAAAATTATAAAGAACACATTGGAAAATCACTCTACTATCCTTGCTAATTCAGGGTAATTCACGTGCACATATAGGGAATCTGTGAATAGACATGGTTACTTACGTCCAGAATGGAATTAAAAACTCTGAACTTTAAAATGAAAATGAAACTAACAATCAAGATGAGAA
Organism: Ascarosepion bandense; assembly: GCA_037127315.1. NCBI lineage: Eukaryota > Metazoa > Mollusca > Cephalopoda > Sepiida > Sepiidae > Ascarosepion > Ascarosepion bandense. The sequence continues at coordinate 2,127,469 of JBBBDQ010001116.1, forward strand.
CACTTACTGACTCTTGAAATATTTTATTGGTTAAATAAATAATTATTATATGTTATAATAAGCAATAAGTCAGGTGGTATAAATTCATAGTATGAACATGCAACCTGACTTACTTCATAACAAAAAAAAAAGACAAATTATTGTCAGATTTTTGCTCTTTCCACCATATTGTAAAAAATAAAATGCGTACTAATTTAATAATTTTATTGTCGTAAAGTTAATTTAAAATTATAACAAATGAATAAAAATAAAAGGTTTTCAATTTCAATTATTTTACTTTTCGCAACACAATTTTCAATTCCCACCTTTATTTTTATTATCAATGTTTTTATTTTGTTTTTGTTTTTTCCGTTGTGTCCTTCGATGTCGATCCAAAATAAACTTTCTTTGGACTTTGGCAAATTGCAAACTGAACCCTTTATTTAATCAACGGTGGGGGTGAATGGATTGTAGTAGTATCTCTCTCTGTTGTTCATGAACAATCTCTACTCCCGTAATCGTTCAAAGACACATGTAGTCCTGTAAAAAAGTTTACGTTTTACAAAACTGCAACATCTGCTTATCACGTTTGTTTGTTTATTTATTTATTTTGTTTTTATACTTGTTGTGGATTTATTAATTTTACTTTCTTTCTTGTGAAAGGATTAAAAAATTTAATAAACTGATTTTCTTTTAATCTCACTGCTGGATGAACCTCATTTTTAACTGAAAAATTACGGTTGATGAATAAAAAAGTTTTATTAAACAAAAAGAGAATTTATTCACTCAATTTGTTTCTAATCTTGAAGATTATATAATTAATAATAATTTCCAAAATTTGTTGGTAAATCTCTTCTTACATTTCAGCTCTAATGGCTAAACACAATTTGAAAATATAAATAAATAAAAAAAGAAGATATTTTGAAATATCTTTTCATTTGTGTTCGGTTAAGTTAAAAAAAACTGTCATCGTCGTTTTATTTCGGCTCAAACTTCAAATCAAATTGATATGAAAAGTAAATTACCATGATAATTAAACAGAAACTAAAACAAATAAAAAAAAGTTTATTTTGATGATTTTATCAATAATTATTATATTTAATTTTTTTTATTTATCTATATTTCTGAAAACCTTACTCAGTAAGGCTTACTGTAATAAAAAGTAGATTGCTTGACATTTTTGCAAAAAATTCCAGTTATAATGTTCATTAAACTGGGAGAAAAAAGTTTTTAAAAAAAATGAAAGATAGTCCTTCTTTTTATCTTGTGTGAATGTTCTTTGCTCTCTTTCTTTATTAAATTTAAATTAAATAAAAACACTCGTCATTTTAATTGTTTATTTTTTGAAAACAAGATAGATTTTCTCTTCAATCCCAGAATAAAAAGTGTAAAACATTATCGTTAAAGTAAACAAGCCTAAATCAGTTTTTTACTTTTTAAAAAGCAAATAAAGTAAAAACTTTTTCGAATAATCAACAACGAAGAAAAGAGAAACGAATCAAAACTTAAAAAATAAAAACAAAATGAAGCTGTTATTTTTTTTAATCACACGCCGAATTAAATTAATTTACTATTATTTAAATTAAAAATATAGATGTTTGTATAAAATATATTTACTTCATGAACCAACTTGACATCACCATGAGAAATTTCATAAACTTGCAGAGCTCCAGTTCCTCGTGCATAGTTACCAAGAACAACAAATTTTGCCGAGCAAGGAATCCATTTTGCATCAAACAATGTGTAATTTAATGACTTTTGCACATGGGCAATTATTTGTGGCTTATCCATTCTGTAGCAAGGTGAATTTTTTTTTTTAGTGGATCGCAAAAAGGTAGGCAATTTTTATGAATTTTCCGTCAATCAGTGAAAAATAGAACTTGTTTCAACATGAAAACTGACAACCAATATAACAGACGCTTCTTGTTGCACGAAAAGCGTTCTTCAGAAATAGAAGAGTTCCACTTGTTGAAAGTTCAAGAAAATAATATCATTTACTACATTAAATTACAATAAACTTTATAAGTAACAAACTTAACAAAAATAAGCAAGGATTTTGTCATTCTGACTATTGTCTGACGTTGTAAGGGAAAATAACTGTTTTGTTTCATTACTTTTCAGAATAATATTGTTTCATTACTTTTCAGAATAATATTGAACTGGACATAAATTAATAAATATAAGCACAGGGCAATTAAAATATATCAATATTGAATAATATAAGAAAAAAATTAGTAGCAAAGATATAAATACCAAAAATGATTACTATCAGAGACTTAAAATAAATACATTTTAAATAATTTAAAAATGTCTTCTTTGAAGTTAAATTTTGGTTTCATTTGAAAGATATTTTGGTTATGTTTTTAGTCATAAGATTAGCATTGGGGAGGCATATAGAACTAGCTTGAAAGCTACTAATGTATAGGCTCATTTCAATCTCATAGCTAAAATAATTATGGCATCTCATTAATACCTCTTGACTACAACAGCACACTCCACCCACGTCTATTGAACAGGTTAAGAGGCTCATCCCTTGTTCCCTGTTTAGGATGTGGTTTCCGGCTTTCTCTTTTCCAATCTTCTCACTTTGTCTTTTTTTTTTTCAATTGGAGTAGATAGATCTATCTATTGCCTGGTTCACACACCACCCACGTCTATCGAACAGGTTAAGAGGCTCATCCCTTGTTCTCTGTTTAGGATTTGGTTTCCGGCTTTCTCTTTTCCAATCTTCTCACTATTACGTAGCCCCTGCACATCAGTGGCGTTACCGCCTTGCTCGGGGTGATACGACTAAAAAAAAAAAAAAAAAAAAAAAATGTGGAATCCACTTTGAAATATTAAATTAATAAAAAGCATTTACGACAATTTACCTATCATTGTGAGTCCAGATAAAAAATTGTAATAATATTATATTTGCTTCAGAACGATAACTCGTGTTTTTTAAAAACATATGCTGGATTGGAAAATTTAAAACTTGAATTTCGTGCTAGTCATCATTGATTGGTCAGAAAAAATGAATCACGTGAAAGCATATAGTGGGTTATCCATTAGAGTGAAGTGTATTTGTGTGTTGAAACAGATTAACTGAATTTGGCCTTGTTAGTAGATAGCCTACTATAATAGGGGTATAAATCAAGAAAATCAAATTGTGTATAGAAACAACATTTATATATATATATATATATATATATATATATATATATCAATTAAGGATTTTTACAAATAAAAATAATATCTTTTTGTTGGTATAAAGGTTGTTAAAAATGTTTGTAGCAGCAATTTTCAAAAAGAGTCTGTGCATATGTATGTGTGAGTGTTTGTTTGTTAGGACTGTCTTTGTTTGAAGTCTCCACTCAGTCTTTCGGGTACCAGTCAGTTATTAAGTGGGTTGGTGAACTGTGAAGAAGAAGATGAGAGAGAAAGGAAAGGCAACCATAATACAATTGCTTGACGTTTGTCAAGGGACATGTTAATTATGCTCGTATTTTCTCGACTGTCGATTGTTTTCTGTGTCGTCCTTTTATTTCGTTTTTTTTTGGGCTCCGAACAAGTCATTTGGGAATTCACATCCAGATTTAATTCTGGGCTTCCCATTGGACGATAAACAAAATTCACGTTGGCTCGCAAAAAGTGTTCGTAAAAAAGAAATTTGATATTTATTTATTTTTGGTTTTCCACCGGAACAACTGCGTGAAGCCCAGATGTGCAAAGACCAGTTTTGGTCATTTGCTATCTGGACCTCTGAAAAACTTTGTGAGAGACTTCACTTCAGGATGAGGAAACCAAAGATTGAAGTAGGGACGTCAGCCATGCCTGGTACAAGGCCAATTCACAAACACAGCCGACAATCTCCACAACTTAAGGATTTATTCAGAATTATCAGAAAGTTATCAGAAGGTGGATTTGTGGAAGAACAAAAATATACCTTTTGTATGTTTAGATAGAAATTTATTAATAGAACAGAATAACATGAATAGGTAGAAGTTAAATGTTCAATGAGAAACAGTAGGAAGGAGTTAAAGGTATCAAGAGTTCGTAGTAGTAACTTGTGTGTATGTATTTATGAGCGTTATTGTTGGGTAGGAATGTCTTTGAAGTTATCACTCAGTCTTAAGTGTTCTGTTTGTTTATCAAGAATAAGAAGAGGCAGAAGGGTGAATGGTGAAAAGGAAAGAGGTGAGAGAGAAAGATAGAGATAAAAATAACGATCACTTGACATTTATCAAGGGGCGTGTTAATACGCTCATCTCCTTCTCTCTGGTGACAAGTGGACTTGCTCGTTGTATTTTGTTTTTGGGGCTTGAAAAGGTCATTTGAGAATTCACTCCCGGATGTGATTCCGACCTTTCCATTGGTTGATAAACAAACTTCGCATTGGCTCATGAAAAGTTCCGTAAAAGAATTTGTTTCTGAAAATTAAAAATTATTTGAATTTTGTTTTTAAATATTTCCTAGTTTTCTATTGGCTAAAAAACATTTTGCATCAAGCTGTGAAATTTCACCAGTTTTGTTTTGGATTCGCTTTTGCATGTCTGTTAAGCAAAGTTTGTAAATTCGAGTCTTTTTAATTTCTAACAAAATCAATGAGTCAGTGCTTAGCATTTGAATTTTAAATCTTGATCTAGTTTTGTTCACTACAAGTCAACAGGGGCAGAGATGCATAGGAGTTTTGGTTATATATAAGTTTGGGGTTTCTGAGAGAAGTCAGAACAGAGAGAACTTCTGTGTGTAAACATCAGAATTGGGTAGTGAGTAGTTTGGTCAGACTGAGGAACTTTCAATACCTCTGATACCTTCATATATCAAAATTACTAGATTGACAGGCTTCATTCTTTTACAATTGTAATTGCTCAATGTAACCATAAGTTCTATTTAACGACTTCTCTCACTAATGAAATTTAATCTTCAAAAAATACAGTGTGAATTGTTACCTTCTGTCTTCTTAATTCCTGTTCTTTTTTTGTCCTCTCTCTTTAATAATATTTGTTTATTCTCACATTCTTTCACACTCAGTAATCCCTTAAAGGCTCAGAATTCCCACATTAAAAACCAACCTTGAGTCACAGTTGGTCTCATTGGAGAAGTTTCTGGTAATGGTTTCCCAGTAATCGCTTATGTCTTAGTGTCTATATGGCCTTGCTTAGGTTCAAATTATTAAAAAGAATATATATATATATATATATATAGTAGATTATTGTCCACTGTGGATCCTTGAGGAAGCATGATTTGCATCTTATGAGACACCCACTACACATTCAAATGGAACATCCCAAATAATTTCTGGAAATATCTTAAGAAATCTGCAAATCAATTTAAATTTTAGAACTACCTCGATTAATCATTATTTTAAAAAGGTTAGTAACAACTGGAAGGAAGTCTGCATAAACAGGGTTGATCGTTAGATATGGAAAACTTCAGATATGATGGGAGAGAATGTGCCCAGTTAGATCAGGAATAGAAAGAAAAGAAATATATACATGATGCATCAAAAATACTTTTTACAAATTTGTGGGTGGGGCTTCCTCACGCCAAAGCAAGAACAAAAAGTCTATCTAAATCTAAAACTTATTTTATAAATGGAACATTGTCTGTGTATGTGTGTGTGTGTGTGTCTGTGAGTGTGTGTCCATTACCTATAGACACCGAAACGGCTGAACCGATTTTCTTGAAAATTTACACAGTTGTATTATAAGTGTCTGCGAGTGTTCTTAGCTAGGTTTTGTGTTGAGGTACCCTCGGTAAATATCGAAAATCAATAATCAAAAGTCGATAATCAAAAAATTCGGGTTATAGAAGAAGTGGTCAGATTTTAATCAAATTTGATACACTCATAGACAAAGACATAAGAAACGATATTCAGAAGTTTCAAGGTTGCAGTTCTTACAATAGTACAGAAAATCGATTATATATATATATATATATATATATATATATAAAAGGCAAGATGTTTGTGCGTGTGTCTGTTTATCTGCCTGTATGTCTGTATTTTTTTCAGCCCTTTTATTTTAGTTTTTGCTTTGGGTTTGGCTCGAAGTAGGTATAATTGTAGTTCTTAGTCTCAGCCATGATACCATTTACTCAGAGGCCTTCAAAATTCAGTTTATGACAAAAAAACTTATTTGATATCAATACCAGGAAATCAAAATTTGACTTACATCCATTCATTTTTCTTTCAGTCTACAGCCAGGCTATACTGCTAGTATCAGTCAGTCAGTTAAGTGCCATATGTGAAATACGCTTGGGCGATCATGTCTCGAAAGAGACATGACTGACTGGGCAGAAGATTATCCCGCAGTAGGTTGCCATTGCATTCTGTGGTAGATTGGTTGCCAGCCAAGGCTATAGAACCCAATCTGTCCTGTTATTTAACCCATAACTGGAAGGAAGAGATGGATTAATACCTTTTACAAGGGTATTTGCATGTAAGTGAATGCAATGAATTCAACTGGAATTTGAACCCGGCTCCTCGATTTCTCATTCCGAGCCGATATCCACTGCACTACAAAGCACATCCCATATAAATATAATGTCTAAAAGCCATTGTTTTACATTAAAACAGCAACTCATAACAAGTATTAAAAATGTTCTCCACTTGCTTCTACACGCACATCCAACTCTCGGATCATTGACTGACAAACCCCTTAAAATACTCCTACACAGTGTCAAATGGTTTCACAGCTTATTTGAGCTTGTTTCATAGATACAAATCCAAGGAATGATGTCAGGGGAATGTTCCAGCCATGGATCCAGTTGTCACTACCTTTCCATCTTTCATGGTTGGTGTTAGCCAATGTATCACAAACAATGTGACTAAAATGTGCTGGATCCCCATTATGCATAAACCACATTTGTCTTCATATTAGCAGGGGTACATCCTCTAACAGATCTAGAAGTGTGTTCAAAATAAAGTCCCTGTAGAGAGCTCCTGTAAGACATGCTGGGAGATCATATGGACCTACCAGACAGTCACCAACAATTCTACCTCACACATTAATCACAAACTGATGCTGGTGTCTAGCTTGTATTGTAGCATGTGAATTTTGATCAGTCCACAAATGTTGGACGTATAAATTTGTTATTCCACTTTCCAAATGTTGCTTTATCCATGAACAAGACTGAAGAGACAAACAATGGATTGGCAGTGTGAGCAGTAAACCATCAGCAAAAGTTCTTCTGGTCCTGTAGTGACTGATCATAGGGCAAAAGACCCTGCACACATTACAAATGATTTAGATACAGGAGCTGCTCTTGAAGTATCCTCTATACGGTAATATAAGATCTACAACATGCTAGGGACACTTGATGTATGCTGGTACCAGAATCATCTCTGACAGCCTGTAAAATGTGTTCTTTGTAATCAGGCCTACAAGCAGATCTCAGCTTTCCTTGATCCATCATTGGTGCCATGGATCCTGTCTCAGCAATGCGATGATAAACAGCAACAAAGGTTGGATTTGGCTGTCTTCGACCTGGAAACACAATCTGATACAACTCCCATTCGTTAACATTGCATGGCTGCATGTAAAACTCATATCTGCCTGCTCATTAAAAATCCTGCCATTGTTAAAAGAACACTTTTCAGTTTACTCACATGTACACGAAAGACAAATGTAATCCAGTCTACATAGCAATGCAATGTCATCTTTCTTTAAACTTAATAACTGAGAAATAAAGTTAAATTTTTGATGGTAAACGACTATCATAATGATTAGCATTGTTATGATGATCAAGCCCAAGTCAGAGTTGGAATGACCAAAGAAAAGTTTATACTTACTTCATTATTGGAGGTTTAGGCATGTTTAGAATGGTTAAGCTCAAGTCAGCATAACACTGTGTTGGAATGACCAAAGAAAAGTTTATAATTACTTTATTATTGGAGGTTTAGGCATGTTTAAAATGGTTCAGCTCAAGTCAGCATAACACTGTGTTGGAATGACCAAAGAAAAGTTTATAATTACTTTATTATTGGAGGTTTAGGCATGTTTAAAATGGTTCAGCTCAAGTCAGCATAACACTGTGTTGGAATGACCAAAGAAAAGTTTATACTTACTTCATTATTGGAGGTTTAGGCATGTTTAGAATGGTTAAGCTCAAGTCGGCATAACACTGTGTTGGAATGACCAAAGAAAAGTTTATAATTACTTTATTATTGGAGGTTTAGGCATGTTTAAAATGGTTCAGCTCAAGTCAGCATAACACTGTGTTGGAATGACCAAAGAAAAGTTTATAATTACTTTATTATTGGAGGTTTAGGCATGTTTAAAATGGTTCAGCTCAAGTCAGCATAACACTGTGTTGGAATGACCAAAGAAAAGTTTATACTTACTTCATTATTGGAGGTTTAGGCATGTTTAGAATGGTTAAGCTCAAGTCAGCATAACACTGTGTTGGAATGACCAAAGAAAAGTTTATAATTACTTTATTATTGGAGGTTTAGGCATGTTTAAAATGGTTCAGCTCAAGTCAGCATAACACTGTGTTGGAATGACCAAAGAAAAGTTTATAATTACTTTATTATTGGAGGTTTAGGCATGTTTAAAATGGTTCAGCTCAAGTCAGCATAACACTGTGTTGGAATGACCAAAGAAAAGTTTATACTTACTTCATTATTGGAGGTTTAGGCATGTTTAGAATGGTTAAGCTCAAGTCGGCATAACACTGTGTTGGAATGACCAAAGAAAAGTTTATAATTACTTTATTATTGGAGGTTTAGGCATGTTTAAAATGGTTCAGCTCAAGTCAGCATAACACTGTGTTGGAATGACCAAAGAAAAGTTTATACTTACTTCATTATTGGAGGTTTAGGCATGTTTAGAATGGTTAAGCTCAAGTCAGCATAACACTGTGTTGGAATAACCAAAGAAAAGGTTGATTTACTTCATAGGTGTAGGTTTTACAAGACATGCACAAATGTCATGTATTGGAAATTGTAAAGTGAATTCAGTCATCGATGGACCAGGGAAATGAAAGCACTCCAGTATTGCTGTCCTTTTCCACATGTTGCTACATCTTGGTGCAAGGAAAAAAAAAGAGAGAGAGAAACAGAGAAACAGAGAGGAAATGTTTGCCTTTTTATAAAATTAAACAGTGTCACATAATGGACCTTGATAAAGAAGTCAAGTAGGGTAATAAAATTTGTTTCCTTTACTCTTAGCATCATGGGAAAATGTACTTCCTTTTCTTTTTTATTGTTCATTATTATTATTATTTCATTTTTTGACTTTATTTCATTTTCTAACTGTTATTGCTCTTTCCAGTTTTAATGTATTAGCTACTTCTATAATTAATGTATAAGGTTTCTACGAGGATATTTTACATGAATTAATGGTGGTGAAAAGGTACAGGCACAAAATAAAAGAGATTGATTGATTTGCAATGCAAGATAACATTTATTGAACAAAATAATAAATGGAAAGTTTAAGAGTTTCTTTTCCTAGGAATAAAATGGCATACACAATGAAAATTGTTAATGAATGTATTTGAGTGTAAATTCCTTGTGTAGGTGTGTTTGTGTGTGAAGTGCCCACAGCCATTTTGACTTCAATGTAAAATGCAGATGTCATACACTTCAAAAGGAGGGAAAACAGGAAGAAAGAGTTCCTTTAAAAACTTTTCTTGTTTTTATAGCCTTAGGGCTGATGCTGATACTGTGTTTATTAAGACACTACACAGTATTGATAGGAGTTTGCTTCCTATCCTTTTGTCTCATGTATTGTGGAAAGTCAACAACTTGATTATATCATTATTTTCTTTTCCAGTTACATGTGCTATTCATTTTAGTTGATATTGGTGTTGGAGGTCTTCAAGTGATGTGGCTTGTGTTATTTGATAAAGCTCTTTGTTTCTAATTTTGTAGCACCAGTCAATAGGGTCTGATGAAAAGTTGTTTTTAAGGTGATGTATGATTTAAATGCACATTGCGGTACAGTGGATATTGGCTTGGAACGAGAATTCAGAGCCAAGATCAAATTCCAGTTAAATTTGTTGCATTTACTTATGTGCAAATATCCTTTGGAAGGGTATTAATCTGTTGCTTCTCTCATCAGGTATGGGTGAAATAACAGGACAGATTGGGTCCTATAGCCTTGGTTAGCAACCAGTCTACTGTAGAAAGCAATGGCAACCTACTGTGGGAAAATCTTCTGCACAGTCAATCATGTCTCTTTCAAGATATGATTGTCTAAGCATGTATCATGCATGGCACTTAACTGACTGACTGAATGTAACAGTTGGAAAAATAATTAAAGCTTCTACTGAGTATAAATTGGCAGGTCGGTATTTATATTGTCATGAAGTTATAAACTCATCCCCCTAGAATTAGTACAAACTAGCAGTATAACCTGGCATTGCTCGAATGTAATGAAAGCTTTAAAACTAATCCATGGTCCTGGAGCTCAGACTCAGCCTAAAGAATATTTGTGTGAAGTTTAGTGAAAATCGGATAAAAATTGTGGATTTGTATAAAGGACATACAGACAGATAAACAGACACATACACAAATATCTTGCTTTTATATATATATATATATATATATATATTATCGATTTTCTGCACTATTGTAAGAACTGCAACCTTGAAACTTCTGAATATCGTTTCTTATGTCTTTATCTATGAATGTATCAAATTTGATTAAAATCGGACCACTCCTTCTATAACCCGATTTTTTTTCGATTTTCGATATTTATCGGGGGTACCTCAACACAAAACCTAGCTAAGAACACTCGCAGGCGCTTATAGTACAACTGTGTAAATTTTCAAGAAAATCGGTTCAGGCGTTTCGGAGTCTATAGGTAACAGTCACACACACACACACACAAACACATTTATAAATAAGTTTAGATTTGCTATTAATAATACATTGTTCATAGTAGAAAATAAATGTTACAAGAATTTTAAAAATCTAAAGATTTTTTAAACAGCTATATATATATATATATATATATATATATATATAGCCTTTGAGATTTGAAAAAGAAATCACTCGACCAGCGGTCGAGAGCGAGGAAAAATTTACTTACCCTAAAATCATTTTACTCAACCAATTCTATTTTTTAGATAGTCACATTACGTAAACATAGTGTGAATTGCTGACGAAAAAATGAAATTTTAATTAAAATTTCAAACGTGTTAGAAAGGATTTAAAAAATTTTAAAAAATAATAACAACAAAATTTGATCTTTCCTCTTAATAATAGCATAAACATTTTGATGATAAAACTTTGTTTTTTATTATGTTTGAGGCCTTTTAACATCATGATATGCTGGGGTTTTTTTTAGCAATTGAGTAGAGGTACCTAAATTCTTAGTTTCTTTCTTCTGTTTGACTACAACCTCCATCTCATAGATGATAAAAAAATAACAAATCTGATTCTCTCAACAATTTCCTATAAAAATTTACTTACTTGTATAATTTGTTTTTTGGTGTGTGGTTGAAAGTAGTATGTGCTTTTTCTTTCTTTCAAATGTTCGTTTTTACTTTTCATAAGCAGGGAGGAAATATTGATGTTGATCAAAGATAATATTTTTCCAAATGATTTTCAAAAAATCTGTGAGCGTTTTTAATCTGAGCAACAGAGACATTTTGGCTCCACTCTGGAAGCATTAATTAGATAAATGTTTACACTGACTGGGACAATAAAAGCGAGACAGGAGTTTGTCAATCTGAATTCCATTTGTCAGATCTTGCTTTGATGATTGTGGAATATCACTGTCTTTTGTTTAATCACACATTTCGATGTAAATCAGGCACCATGCATAAGGCCAAAGAGTTCAATAATATCATTGTAGGTCCTTCTAAGTATCTTCAGTGGCAAACTTTTGGGTTGTAAAAGGAATCAGATTTCTTTTTACTATATTTGAAGAGACATGTTTCATTGTGAGATTTTTAATCGACTGCCGGCGAGTAAAGAAATAAATTTTAATCACCCAATTAAATTTAATCACCCAATTAAATTTAATCACCCAATTAAATTTTAAATCGACTGAGTTGATCGGGCGAGTGAAATCTCGACTATTGTTGAGATCAAATGAATTTACTTAAAAATATCTGGCTGGATCAGTTTTGATATTAATAAGATTAATATTAATAGAATCTTCCTTGGGATTTTACCTACATGCCACTTTCTGTTTATATATATATATATATATATATATATATATATATATATAAGTTACAAGTATAGGGTAGGTATGGATGGAATAATATTCCGCATCCAAAAAAACACTATTCTTATAAAAAAGTACAAAGTAAAGCAAATAATATTTATTTAGAATTTATAGGATAAATATGTTAATATCACTACAAAAGTAGCTATTTTGTAATGATATTATAACATGTTTAAATTCTAAATATATTTTAAAGGAAAACTCAGCACGTCATTTAGATTGGCTATAAATTATAATTCATTTCTATGAGCTCATTTTATCAGACGGCACTATATTCATTCCATTCGGCACAAAAATTTTTACCTGAATAAGCATTTCTTTAACATGAAGAGGAAAACAAGTAAAAAGATTTAAAAACTTGACATTGGCGTTATATCAGTTGGGGATCTCTAGACCAATCATGAAGAGGTCATCTTCCTTGAATAGTGATCATAAAGTCATTAAAAGCCAGCTCCTAATGTCATGGATACGTATGTGTAACCTAATATATATATATATATATATATATATATATATATATATACAGAGTACTAAAAAGGTTTACCTACTTTCAGTGTTAAAGATACCTAATAATAAATACCAAATTTTATTTGTCTTCATATTTCAACTAGTAATTGTTCATTGTTTAGACATTTATTTCTAAGATCAAGTTTTCACTTCCAGTTTACTCAGTAAAATTTTAAACTAATTTTAAGAACCAATAAAAATATTTTTATACCTTATACGTTATGGGGGAATAAGTTTTAAATTTTTATACTCTCAATAAATAATTTACCAAAAATGAAAGTAGTCTTACAAAAATAATTAACTTAAATTAACGTTTTAAATTAAATATCAATAATTTTACTTCTGAACCTCGGTGTAGTGCTGTGGTTAGCAAGGTTGCCTTGCTAGAACCTGTTACAACTGAGTAGTGAGTTCGATCCTCACTGGGTACCCCATACGTTCGGACTTGTGCCACATCTAAGCTGCGCTTAGAAAATTAACTATCACTTATTTACTACAAGAGTGGATTATTTTGAGAAGGGTGTAGATTTTCTGATTCACCGCTTGTAACGGAAATGAGGTCATGTCGCTGAAAGTCGGGACATGAAAACAAGCGACTGCTGTTGAATTATTTTTGATCGGTAAGTTAACCAAATAATTTAGTTAACTTTTTTCTTTTTTAATTACTAAATTTGACGTAGAAATTACTTTTTCGCAGTGTAAAAGTTCAATTCTAAGTTAAATCCTTTCTTTATTAAGTTTAATTTCAAATTTCGCCTTTTTTAAAGGCTTTGTAATTTTTTATAACCAAATTTCATTCGACCAAGTCACCAACTTCATTACTTTTTAACTTTCTTATCAAACATTATATTTTAATCTTTGTTTATTTGTTTTCTATTACAAAAAATTTCGAAGCTGTTATATATATATATATATATATATACAAAAAATCACTTAGTATATTAACTTATTAACAGTCGGATAACTATATACTATTTTGTTCTTTGTCTATGATTACAAATTAATTATAATTGATTCTTTGTTAGCTATTAAAGGAAAAATATTTAGTATTTTTAAGTTAACTTTGAGTAACAATTGAATAAAATTATATCTTTGGGATTGGCAAAGATTTGAAATATTTGTTTTGGATTTTTTTTTTTAATTCCCTTTTCTCTGTTCTAAAATAATCTATCATCCGATTGGGTCATTTTTTTAGCATTGTTGTGAATTTAATTAGGATGATTAACTTTAACGGATTATAATTATTTTGTTAGAAAGTAAAGCCTATTCTCAAATACTTTTTAGTTTAGTTATGAGAAAGCTGACAATTTTTAAAAACAGCAGTCCCAATTGACACTTCGTAGTCACTTTTTATTTGTCAAATCAGTGGGGGAAAATTATTTAAGTTAAAAAAATCCTTTATTAATTTGTCAAAATAATTCTTTTCACTTTCACTTTAAAAAGGGCTTTATTTATTTTATTTGTTTTTTGACAGATTAAAAGTAAAAAAAATACTAAGTATTACTATTAATTAATACAGAGCAGGCCTTTTTGGTTAACTTTCTCAATATGATCAGCAAATTGGGGCTCTGTCGAGACCACCGATGGTCACGGCTTTTTGTACATTTCTGGTTGTTTTTGAGAATCATTTTTATTGTATTTGGTTAAAGATAAAAAATAAAATAATTTAAGTCTTTGTTCTAATTTGTAAAAAAAAGTTTCTTTCTTTCTAATTTTTATGATTAATTTTTAAATATTAACTTAAGAAATTCGGCTCTTAATGACTGTTGATTTTTTTTTCTTTCTTCCGTTTCAACCCGGTCATGATTATTAAGAATTCTTGAATTTTGAAATTTATATCTGGGAAGTTTAACTTAAAAAATCATTACAGCAAAGAAAGTCTGTATTGATAAAAAAAAATGGACTTTTTTTTAGTTGAAATGTTATCTGCCACACCCTTTTTAGTGGAATAGGGGATATGACGCCAAAAAGGTCTTTGTTAATTTGCGATCGAAGACAGAACAGATGGAACTCCCTCTGCGGCACTCTCCTTTAGGACGCATCAGTTTTTCTTATTCGCTCTAATGAGGAGGTGCTGCCTGTAAAACCGGATACTCTGCTGAACCTCGATAGACAAGGAAGAAGCTGCTTGTTATTATCAGCTAGTAAGTCTGCAATCATTATTAAGTTTTGTAAAAGAACCTAGATACTGAAATTAAGGACCAAAAAAAACAAAACGTTTCAAATATTTTTCTGTGTAGTTGAGTGTAGTAAATGTATTTGAATTCACTTCTCCTCCCTCCTCTCAAATATGTTTGTTTTGAAGAAAAAAGTAGAATAAAAAAAAAAAACGTCAGTGTCGAGATCCCGAAATGGACATGATCATTTGCCATTATCCAACCAAATTGTTTGCCTATCTTAAGTTTTTTTTCCCGATGAATTTGTTAACTCTCTTCTTCCACTCTTCAGATGCTTCAGAATTATTTACATTTTTTAACACTAAAACAGTTTCCCAACGGATTTCTCATTCTTCCGTAATGAATCTTCTTTCTTTAATTTAATATTTTTTTCTATCCAATTCCAATACTCAAAATGTCGGATATTGAAAAACAAAAATCTAGATTTATTTATTCCTAAGAGACATTTCATTTTATCATTCCACATTCCAAATAATTACCGTTCTTTTTTCTTTACCTAGCTTCAGATTCAGACCACATTTTCCCCCATAAATAATTAAACATTATTGACTAAAATAATGAATTTGTAAGACGAAATTTAATAAATTAATAACAAAAAAACTAAGACTTTGATTTGTGTCAAAAAACAAATTAAACGTCAAAAATCCAGTCGATTTGTTAAATCAATGAGAAGGACCTCCAACATTTAAATTAAATTGAGTACTTACTCGTCGAATACTACTTAATAAGCGAGTATATATGGTTTTTTAAAGCATAACCATTAAAATATGAGGCTTAAAAAGTAGTAACATCTGATGGGAGTGTGAAATTCATCATTTGGTATGCGAAAATTGTTTCGGGTGTTAAATTGTTATCCAGCAAGAGACACAGTCATGACCGGATCATTTATTCACTTGTAGTTGTGTAACTATCAGTTTGGCTACTGCAGATTTTACTTCAGACTTTAATATTTCCGGTCCGTCTTCATCTTTGCGTATTATTGGTTGCTCTCTTTTGTCGTGGAAAAGATCTTTTATATTCTTCCCATCGTTGGAGTATTTCCTCTTTCTCCAAAATGAATGTTTCATCCTTAGATTTTATTATACATCCTATTGAAGAGCAGGTTTTTTCAATTTGTCCTGTCAGTTCTTTTATTTCCTTATGCATATCTGCTTTATTATTCCTGATCAATCTCTCTACTTCTGCACATTTGTCATTGAGCCATTTCTCTTTCGCCTGTCTGCATTTTCTTCTTATTTCCTTGTGTAGTTCCCTGTACTCCATTCCATGTCTTGATATAATTTTCTGCCTCCTTTGCATCATGTCCACAATCTCTTCCGTCATCCACTCGTTTTTCTTTCTGCACCTATTTTCCTTTGGGGCAATGTTGTTTGCTGATGTCAGTATTGCTTCCTTTAGCGAGTCCCATTTTGAGTGTCCTTTCCTAGTTTGTTCTTTGTATTTGGTTTTCACGCTGTTAGTGTATTCTTTCTGTAGTTTGAGGTCATTCATGAGTGTGTTGTATATCAGTTTTGGTGCTGCATTAGGCTTCTTCAATCTCCGGAGTTTCACTTTTAATTCGCAGATGACTGGGACGTGGTCACTTCCACGGTCAGCATCTGGATAGGCTTTGCTTTGAACCACAGTATTTCTGAATCTGCTGTTAATGGTTATGTAGTCTATCTGGTTTTTGTGTCACCTACTGGGCTTGTCCATAGATGTTGTGGGTGTTCTTGAAACCAGGTGTTAGTTATTACCTGGTCATTTGCTATGCACCATTGCACCCATTTTTCTCCTCGTTCATTGCAGATTCCTAAACCAAAGTTTCCAGTTGTCATACCTTCCCTCACCTTGCCTACTCAAATCTCCCATGATGATCCTGATTTCTTAGCTTTTACATTGAGCCTTGGCCTTCTCTAGAGTGGAGTAAAAAGATTCTATTTCTTCCTCGGTGCTTTGTGTTGTTGGTGCATATAAGACTAGAATTATAGTCATAGAGCTGCTGATAGCCCTGGAAGAATTTGGTATAGAAAAAATTACTGAAATAATAAATGAAATTTATAATAGTGGGGTTAGACTTGCTGAGGTCATCTGGTATATCTTCATAGCACTACCTAAGAAGCCAGGAGCAAACAAGTTTGAACTCCACAGAACCATCAGTTTAATGAGCCATATAACAAAACTGATCGTCCAAATCCTGATGAATAGAGTGAGAAGCAGAATCAGGCCAGAGATAGGACAAGAACAGTGTGATTTCGTTAAAGACACAGGAACAAGGAATGCCATATTTATGATTAGGATGCTCTCTGAAAGGGCAATACAAATGAAGGACTTATACCTGTGCTTTATTGATTATGCAAAGGCGTTTGACAAAATATGCTTCAAAGAACTGATAGAGATGCTCGGTAGCCTGGACATATTTGAGAAAGACTTGAGAGTAATCAAGAATCTTTACTGGCAGCAAACTGCTTGCATACGGACAGGAATTGAGTAGATATACAAAGATAGAAAGGGGCGTAAGACAAGGATGTGTCTTTTCACCAGATCTGTTCGACTTGTACAGCGAGAATATTTTGAGGACCCTAGAAGTTATACCTGGATTCATAATCAGAGGCCACAATTTAAACAACCTAAGGTATGCAGATGATACAGTGCTGATAGCAGACACGGAAAGGAAACTACAAAACCTCTTACAGAAGGTAGCAGAAGAAAGTAACAAGAAAGGACTAGAAATAAACTGCACGTAAACCGAATGTATAGTCATCAGTAAAAAGGGCAGCCCAAAATGCCAAATACAGGTTGGGGATACTAGAATCAAGCAGGTACAAAAATTTAAATACCTGGGAAGCGTTATAAAAGAAGATGGAAAATGCGACACAGAGATCCGAACGCGAATTGGCATGTCAAAGGAAGCATTCCAGAAGTTGAGTAAAGTATTAAGAAACAGGACAATTATGCTAAAAACAAAGAGAAGAGTACTGGATTACTACGTGCTGTCCATCTTTCAATATGGCAGTGAATGCTGGACAATACCATCAAAGATGAAGGAGAAACTTGAAGCAACTGAAATGTGGTTCTACAGAAGGATGCTGAGAATATCATGGATCGAGCATGTGAGCAATGATGAGGTCTTAGAAATGATGGAAACAAAAAGGAAATTAATACTGAGCATTAGGAAGAGACTGCTGAAGTTCCTGGGACATGCATTGAGGAAGGAGGGCTTGGAGAATTATGATACTAACAGACCAAATAGAGGGAAAAAGAGACAGGGGAACGCAATGGATAACATATTTGAAGGACCTAATCAGGTGGATGACGGAACAAGGATTGCATGGTGTAACAGGAGAAGGCATGCTCAGAGCCACCAGGGATAGGGAAACGTGGAAAGCCATGATCGCCTACGTCCTGAAGAGACAGGGTACATAAAAGAAGGAAGAACTGTGTATAGAGATGCTTTTTTTAATTTTTTTTTTTTACATAGACGCAATGTAACAATTATAGCAAGATCGTTAACAAAAGTGAAAACATCTTAAAGTGAATTTGTATTTAACTGTTTTTAAATGTTCACTCAATACAAGGCTTAAGAGCCACCCAAGGTAAAAAGGGTTACAGAATGAGGTAGGATATGAATATACAAATAGGAAGTGGGACTTTATGGAGGATAAGTAACAACTGACCCTTGATTTGGGGTGGTTATTGTAGCGTTTGGGAAAGCATCCACATGGAAGTCTTGGGGAGGGGGAAGCTTTCTGAGTGGACCTTTTTTTTCTTACAATTGGAATACAGAGGAAGGAAGAAGTTTTAAATGCAAAAGAAAGGTTCTTGCTCACACATGTGTGGGGAAACATCATAGTCTTTTTATAAAATACTTTATATTAGCGGTTTTTTTTTGTTTTTGTTTTTTTAACTGAAGCTGAAAAAGAAACGTAAAAACTAATTTTTTATAGTGATAAAGAAAAAATGTTTAGACTGGAGGAAATGAATTTATTTGGACATTTGATCCGCGAAACGAATAATTGTTGAAGAAATATAAATGAAACAATTGTATAAATAAACGATGATTTTTATTTGTTTAAATTTAATATTTCCAATAAGAAAAATCTTGCTGTATTTCCAGCCATTTTTTTTCTAAATATTAAATGACTTTTCTGAAGTTAAATTTTGGTTTTATTAAAAAGCTAATTAATATGTAAACAATATGTAAATAAAAATAAACTGATGTGTGCAAATTAAGTTTTTTCTTGTCACTAGATTAAGAGCAAAAAAATGAAAACAAATTTAAAAATCAAATATTTGTCTTTGATTTATTTCAAAGTAAATTAGTAAATTTAAGAACTAATTAACTGGATTTTGTAAAAGTAATGTTTACTTTTTATTTAAGACATAGCAAAAATACCATTTATTTGTAGCCCAAGAGTTGCCATCAATGTCATTAGGTCAACACGTGCATTGTCTTCTTCTGTCATCTTCACCTCCAGTACACATGAAATTTTTTAAAAAATGTACAAAGGATGTACTACAATCTAGAAATTGGTATTATTGCTTATGCTTAAAAATAAATTCTTTAACCTTAGATAACCAATAACTGAAGAATGTATTTTTTTTATTTTATACACTTTCATGAAACTTAGTGGAATAATTTTTTTTTTTTACTCTACATTAGAAGTATAAAAACATAGACCACTGTGTATGCAAAAAAAATTTTAAAAATGGAGTGTCAAAAGTACAGTTTTTCCTATGACACAGGTTTTATGTTAACTACCTTCACTACTCAGCAATGATTAGAATTGTAATGAAACCTAAACATGAAAGTGAATTTATACGCTTTCTTTGTTCTTGAAAATTGATAACAAAAACAAATAAACGCTATTAGATTGTTTATTTATACTATTTAATTATTGAATTGTTTATTGGAATGATTAGCAAAACATAAATAGTTAATTAGGACTCTGTTTTAGCTGTCTTTCATTGAAATGTAATTTCCTTTATTAAAAGATTTTCCAAAAATATACTTTTCTGAAGCTTTATTGGAGGAATGTTAGCTGATTGATACAATTGATTAATCTGATTTGAAACAAACATTATTTACTTTAATTTTAAAATATTACAGAAATGCATTTTTTTAGCCTGTCAGTAGCTGCTGTGAAGTGTTGACAGCCATGATGATAGGTTTAATGTTATTCTACAGAGACTATCTGTAAAACATAATTTAATAAAAAATGATGTGAGCACCTTTTTTATATAATTTTTAAGTACTCAGTACTTATTTTCTGATAATAGTATAGTCACTAATACTTACAAAAATAATTATTATATATTTATACACATAAAAAATTGAAAATTCTTTAAAAATATTGGCGTTTAATGATTTGCATTAAACTTTTCCATTTATGATTTAGTAAATTTAGTTTTCATTTAATATCATTTAAAAGGCTGAAATTACAAAATTTTAAAAGATTTAAAAAGAATTATTCTCATTGTTCTCATTGTTTAAAATTTTAATTAAAAAATTTTAAACAATGAGAACAATTCTTATAAAAATTCATTATTCATTTCTTTTTTATGACAATGTTCTTCATACTGAGGGTACCAAGTTGGCAATTTTCTGGTTGCTGCTTCTAACAGGTAGTTAGGAGCCTGAACTCTTGCATAGTGTCTTGAGAAACTACTCTAATCAACAGTTGAATAATGTTGGGGTTCTTGTTGTGCCATATCATGCATGGATGGGTGTCCCTGCAAGTGTCTTCAGTGGGCGACCCTGAGGCCACATTATGCTGCAGTCTGTGCCAGTTCTCTTCCTACACGTTACATTTGACGGCCAACTGCTACTGCTACTCTAGGCCCCTCTTTACCAATATAACTCTAAATCATGGAAACACAATAAATGATATACAACTAAACCATCCAACAAAAAAAAAAAATCCTAAATCCCTAAACAACTCTTTCTCTAACGTCTGTGGTATATGTACCAACTTTTGTAGTGTGGAATCATTCCTCTAGGAAAGGTCCCCTGACATCCTAGCTCTCTGTGAAACTCACCTCAACCCTACAATTCCTTCCTCTGATTTCTCGATTCCTGGATACCTTCTTCTCTTTGGGAAGGACTCTAATGTCCACATGCAAGGCCTGGATGTTTATATCAGTGAACATTTCCCTCTGGTTAGGGAGATTTCTATGGAATTTCCTGTTTACTTGTGTCTCTGTCTCACTCTGCTAAAGCTATCTCTTCTTTCTTTACTGCTTCTCTTCTCCTGACTGCTGCATTTTGATAGTATTTCATACAATATAGACAATGCCATTTCCATTCATCCATTCACTAATATATTGGTAAAATTTCATAAGTACTGCTGTTGCTATTCCTCTTCAAATGAGCCTTTTTTTTCTTTTTTTTTTTTTTGAAAAGATACTTCCTTAATAGGAAGTAAAATTAAGAAACATTTAACACATACTTTCAAATTTCTTAAAAAGAATGCAACTTTATATTTAAATCGTGTACCGAAAAAATTGGGGGGGGGCATTAGTTCACTCTCTCTTTTCAATTTGTAGTATTTCCGTAATTTTCAATTTTTACGTATAAGAAAATGCGCCCCTTTTTTTTTATTTTCTAATTGAAGTTTACGTAAAGCACATGTAACACATATTTTCATATTTAAAAAAAACAAAAAAAAAATGCAACTTTATCTGTAAATTGTGTATTGAAAAAAGAAAGGCGCATTTGAAGGGGAATAGCAACGGCAGTACTTATGAAATTTTATTAATATATTTGTGTTTGGTGACTTTAATGTATATCATGCCAAGTGGCTGAAAAACTCTGTCACTGATCTTGCTGGAGTTCAAAGGTTGAAATTTTCAATCTCTCACACAAGTGGCAGGATTTCTTCCTTCATGTTTCTCCAGTAACCACAATGGACATTCTACTCTTCTAAATCTCTTTCTTCCTTTTTCTATCCCTGACTTTTGCCATGCCATGCAGCTCTACCCCCTTGGCAACTCTGATCATGTTGTGGTGTCTGTAAATGTCTTTTCTTTTTTTTTTTTTTTTACTATGGCTTGTGTTTTAAGACCATCTCTCTTCATAAAACATATAGCAAGGACTCCACATGCATGGCCTGAGATTTTATGTCTGCAAACCTCTCTCTCTAGAGAGTGATTTCTCTTAAATCTTCAGTCTACTCATGTATCTCTGTCTCTCTCTACTAAACTCAACTATCTTTTCTTTCTCTACTGCTTCCCTTCCTCTCCTGACTGTTCCATGCTAGATAATATTTCAGAGAATATAGACAAGGCCATTTTCTCTCACCCAGTCACTAACATATTTGTATTTGGTGACTTCAATGTCCACTGTGTTAAGTGGCTGAAAAACACTGTCACTGATCTTGCTGTTGTCCATACCCTGAACTTATCAATCACTCAGTTTCTCACACAAGTGGTTGATTTTTCCCATTCATTTCCCCAGTAACCCTAAAGGACATGCTTCCCTCCTTGATCTTTGCTTTACTTCTATCCTTGACTCTTGCCATGCCATGTAGCTCTACCCTCTTGGCATCTCTGATCATGCTGTGGTTTCTGTAAATGTCTCTTTCTACTCCCCTCTGTCTAGGAATTTCTTATCAATAGAATATCTTACTGCCATCAATGAGCAGACTGGGACTCATTCCGTGATTTCTTTTGTAATGTCTCTTAGAACGTTTTTAGCATTTTTTTATACTTAACATTGAAAAGAAAACAATAATTACATCCATTGAAAGGAAGTTAAAAGGTTAAAAAATGGAAAAAATGACATTGACAATTTAAAAAAAAAATGAAGTAGGTTTAGGGTCCGGAATAAATTCTGCTCGCCTGTCAGGAAAACGTGAAGGCGCTGACTATGCTTAGGGATTGCTTTTAAAAATAGAAAACAAGCAATATACTGCTTTAAATAAGCAGTTAAAAATAAATAAACGCAATATATTTGAAGGTTGATTGAACTACATTTATCAATTATTTTCATATTTGAAAGTTAACTTTCTTAAAAAAAATTCAATATTTTCATATATTTGAAAGTTAACTTTCGTTGGGAAAAATTAAGTAAAACTACAATTATCACTTATTTTCATATTTTTGAAAATTATAGAAAATGGGCAACGAAAAAAAAACAACACACACACACACACACACACACACAAATACAAATACACGCAACTTTCTGCTGAAATTGAGTACCGAAAAAAAAATTCGCGTAGTAATTTCACTGAAGGAAGTAAATAGGCCGAAATTTGTTTCCTACGCCGAAAGTCATTCAGCACTGAATAACATATGAAAATGGTGGTAGTGGGTGACAAAAAGAGCGAGAAGAATTTCGATTTTTTTCTGGTCTTTAAGATAATATCAATAAGGGAAGTTTCTTCAATAAATATTGTTAATTTGAGTTCATTTGCAGAGAATTAAAGGGCCTAAGGCTATTTGGGAAAAATAGTCAGGGATATAAAACGAAAATTTATCATGTTATTTTATGTTTTCCAAGCAAAAAATAAGCATTCAATTTTCTGACTTCGAAACGCATCGCTAGTCCGATAACTGGGTTTTAAGAAGTATTTAAAATTTTGTTTATATTTTCTTCCGTCTCTAAATGACGATTTGATGATTGAATGAACAACCAAATGGTTTTGTTTTAAATGCCTAAAAAACTAAAAAAAGCTTTTTATATGGAAATTAAATTTTCTTTTACGGTTTTTAAGCATTTAGGCTGTTTCAAATAAAGCCGCAATCTAAGTTCAAAGAAGGTATTTAATTTAATTTAATTATCTAACATGCTTTCTTTTTTTTAAATCGTCTCCAATCCAATATATAATTTTACTAAAATTTACTTGATGCAACCTTGTAAGTAAATTCATGAGAAAAAAACTAATTCGCAGAAGAATAGTCTTAAACTTAAAGTAATAACCGCATTATATTCTCGAGAAATATTTTTGAGAAAAAGTTTTGTCTTTTTCAGGGATATGAATGACTTTCAAAGAAGAATTGATCTTTTTTGTAAATCCGATTTCACTCCAGTTCAAACGTAAATAAATTGCTATAGATAAAAAAAAAAAAATGCTGTTGTTTCAAACCTTTTCATGTAAATTTGGATTTTGAACCTGGTTTAAACATTAAACAAAAGAACCATGAGATGCCTTGTCCAAATCTGAGGGCGTAGGTGAATAAAAACAAAATGACTAAAAAAAAAAAAAGTAAATAAATGTCGATACTTCATTCGTGAAAAGGAAAACATTTTCTTTTTATCACATTCTGATTTTAGTGTTTTGTTTTCTTTTGAATACAACCAGCTTTTAGCTTTAAACATATTTTAACACTGAATTTTTTTTTTCTCTCTGCATACATAAGCAATATAGAGAATTAACTAAAGTACAAGTTAGTGTTGATTGTTATTAGGTCACCAGTCATGAGTATATGAATTTCTTTAGCAAATAATCAAGCAGGTCAAACCATTTTGGTTTTTTATTTGGGACTGTCTTTCATCGCCGCCGAACCGTACAAAAAAAAGGAGGGGTTCACTTTAAAGAGGGAGATGAAAACAGAAAAGTCAACTTTTTCTCCTATTTTAAAGGACTTTAGCTTTTATTAATTTTAGATTTAAGTAAAAAGTTAAAAGGAGTAGCGGAAAATATGGTCAGTCGACTTGAAAAAGTAAATTTCATGCTGAACTTCAGTGTCTCATTTCTGGAGGATTTTTACACTTGTTTTTATCAGAAAGCACTTTTTTTTAGCTTTTTTTTTTTTTTGCTGACTTTAAAGAACTTTTTATTTTTAAAAAATGAGGTAAGTTTTTCAATCATTATTTTTATTAGCCAAATATTTTCAACTCTCACTTAACTTTTCCTTCTAATTGTTTAAAAAAACTTTTTGTTGAAAATTCAGCTTGTTTTTAACTTTTTAGTAAATTTTAGTGTTCAAAACGTAAATAGATGTTTTTTTATTTTTATTTTTTTACGTAATTGATAATGTTTGTTTTGTTAACTTTTGTTTCATGGTGATTTTTTTTTTAACAAATAATTAATATCTACGACAAAGTGACATTGTGATATTTTTATAATATAGTGAATGTTAAAATTGTTAAAACTAAAAAAAGTAACAATATGCTTTCACGTTTGTAAAATTTTTTTCTCGTAACAAATGACATGTGATTTTAACAAATTTAAAAAATAGTAATTTTTTTTTAGTTTAGAGAAATATTTCTATAAAGTCAAATAAAATAAAGTCTTTATGAAAAAAGCTATTTTCTTTTAAGTGCTGCTAATCTCTACTGGCAATTTTCTGAATGGATTTTTTTTTATTGGAATTCATTCACCTTATTCTTTTTTTATAATTTTAATCAGATATTATCAGCTGACACAAATTCCCCCAAAACCTGATCAATGTATATTGTATATTTTTGAGGGGTGTTCTATGTGACATTTAAAAGTTTTAATAAATAATAATACAAAAATAAAATACATGTTTTAAATTAAAACATGCATTTTGTTTAGTTTTTGTATTATTAATTTGTCACACAAGGTTCTTTTCATGAAAGGTTAATTAATTTCAAGCACTGATTATAATTTTAGTAAAGAAAAATACATGCGATGTACTAAAAGTTTAACAGGATAGGTTGTTGTTTTTTTTTTTATTCAATAGTTCTTTTTACATTTTTTGAGTATGTTATTGTTTTCAATAGATATTTTTTAACAACTTTCAAAATAATTTGAAATTTGTGTTCAACAAAAATGGGCATTTCAAGATGATTTCTTTTATTGTTTTTACTTTTTACTTATTTATTTTCCCCAGTCTCTCTATATCGATTATTTGTGATTTAAAAAAAAAAAAAGAACCTCTTAAAAAGTTATTGTATGTACACAGACATAAATTTTGGAAAATAATTAAAGAAGGATAAATCTAAGTTTGGAAGATAAAAAAATTTTGTCTGCTTCATGATACAACAAAAAAAGGTTTTAAATTTTTTTTAATTTACTTTACTTGATACACAATTTTCTGTTTTCTCTTTTTTTTTTTAATCATTTTAAATTAAAAGAAGAGTGAGTGTAAAAATGTCAGGTTCTGTTTTTCTGTTGTTGCTTCATTTTCCATTATTTTCTAAATTCAAATTTCTTCAATCATCACTTTTCAGTTCACTAACATAACATGCAATCATATGAATTGTAATAAATAGGATGTTTATTTAGTGGGGTGTTACTGTTAACTTAGTTTTGTCATCTGTTTGTGTACTGTATTAAATCTCTTCCTTGTTTTGTTTTCAATGGTCAGACTGTGTACTGTTTTTTGTTTGTATGTTCCTCAAAGTGACTACTGAGTTTTAAACTGTTGTTGATATGGTCGGGTTACTGTAGCTTTGATACCTACAGAGGGTTATAAATTATAGTGATGTGTGTGTGTGTGTTGTATTTGTTAGCTAGATAGCCCACCATAAAAGGGGTGTATAAAACAAGAAAAGAAAATCAAGTTTGTATATTGAAACAACTGTACGAATCTACTTAGGCACGGACATATACATACAAACACAAAATTACATGTACAATGCCAAACGATGATTGGCTAATAAATCACTCATACATTTTCTACAGGCAATTTACAAACCGCAGTAATGCGACAATTTTGGAATCGCTTTATTTTTAAGTAGTCAAATTTGTGCACTTTTGGGAGAAGTGGCTCACAGAATTTTCCTTAAGTCTCCCCAAAGCTCGCTTGCTGATTGGTTGATGCTAACCAATCAAACACTTGCATGTGAAGAATAATTTTTTCCACTTAATGAAATGTATCTAATAGTCGCTTATTTAAGCCAAGATTTTTCTGACCTCAGTTAGTGAGACCTCAACTGCTAAACAAATCTACAATAGTTGGAACTCCAGTTTTAACCATGCACCAACTTTCTCACACACATGTGCTGAGGATAATTTTTACACCTTCACTAAAAACCTCTTTTGACACAACGATATTTTTCAACAGTAATATCACAAGAATAATCATATCCTGAAACACTCATGAACATTTATCCATTAAACTATGAACCAAATAATTATCTCTCACTGAACTCTTAAATTGCAGTCAAAGAAAGGCAACTCTTGACAAATTCAACCTTTCTTACTTAAATGCATGTTTTCTTTCACATCGTTGTTTGATATTGTACATCTTCTTAATATACATATATTTTATGTGCAACAATGTCTTTTGGTTATTCTTCTTGCATGAGTCCTGTTTTCTTATCAAAGTTAAATTAATGTGGTGAAGTCCGACACACAAAAATTTATATGGCTTCCCATACTTAATATTTCTTGTTTTCACTCTCACGTGGTCATGTGTGACATCATTTGCGTCCAGTGTCTTGTATGCACAAGTTTGTTGTTGTGTAGAAATCTTCCATGTAGACAAAAACAGACAGTCATTATTGTTTGTCCGTGAATTGTTATTCTATGATGTAACTGACATATTTGAAAATGGCTTATGTAAGCCGAAAGATTAGATTATAAAAAAATATGTATCAATATTGTGATTTTCTTCATTTAATGATAATGCTGTTAATCTTATCAGACAATATGAAAAAAATTTACATAAAATAAATTGAAAAAATGTGTCTATATTATTTAATGAAACATGCATCAATGAAAAATTGCTGCCTAAATATACACAATAATATATAATTATTTAGTTTTTGGTCATAATTACATTACACTAGTACACAGTTGTATTAAAAAGTGTTCAATACAATTATTGTAGAACTTTTGAATGTTTTTCATTTGTAAACTAGTTATTATGCAACCCAGGTTTCTACCTTCCAGTGTCTTCAGGCAATTTACAATAACTGAATTTACATTTTTTTAATTTTTATTTGTTTATTTATATTTTTTTTTATAAAGAACGCTCACATAACAGGGATTTCGATGAACATTTAAAAAAAAACAAACAAACTAAAAAACAGTAAAATCAGTTATTGTAAAATGCCTGAAGACAACAGAAATTAAAAACTTGGTTTGCGTAATAACTTATTTGCAAATGAAATATATTAAATAATGTCATAGTTTTATTGCATTATTATATATATATATATATATATATATATATATATATTTTTTTTTTAAACTGATTTTCAGAAAGATGGCCAACTATTTGAAAAAAAAAAAAATGATTTACATTCCTCCATGAGTCTTGCTAGTAAAACAAAATTTAATTTCTCAAAATTTTATGAATATACATGTAGATGAGGGTAACAAATAAAAAATAAATATATTTTTACTAAGATTTTTTTTAAATAATTTAAAAAATTTCATTCATTTGTATATAAATCCTGAAAGTTTCATTAAAATCAGACAATTATTTGATTTTTGCAAGAATTTTCAAATGAATATGTTTTCACCAGAAAAAAATGATTTGCATAATATTACGTTATCCTTAGTAAATTCTAGTAACAATTTGGTTACCCACTGACAAAAAACAAGTTTTTTTTACCAAAATTTCAAATGTGTTAGAAAGAATTAAAAAAAAAATTAAATAATGAAAATTTACCTTGATCATTCCTCTAAATAATAACGTAAACATTTTCACAGAAACA
Organism: Ascarosepion bandense; assembly: GCA_037127315.1. Taxonomy (NCBI): domain Eukaryota; kingdom Metazoa; phylum Mollusca; class Cephalopoda; order Sepiida; family Sepiidae; genus Ascarosepion; species Ascarosepion bandense. The sequence goes on from JBBBDQ010001116.1 coordinate 2,155,854, forward strand.
CTTTGTTTTTATTAAGTTTGGGATCTTTTTTCTTTATACTAAGCTATGTTTTGTTTTTTTGTTTTTTTTGTGAATTAGTGAAGGTACCTAGCGTAGCTTGATATCTAGGAAGAAAAAGGAATTTTATTTTTCCATATCATTTGTATTTCTATTCTCATCATAACAACATAAATAAAATCTGGCATAATCATCAGATTCTTCCTAAGAGCACAAAGAATATACAACTCAGATTATTTACATGAAGAAGAGAAATACATTGAAAAAGCTTTCAAACTTTTCCAGTACACTAATTATTTTTCAATGCAAAACAAAAGGCCAATAAAATATTGCAAAACAAAAGGCCAATAAAATATTCCAAAACAAAAGAAAAAAATGGCTTCTGATAAACCCAATGCATAAAAAAAATATATTCTACCAACTAACTCTATCATATCTACAGTTGAAAAGAATCTATCTAAACTCAACATAATATTTGTAACTACCACATCCAAAACAAAAGATTAGTTTAAATAAAAAAAAAGATTAATAGAAAATTATTAAAAAAAAAAAAGTATTAATTCTAAACAAAACAATAAGCTAAAATCTGAAGGGGTTATTTACACCATCACCTGTAATGATTATCACAAAAGATACATAGGAGAAACCTCAAGGAATCTAAATAAAAGATTATATGAACACAAAAGGGACATTTTACAAAATAATACATCAAATACATTGGTTGCCCACCATAACGAGGCTGATCTCAATTTTGATATAAAAATTGCTGCTCTAATCAAAAAAGAATGTATGATGTGAATGTTTGGAGAGTGCCTTAATTGCAAGGTCATCCACAGTAAATTTGTGCCAAGACTCTTACATTTTATCATTCTTGGCAGACCTTCTGATATCACAGTGTGGAATAACTACTTGTTTCTTTATCATTTTATTGACATGATTAATAAACATATTTTTATTGTGATGTGAATTTTTTTCATTATCATAAAGTGTGCTTTTTTTTTCTCAATAGTCAAGTGAATTCTCAGTTAATCAGACACAATCCTATTAGTGAGTTTCACTCTATAAGCAGCGGTTCATTCAATGTGTTGAATACTAAAATCAAATGGCAATTAACATTTTTCACTGGTTTTCAGGGTTACTGGACATTAGGTTTATAAGTCTCAAAAACTCAGTTGTTCTTGTCCTTAAGAGCACATGCCCCAGTGAATATGGACATTGGTTAGTTCCTGTGACTTGATAGCAGTGGTGAACAAGTAACTTACAAGGTTAGAGGGAGATAACTCATGATTTTCAAAAGAGGCACAACTACACAAGAGATGAGAATGATATACCCCAGTGATTGTAATAAAGGATTCAGTTCGAAATTCCTACTCGAGGAAGGCCGGAGCATACAATGGCCGAAACGTTGTACAAATGGCAACAAAGATGAGGACAATAGTCTGAGTAATGTAAATACTGTAACATTTTTCACATATGATAGAATTTATAGGGAAAAACTATTAAAATAATTAAAGTTGTCAGCAGTAACAACAATGCACTTGTTCTTCCAACCAACTCTCTTGATTAAATACATAGAAATTCCTTAATTGGTTTGTTATTGGGGTTTCTACTAAAAACTATTTTTATAAAAAATTTATATAAGAAAAGCATTTTAAAATTTGGTAGTTCCTGCTATTGAATAAAATGCCTTCCCCTCAGCAAAATCACACTTGCTCAATTCTTTTTAAGTTACAGATTTTAATTTCTTTTGTTTTATTTTTTTCATTTGAGCTGAAGTTCAGCCTGCTACAAGAAATATAAACATTATAGCTTAATCTCTGATCATCTAACCATGAATTGACAGCTGGTTAGACACACATGAAAAACAATGAATAAATGACAATAAATCAATAAAGTTGATCAGTCTCTCTATATTTAATCATGGCCAATGAAGCTACATACTGAAGGGTTGCCATTTTATATATATATATATATATATATATATATATATATATATAATGTTTGCACAATTTGTTGCAAAGTTGTTTCTATTGACTAAAGAGATAAGTTTAAATAGATGAAGCATTGGGTATGTATGGGGCCTGCCTTTTGTATCTTTAATGACAATGTAGATATTGAATAATTTTGCCCCTAACTATAATTGGTATAATTGTAAAAAATCTAATATGTTTAAAAAGATGAAATTAAAAAGTCACTTTAGACATTTTTTTTTTTTTTTAATTCCTTGAGTGTTTGGTCTTGAAAACTCCCTATTGGAATGATATCAGTTCTAAAAAAATCCTATTTTATTCATATTCTCTCTATTTAGTTCATTGAATCCAAGAAGAAATATGAATATATATAGATAAGTAATAAATCGTCTAAAGCCACTGAATTGTTGCATCTCTTAGGGATTGGAAGATGCAAATTACAAATTGTAATAGTTGACTGTGTATAATTATGGCTTTGAAAAAAAAATCCAACATTAAAATGAGATATTTAAGTATGAATTGTATATGATCAAAATTTTCTGTGTAATTCAAGTTATGGTTCTAATGACATGGTCTTTCCCCAACTGGCTATTTTTCTTTGCTCTCCCCACCAACCTATTAAAAGCAGCTATCAGCAGCAGAAGCCAAAAAATTTTATTTTAGTTTTCAATTGGTTAAAACTGGTACTTAAATTTCTAAGATTAAAGTACATGTTGGAACCTTGTCTGATGCAAGATAAAGATGCCTTGTAATAAGTCTTGATTTCATTTCTGAGTGAAATAAACTACCTTAACTTTTAATATATTTAACATTCACCCAAGAGTCAAGATAGGTAAGAAATAATGTCATTCAAACTGTCCAGGTAGCTTTTTAAGTACATTTCTTTATCAATAAACACTGAAAATCTTTCTTGTACATTTTTGGGGGAAAGTGCAATATATATATATATATATATATATATATATATAGGCACTCAAGAACTTACAGTCTAAGTTATTTTTTTCTTTTGATAAATGTGCTATTCTTTAGATTGTGGTTGATGTAAGTTCTAATGTACAACTAATGTGTTTGTTGTATATAAAATCCTTTAACAGTTTATCAAATGCATCAACCCGACACAAGTTGAAGCACAAATTTGAACTAAAGAATGCCACACTTGCTAGAAGAGAAAATAAATAACTTAAAAAATTCTTGAAACTGCTGCTATTAAATATTGCCAAAATGTAAATTTGCATCCCTTAATGTTTTTATATCAAAGTCTTGGTATAATAGTTACAATCTGTCTTGGTTCTCAGCCTCATACCAAGTGTGTGTCATGTCTCATCAAGGTCTTGGTATAATAGTCACAATCTGTCTTGATTCTCAGCCTCATACCAAGTGTGTGTCATGTCTCATCAAGGTCTTGGTATAATAGTTACAATCTGTCTTGATTCTCAGCCTCATACCAAGTGTGTGTCATGTCTCATCAAGGTCTTGGTATAATAGTCACAATCTGTCTTGATTCTCAGCCTCATACCAAGTGTGTGTCATGTCTCATCAAGGTCTTGGTATAATAGTCACAATCTGTCTTGATTCTCAGCCTCATACCAAGTGTGTGTCATGTCTCATCAAGGTCTTGGTATAATAGTCACAATCTGTCTTGATTCTCAGCCTCATACCAAGTGTGTGTCTCACATCATATTTTACCCTGTTATAGTTTCTCTTTACATAAAGTCTAACAATATAGTAGGTAAAAATTTATCTAGTATCTCAAATTTTATGATGGTTTAAATATATTCTACTATAAATAGTTAATTCCATATAAAATGAGACAAAAACCATCAAAATGAGACAAAAACCATATATTATTGGTAATGCTGTTCAAAATCAGAGCCCACTTGTCAAGTTAGATTTTTACTCTTTATGTAGATGTCAAAAATGCAGTCCATCCCAAAGTTGCTATAAATTGTTAATTGTTTTATGTTCTTGACTAAAATGACAAGTTGAAATCTTAATAAACTCTTGGGTTGCAAAGTCTTGTATGAATTTATTTTTGTTCGACATTTGGGCCTAGGATGTCCATGGGTAGTGCAATGAATACTGGCTTGGAATGAGAAGTCAGAGAGTCAAGTTCAAATTCTAATTGAATTTGTTGCATTCACTTATGCACAAATACTTTTGGGACAGGTATTAATCCATCTCTTCTCCCTCCAGCTATGGGTTGAATAGCAGGACAGATTGAGTTCTATAGCCTTGGTTGGCAACCAGTCTACTGCAGAAAGAAATGGCAACCAACTGCAGGAAAGTCTGCCAAGTCAGTCATGTCACAAAAGAAACAAGATCACCCAAGCGTGTGTCACATACGGCACTTAACTGACTGACTCGTACCATCAGGTGAATGCCGTTGACATGAATCTCGTCGAATTATGCTAATCTTTTTTATCCTTCACCTTTTGCTTCTCTCCTTCCCACTTAATAATTTATTACTGTCACCGGGCCAATCACTTTTGGTGTAGATATACAGCTTTCACCATGTCAGACAAACTCTTTCTCTTTCTATATTTGTCCCTCATTACAGATCCATTCAAAATTCCAACATCTATCAGCTTGGATCTACTACAAGACTACCAATATGCATGGGTTTAAAAAAAAAAAGTAATTGTAACCCTCCACTAATGGTCAGTTAGTCTGTTTCGTCTTATGATTACTCTTAACTTTATTGCTTATCTCAGTCATCTGTCTGTGCAGTTGGTGTTTAATTGGTGGTTGTCAGCTGACAAGACGTGTTCAGCTGTTACCTCAGTTCTATTTCTTTCAGGTGTTCTTCCTGCATTGATTGTTTTATCAAAACTTTTATTGTCTCTCTAACAGAAGCTGCTACATCAAGTTTTTAAAACTATTTCAACAATTGTTATTGTCATCTTTATCACTCTTACTGTTCCTCTTATCACTAATTGCTTGTCCACTTGTTTTACTCATCAAAATCCACAGTAAAAGTTATCAATCTATTATTGTTAGGCCCACTTTCTATGTCTACAAAATCTGTAATATTCAACCTTCCAATGCTGTCTCCTCCCTCTCCCTCCCTCGCTCAGCCATCTGTCATGTTGTGATTGCCTCTTTTAATCTTACAACTACTGTTGCCTGGATTAGCAAGGCATGGTCACGTGCAAGTTTAATTTTAAAATCTTTTAACCTAAACTTGTGTGTTTAGTTGCTAATCAGGCATTATTTTAGCTTTGTCTGTATTTCACCTTTGCCTGGTCAATTGACTGGTGGAGACTTGAACTGGTTTTACCTATGGATGATATACCACTGAAAAATATGAAGTAAGTTTATTTAATACTTTACATGAGTTTCTTAAAAAGGTAATGGCCTCATTTGCATACTCTCTAGCCAATAACAAAATATAAAATTATTCATGTTATGTTTTATGTGGCCCAAAAAATCTGTTGTTTTTTAATTGTTCTTTGATTTGGCATTTAATCTCAGTAAACAGGTTTATTGTGTATCTCGCTCTCTCTCCCCTTCTCTCAAACTATGAAAGAAAGGTAGGAAGTCTTTATTGTATATATTTAGAAAAAAATCTATTTGTATGGCTCTTATGAATTATCAAATTCATTAAATACTTTTATTTGATATCTTTTTTTTTTATTGAAAAGAAAGCGCAATGTTTGTTTATTTTGAATCCCTAACTATTTTTTTTCTAAGAGTTTTATTTTAACCTCTTAATGACATTGTTATCTGATATAAAAGTCTAAAAACAGGAGAAATATTATTAATAATAACCATATAAAAGTATATTAAAAAATATTAACCAGATGATTTTTATACTAATCACTCATCCTTAAACTTTCAAATATGTATACACACACACACACAAGGGGTTGCCAAAATGTACTCATCCTGACCCCAGATCTAAATAAACATAAAAACATCTTGGTATCTTTCTTGGTCAGGTCAAGAACTTTTCAGCTTCTCCACATGGAGATTATCTCTCTATCTCTCTATCTATCATTAGTGACATAAATTAATGAATATACATATGAGGGTGCACATATTCAATCATCAGGTGCATATTTCAAACTGACAGTTTAAAAGATTTGAATTTCAGTTTACTCGATGTTCGTGGGAATTAAATCTTAAAAGCTACTGCTTTTTAATAACAGGATTAAACTTTTAAATATTCTAAGGTTACAAGTCGATAAAAATTTCAAATAAAAAAAAAATAAAATGCAGGGAGAAGAAATCAAAGGGGTGTAAATCATGAGTTGTAAAAATTTAATTATTCAAATATTTTATGCAGAAAAAATGTGGATAAAAAATTAAAATTTGAAATAAAAATAAAAGAAAAATTAAGAATTAAAAAGTAAAATTCAGAATTAGAATTAAACAATGTCGGGAACAAAAATAAAAGGGGTTTAATTCATAATTTTTAAAAGTAATATTGTGGGGTAAAGAAAGAAAGAAAAGCAAATGTAAAGGGCGATCTATATCAATTTGGGTCTAAAAATTTAATTAAGTATTTTTTCTATGAGAGCATGTGGTTATTAAATCACTTTTTTTTATTAAGCAAATTAGGATTATTGATATGGTTTAAGATGACAAATTTTTCTAAAAGGCATAGATTACATTATCTCCTTTTCCATTGTAATGCTTGGATTTAGCTACAATATTCCAGGTAATAATTAGGTTGTTTTTTAATTTCCAATAATATATGGATAAAGTAGTACTTTTGCTGAATTTACTGTTGTTTAAAGACATGTAGTTATCACCATTAATTTTATTATTATTATTATTATATTTTTATTATGTTTTATTATTTACTATTTATTATGATATATAATTTATTCTGATTAATTGTAATATTGCAGTGATTTAGTATGGTAATTTATATGTATGTTTCTTATTTATATATTGTTACTTGTGTTATTGTAATAATTTTAATACATATATATTTAGTATTCAATTATTTCATTGAAAGATTCTAACCATTATTTTAAAAAAATTACTTTTTATTTATAAAATGTTCGCTTAATATACATTATTTTCACTAGAATTTTAGACAGAAATATATTTCGTTTACGATTCATACTTATATACACATGCATTCATACATGATTCTTTCATACACATACATTCATACATGATTCTCTCAAGTTATTTAGAATAGAAAATTGTTCCATCACTTGATATGGGCATATCTCTACTGACTCATAAATGCACCCATTATTTCTCTCAACACTTTTTTTAATCGTATCACCCCGAGCAAGGCGGTAATGCCACTGATGTGCAGGGGGCTACATAAGAGTAAAAAGATTAAGTAGAAGAGAGTGAAGAGAAAGATGAACCAGTTAGAAAGGAGCAAGAGAAGGATGGAAATACAGGTGTGATGACAGTTGCAGAGTTGGAGAGAAATCAAAGGATATACAGGGTGGTGAAAGAACTAGAGTCAAGTGGTTAATAGATGAGTATTGACATTGCATTTAAATTCCTGGAGGTTGTAGCCGTCAGGAAAGCAAGAATGTGGAAGCCAGTTCCACAGGCGGGAAGTGCGAGAGAAGCTGCATGAGTAGAATTGTCGTCTGCATTTGATTAATCTAACTGTGAATGGGTGGGATCCAGTTGCCAATCTGGTTGCACGAGTAAACACCTGTTGCAGAGGCACCAGTGACTTAAGTTCGTTGAAGCAGAAGCCATGAAAGTATTTATAGAACAGACAAAGAGAGGCCACATCTCGTCGGTGGGGAAGTGGCTGTAGTCGAACTGCCAAGTCAGTACCTGTCACATTACTGATTCTCCTTTGGAGCCTGTCAAGAACACTGAGATGAACAGCAGGGGCGCCTGACCATATATGGCAGCAGTATTCCATGCATGGACGAATGGTTGATTTGTATATATGCAGGATGGATTCAGGCAGGAAAAACATCCTGGCCCGACACAGTGACCCAACCATACATTCATAACCGAGTCTCTCATTTTATTTAAAAAGAAAATTTGTTCCATCACTTGACGCCTGTATACAATACTTGTTACGTATTTTGAACGTAAATGTATTTTGTCACTGTCATTCACACATACTAATGTTATCGGCATATACCCACACTTAGTTCGTCTATGGTTTGGATGTGCTTAACACACATTATTTTCACTTACATATACTTACATTCATAATAAACATCTAATGTTTTAATTACGCATTGGCATACACACTTAAACAGACACAAGTTTTTTTTTCTTTTTACATTTAATATTCATCCATTGCTTTATCACACGTGACATGTATATGACCAATGAAACTATACCTCAATCAACATACTGTCTCTTCAATTTTTAAATCATTCGTCTTTAATAAATTTCTGAAGAAGCTTGTTAAAAGTGAAACCTGTTAGATTAAAGACACTTTTTTCCTACTTGTTCTTTACTTATTCAATTCATATATATATAACAAAAGGAAAAGTTCTCTTGACACATTTCCTCCTCTTGAGGGACTTTATCAAGGCAAATGTAAAGATTTTATTTTGTGGCAAGTCTTTATATACAAGAGCAGAAATGTTATTGGTTTTTCAAAACATTTTTGTTCTTATATATATAAATATTTGGTGCAAAATAAAATCCTTACATTTGTCTTGATAAAGTTCCTCAGAGGATGAAATGCATTAGCTATGATAAATTTACTTTTAGTCTTTATTCATATTGGTTTTTTACAGATATACTCTGAATTTTTTTTTTCAACAATGTAAGTAAATTTACACTTTGGAGATAAATCCCAATTTATCACCATCTAAACATATCTTGAGTTTTCCTCTCAGTGTGTATGTATGTATGTATATATATATATATATATATATAGTGTGTGTGTGTGTATGGGCACATGTCAGAGTGGTTCGAACATTCACTTTCTGACCATGAGACCTGTTGATCCAAGGGCTTTCACCTAAACTTAGCCATTATCAAAGATAATGGCTATTTTTTTTTTTTTCCACTTTTTCTTAAGGATACCTTGATATATGTCACTCATGTAAACTGCACATATCATTTTTTTTACAATTAAGATATTTTCATAGCTTTATCTCCATTTCTTTCACAGATTTATACTAGTTGAAGTAGCTGCCTATGCTAGATACAGAGTAAAGACTTCAATTGAACAAGATGGAAAAAATATTCCTAGGAAGTAATTTCTGTCAGTCAAGTTCATATATATATGGTTAAATAAAATAAAGACAAGAGGAAAACTGTATTTTAAATTGCCTACGCGTTTCGTCCGTGATGGACTTTTTATATATATATATATATATATATATATATAATGAGAAAAAATTAGGCAGACACGTTATTTCATGGTAAATCAGAAGTATAGGCTTATTTCAGGTGAACCATCATCAGCTTCCATCTTTATTGTACAAAAGATTTTACACCAATGAAATTCACAAAGACCCCAAAAGAAACTGGAATAAAAATAAAGATCGCTCCCTTAAAAGAGAAAATTTAGGGAAAAATACATCATTACATCAATTCGGTGAATACACACACGCATTCATACATAAGCATATATATACTCAACATATAATCAAAGAGCACACATAAGAGCGGATGTCAACTTAAAGATACATTATGCAAGTCAGTTAGACTGCTGACACGTAGATTTGAAAAGTAAAGAAAGGGGGTTAGGGGAGAGAGAGAGGGAGATAGTGTTGAAGAGAAAAGGTAAGTATCTTAAAGCATAAACGAAAAGGGAAAGAAGAGAGGAATAAATTTAAATTAGAAAGAAAAGATGATAGGAGAAAATGAAAATAAAAAAATATTTTATATTAACGGTGAAAGGGATAAGAAATTAGTCTAAGAAAATTAAAAATATTTAAGAGACAATAGTCAATCGATCCGTTGTAATCACAAATACCATCACACCACTATATAATCAAAATTATACTAATTATACAGTCAACAAAACAAATATAATACAATATAAAGTTAAAAAAAAAATATATATATATATATAGTAAAGTTTTGTAATTTGCTTGAAGCATTGTATAAAATAGGTATATGGTTATGTCTTGAAGACTGTCACAATGCGTTGAGTAAAATAAAAGAAGGTAAAGAAGTTTTTGGGTATTACCTATTTATTAAACATTAATATTTCGAGATCAAAATCTCATCTTCAGAATGGCAGAGAAGCGTGCATCTGTCCGAGTGTGTTCTTGGCATTTTGGACAGACGTACACTTCACTGTCATTCTGAAGATGATATTTTGATCTCGAAATATTAATGTTTAATAAATAGGTAATACCCCAAAACTTCTTTACCTTCCTTTATTTTACTCAACGCATTGTGACAGCCTTCAAGACATAACCATATATATATATATATATATATATATATATATATATATATATAATTTATTATTAATTATTACGTAAGAACGTGAAAAACTACTACAAAATTGTACATTTTGTTTCGAAATTGAATGAACAGGTAGTTAACAATGATGATTTTGTAGTAGTTTTTCACATGTTCTCACGTAATAAATATTCATTGCTCTATTGAGCACTGTTTTAAATTAATGTTGTGAACATTACAATTTTATTCTTCATTCTTCTTCATTTGTAGATATATGAGGGTGCACATATGTATAGTATTGTTATTCAGGTGTTAATAAAACTGCTCAGTGTATGAACATAGCTGTATTATATATATATATATATATATATATATATATATATATATATTGTCCTACATCTATGACATGACTCATTCTCATGCATTTCTTTCCCTCTAAAGAAACACATGAAACTCTGAGTCGTGCCATAGACGTAGGACAATGTGTGTGTGTGTGTGTGTATATATATATAGGAAAAACTACTAAAAAGTTGAAGTTTAAAAATGTATTTTTTGACAGTATTTATTTATTTCTATTATTATATTTGATATTTCAGACCATCCTCGACCTTTCATCAGGAACAAATGATTTTAAAATTTAAATTAGAAACGTTTACGTGATGAGCGTTCATTCGAGAGATTGTTTACATCACGTGACACAGAAAGCGACAGATTTTTTTTAATATTTGTAAACGCAAGCTCATCCCTAACAATACCTACAAATGTTGTTTTAAAGAAAAGTTTTTAAGTGCATCTAAAAAATGTTTAACTATTGAAATATTTATAAAGATTCAAAACACCTAAGTCTCTATTTAACCCTAGCCTGTATGTATTTAATTTTAAAATCCAGTATTTTTCTTTCTTTCTGCGTGAGTATGTAGAACTAAAATCAGAATCTATTAGTAAATATTTGCAGTTTTCTAATGTGTGTCCCGGTTGATTGAAGTGCACTGCTATGGAGGAATACGGGTTGTTTTTGCGTATGCTAAGTTTGTGATTATTGAAACGGAATCTAAAGCTATATATATACATACATACATACATACATACACAAACACACACACTAGTTATTACGGAAAGTTATAAAATGGATGAATAACTGATGTTTTAATTTATTTGTTTGAATATTATTTTTAATTAATACTTGTATTTGAGTTGATTCTCTGTTTTTAATTAAACTATATATATATACCAGCCTGAATATTTTTGAGAACTCTTGTTAGGAAAATATGCACCATTTGGCAGAATTTGAATTTGTGATCCCTAGAAACACAAGGGAAGCAGTCAATTGATATGATGTGCCTTAAACAGTATTATTTTGTCTACTGGATTGGATACTTGAGAAAACTTAATAAAAAAAATAATATGCCCTTTGGCAGGATTTAAATCTGCATCTCCCTTTACAGGAAGAACCACTATCTGATCTGATGTGCTTTGACTACTCAGCTATGAAGAGTTCCACAATAAAGCAAAGCTTTATTTTTTCCTTTAAAGCTCACTCACTTGTTCAGATTTTTCTCCAAATGCATGTCTGCTTAGTTTTTATTCAAAAGTTAAACAAAGCAATTTTCTAAAGAATTTTATGTTTTGGATATAAAACTAAGCAGATATGCATTTTTGGAAAAATCTGAATGATTATTACTTCTTAATGGTCTATAGGAAATAACTTAATACAATCTAAGACAATGGTTCCCAACCCTGAGGTAAATTACCCCATTGAGGTAATGGATGTTTGGTTTAGGAAGAGGCAATCAGCTTATAATTTCACACTGTGCCAAATTATTAATGAGACAGCATTTCAAAGAAGTAAGTACTTTCCAAACATTAATAGTTCCAACAATGGATGGATAAGAAATCCATATCTTGTGAGTGAAGATATCATTCCTGATGAGGACTATCCAGCAAAAGAAGAATTTCTCAAACTCAGGATGAACAATGCATGGAAGTTTTTGTTTGAGACCAAGTCTGGTCTAGACACCTTTTGGATCTCTCGTCTGCAGGATATACCAATGATAACCTCTAGAGCAGTACAAATTCTCATAGAATTTTCAACCACTTATCTATGTGAAAAAACTTTCTACTGTCCTTGGAATGAAAACCAAGAAACGTAGCAGACTCAATGTGACTAATGATGCCCGAATAGCCCTTACAGTCACAAAGCCAAGAATAAATAAACTGGCACTGGCACAGGCAATACAAGCTCAACACTCACATTAAGAATCACGACTAGGTTACAGCTACTATACCTCTGATTATTATAGATTGGTACTATTGTATTGAATACTTTCCATTAACTTTGTCTACTTTTGATGTATGAAAATATAATTACTTCTTTTCCTATATTACGGGTATTTGTTCATTGGGGTAATGGATAATAGTGAAATTGTATTTTGGGGTAATCACAGCAAAAAGGTTGGGAACCTCTGATCTAAGACATAATGTGGAAAATTATGAAATGCAGTTTGCTTGTTTAAACCAAGTTATTTCACTATTATTTTGGTTATGTATTTGTCTATTATATCTATCAGTCATTGGTTAAAATAAATCGTGCTTATTAGCAATTTAACTCTTGTATACCTACCTATATACAGGAATGGAATTTTCCTATCCTCTTAAGTATATGTACACTATTAGAGTAGATTAGTGCTCATCCTTGATCCAAACTCTCTTTTGGTCAGCTCTCTGCTTCCAAGCAAAGAGAAACTCAGATGAGGCTCCACCGAAGGGTAAAGTCTCGTCTGCGGTGAACAGACAAGAGCCTAACCCAGCCTTAAGCTGGGTCTATGAGAAATGTTTGTTTTTGTTTCATGAAAATAATTTATCAAAATAGAATTTAAAAAAACACAAGCAGAAATAATTTCATTCAACTTCATATGTTTAGTGCCATCTACAAATATTCTATGCACCGTTGATCATCATACGTGAAGCAATGTTTACCACTTGTTAAAGACAATCTATTCATACAAAAAGCAGTATCTGCAAAATATATTTAAATTATTTTTCTAAAATTAATAAAAACAATCTTATTGAATAGTTTAAAAGGTCACTTAGCACAATATCAATATTTGAAAGGTCATGGAACATTAGGATGAGCGTCTTTATTATCTTTCACAGAAATCTTGTATGTACATAAGAAAAAAACTGTAAACTTGGCACGATCATGTCTTCTAAAGTAGACTTGAACCCCCTCACAAAATTTGTTGATAAATTTGAGCAGGTATAGTAAATGTTAGGGGAAAATATTATGAAAATTAAAGAGGCCATATTTTCTACAGACTGACCATAAGATATGTAGGTGAAAAGTTGTTGATTTTGGAGTCATGCATTTGGGTGAGTGAAATAAAATGTTCTATCTGATATAGGGTTAAAATAGTTAGATATATTGAATGTAAGGAAGTATTTATTTAATTTTATAAAAAAAAATTTTATGATACTGTGTGGGTTTAATTTAGAGACAAAATAGGAAAATTACACCCCACTCCCCAAATCAGAATAGTATGGTCTAGCACAAGATAATTTGGCACACTTTCCTAACTCATAAAGGGGAACATTTGAGTCAAATTTCATAGAATTCAGCATCAGATGGGGTAATGGCCTGGTGAATTGACATGGAATGACCCTCTTGGTCAACTCTGTTTCCGAGTGAAGAAGAACCCAGACAAGGTTCTACAGAAGGGTAGAGTCTTGTTTGGGGTGAATAGACAAGAACCCAACCTGGCCTTTAGCAGGATCTTAAGGATATTTTTGGCTTAGCTTAAGGGTTTGGAATCCTCACTTTAATTGACCTTGTGTCACATCTGCCTGGGTAGGGAGGTAGTAAATACCAAGTGATTATAACAACTAGCAGTTCACTAGCAGTCTTTCTACTTCACACAGCGTGTGAGTCTTGTACTTGTTGATATACTATTATTCCCAACCTCTGTTTTGGTGATTACTTACACGGTAACCGTTTAGGGTTATAACATTTATGTAGTCATATCTAGAACTTAATGTGAAATATAAATACTCAATTTTGGGGAGTGAGACCTTAATTTATTGGTTAGGAAAAATTAGTGCTGTCCAAAGATTTAAGCATTTGCTCAAGTTCTTTTTATTAATAGACTAGCTCTAGCCATGTTTCTGTTTGTGAAAATAGCAAAAGTTCTTTTGTTTGAATGTAATTCATTAATTTTTTTTTTTTTTTTTTATAGTTCCTCTAATTCTAAAAATCCAAGCTTATGTATGAGTCAGTGTTCCAGTGAAGAGGAAGAACCAACTGAACGCACGAGTTTGCTGTCCTCCCCTGCCGCAGTGGTTAATCCATCCTTTCCTGCTAACCTTACCCAGAGAACTCCTAACATGGAGATTTATATTGACACTGAACATTCAGACCGGCCCAACCGGCGTTCACAAAGATCAGACATCCATGGTGTATATGAGGTAAATGCTGTTGGCGTTTTCTCTCTCTCAACTAAATTGAATTTTCTTGAGTTAACTGAAATCAAACCACAAACTTTTAAAATATATCTCAGATATAAGTTGTGTTTAATTGTAATAATTTGGATGGAAGAATGTAAATTTGTGAAATATTGATTGCCGATATCTTCAGATAAGATAACACGGGTTTCACTGATCATTCCTCAGTCGTAATGGGTTGGGATAAAATCATGTGGCTATTAGAATATATTCGAGAATACTAAACATTTTTGTCTCATCAGATATGAAGATGTAAATATTTATTTTAAGGAAATGACAATATGTTTCTTTTTTTTTTTTTAAATCTGTATTCTGTAAACTTTTCTCTTTAAATTGTATAGACTGACTTCAACCAAAATTTCTTGTTAATCAAATATCGGGTTGGGACAAAAATTGGTGGCATTCAAACACATTTTTTATATGTTAATGAAACTTATGAGATAAAGGTGACATTTCATTGCATCTTTCTATATTATTCATGCGTAGATCATGAATTTTAAATGATTTTACATTAAAATGAAAATAGAAAATGACATGCATTTTTTGTTATTTGATGTTCTTTTATTTCTGGAAAGTAATTAAAAACTCTGTACAAACAGCAAAAAGATATGTTATTTATAGAGATGGTGCCTTAGCTGGGAGTATTGTTCATTTGTGGAAATTTTGATCTGGAAGATCGAGAATGCTTTGGTAGATTTGTAATTACTGATAACAACCAAATTAAAATGCTGACTAAAAATAATCCAGGTCACATGCATAGAAGTATTTTGCATCTCTCATATGAATGGTCTAAGGCAAATGGAAACACTTAGGTACATTATTGACTCTGTTCAGACTGTTGTCCTCGTCTTTATTGCAATGTTTATGATGTTTCAGCTGTTGTACGCTCCAGCCTTCTTCAGGTGCTAGGAATTTTGAACTGAAGCCTTTATTTTGATCACTACAGCAGTGGTGAACAAACAACTTAGAGAATTGAGTTAAAGAAAGATAACTGCATGGCATCTGGAAGTGGCATGGCACATGGAATGAGAATTATATACTCCAGTGATCGAAATAAAGGGTTTGGTTCTAAATTCCTAGCACTTGAAGAAGGCTGGAGCGTACAACAGTCAAAACATAAACATGGCAATAAAGATGAGAACAACAGTCTGAACAGTGTAAATAATGTAAATACTATCTCATCTCAGAAGTATAGACAAATACATTACTCGCTACACTCTTTGAATACCTCAAAATTTAACAGTGAAAGAATTAATGGACCATATTTCTATCTGTGGTTCTCTAGAGATAATAGTGACTTGTTTTTGTAAAAAGCAATGGTAATTAAAAAAAATAGTGTTTCTTGCAATGTGAAATGAAAAAAATCCTGAAGAAAATGAAAACTTGTCTGTATCCAAAGAAGCTGATACTGTGTGTGTGTGTGATTGGAAGAGCAAAAAGGATTGTACATTTTGTCTTGAATTTAGATTAGTACTTTTCCAAATTGAACCAATTAAAGCAGCTTAAAAGTGAATTTCAAGGACAATATTTAGATATTTGTACATTCAACTATAAATATGCTATTTTGTTCCACAATTTTTTATTATCTTTGAAGCAGTTTTAGGATTTCATCCTCTTAAAACTTGGCATCTTTCTGGATGATGAACTCCTCTAAATGGTTTTTGTTTTGGGCTTCTACAGAATTGAAATTCTTCCCATTAAGAAAATTTTATAAGGTTCAAAACAAGCAATAATCCAAAAATGCATGGTTAAATGTGTATGGCAGGTGTAGGACATCCCATCCAAGATCAATTTCTGCCAGGTCTGCAAAGAGACATGGGGTCTGATGATATCTTCATGGAAGATTACTTGCTTCCAATTGACCAGTTTTCGTTACTTTTCATCAGTTGTTGCATTTAACCTACCCTATTGGAAAAAATTTGAATTCAATGTTCACCTGAACAAAAAAAAACAACCCTATGAACTTTTCTTACAGTCCAGTATATGCAACAACTTTTATCAACATAAATGTATAAACATTTATTTAAAAATTCACAAACTTTTAAAAGTTACAATGACTGTTTTCTTCCTTAAATCCATAGGTTTCATTGTTTATTTTAGAAGGTAAAAATGGAAATTGTGTATATTATTATAGAAATATGCAGCATGTCTTTTCTCCTCTTAGTTACAATTAACTGCTCTGCTCTTGTTGTAATTGGCTACAGAGTTAACTGCTCTTGTTATAGTTGGCTACGGAGTTAACTGCTCTTGTTATAGTTGGCTACAGAGTTAACTGCTCTTGTTATAGTTGGCTACAGAGTTAACTGCTCTTGTTATAGTTGGCTACAGAGTTAACTGCTCTTGTTATAGTTGGCAGAGTTAACTGCTCTTGTTATAGTTGGCTACAGAGTTAACTGCTCTTGTTATAGTTGGCTACAGAGTTAACTGCTCTTGTTATAGTTGGCTACAGAGTTAACCGCTCTTGTTATAATTGGCTACAAATTTAACCGCTCGTGTTATAGATGGCTACAAATTTAACCGCTCGTGTTATAGATGGCTACAAATTTAACCGCTCGTGTTATAGATGGCTACAAATTTAACCGCTCGTGTTATAGATGGCTACAAATTTAACCGCTCGTGTTATAGATGGCTACAAATTTAACCGCTCGTGTTATAGATGGCTACAAATTTAACCGCTCGTGTTATAGATGGCTACAAATTTAACCGCTCGTGTTATAGATGGCTACAAATTTAACCGCTCGTGTTATAGATGGCTACAAATTTAACCGCTCGTGTTATAGATGGCTACAAATTTAACCGCTCGTGTTATAGATGGCTACAAATTTAACCGCTCGTGTTATAGATGGCTACAAATTTAACCGCTCGTGTTATAGATGGCTACAAATTTAACCGCTCGTGTTATAGATGGCTACAAATTTAACCGCTCGTGTTATAGATGGCTACAAATTTAACCGCTCGTGTTATAGATGGCTACAAATTTAACCGCTCGTGTTATAGATGGCTACAAATTTAACCGCTCGTGTTATAGATGGCTACAAATTTAACCGCTCGTGTTATAGATGACGCCAGAACATACAGAAGTATAAAAATAGATTTGATAGTAAAAATACCAGCAATACATTTTTTAATAAAAAAATATTACCAGTAAACCTATAAACTGATTTCTTAGAAAAAATACACATTATATTCATTTGAACCTATCCTAAAAGTCTTGTCAACATTAAATAATCCATTGAGGTTGATCTGCTGCAAAACGAAATAAACCAAATCTAAAATTCACTATCAAGTTTAAAGCAATGAAATTATTTTTTCAGAGTTACGGCCAAATAAAAATAAATCATCTTATATGAAAGCAAAATGCAACTTTACTGGATTCAATAAGATCTTTCAATCATTTGTGTCAAACGATGATCAAATTTATTTTTTCCACGATTCTTTTTAGTTTTAAAAATGCCTCTTCATGTGAGAACAAGATCGAAGAAAAGTTGATGTATTTTTTTTTCTTTTGAAATCTGAAAATTTTGGTAGAGTATTTCTGAAAGGTTGTTTCTTTATTTTTTTATTTAGAATGAACGTGAAATAGAAATTGAAAACCCAGAAGTACCCGAAGCCAGCCTCCCAGTTCCACCAGCACGTAGGAAACGTAGTAGCAACCCTAGTGAAGAAGATGAAGAGACATTGTTATATGGAGCGAAACATGTCATTATGTTGTTTGTCCCAGTTACTTTGTGTATGATTGTCGTTGTAGCAACAATCAGTTCAGTCAACTTCTACACAGAACAAGGAGGCTATCTGTAAGCTTTTTATTTGTTTTTTTCGTTTTCATTGATGTTACCTTATAGAAGAAAAAAAAAACTTTTGTTGCTATCAGTCAGTTAAGTGCCATACGTGATACACCCTTTGGGTGATCATGTCTCAAAAGAGATATGACTGGCTGGGCAGAAGATTTTCCCGCAGTAGGTTGCCATTACTTTCTGTGGTAGACTGGTTGCCAACCAAGGCTATAGAACCCAATCTGTCCTGTTATTTATCCCATAGCTGCAGGGAAGAGATGGATTAATACCTTTCCCACAGGTATTTGTGAGTAAGTGAATGCAACATTGTCCGGTTGGCTATTACCAATTTGATTGTGAAAAAGTTGCTTTGCATAATAAAATCTGACATCATTTCTATACACTGTCAACATATTACTCTTCCATGAGATAAATGCAAGAAACTGTTAGATTTATATTGTAACTAGCAGTATAGCTCGGCGTTGCTTGGGTGTAATGAAAGCTTTAAAACTAATCCATGGTCCTGGAGCTCAGACTCTTTTGGACGTTGGCACGAAAGACTAAAAAGCAATAGTTGTTTCCAGTTAAAGCGAAACCATAGACTGAAAGAAAAATGAATGGATGTAAGTCAAATTTTGATTTCTGGGTATCGATATCAAATAAGTTTTTTTGTCGTAAACTGAATTTTGAAGGCTAAATAAGTCCTCTGAGTAAATGGTATCATGGCTAAGACTAAGAACTACAATTATACCTACTTAGAGCCAAACCCGAAGCAAAAACTAAAATAAAAGGGCTGAAAAACTGATTTTGATCAGGCCTGGTAGGATATCAGGGTATCAATTTCCAATATCAGAGTCAAATAAGTCATCCAAGGATAAACTAACCTAAGTAAGTCCATGAAAACTTATTGTACGCATCAGGAGTAAAATTGGAGAAGATGAGTTATATTGATGGCTGAATACCGGTTTTTGATCAAATTCGAAAGAATATCGGGGGGTATCGATTTCTGATATCGGGAATATTATCGATTTTCTGCAACAATCTATTTTTTGCAAGAATTGCAACCTTGAAACTTCTGAATATCTTTTATGTCTTTGTCTATGAGTGTATCAAATTTGATCAAAATTGGACCACTCCTCTTATAACCCAATTTTTTTGATTATCGATTTTCTATATTTATCGGGGTTACCTCGACACAGAAGCTAGCTAAGAACACTCGCAGACGCTTATAGTACAACTGTGTAAATTTTCAAGAAAATCGGTTCAGCCGTTTTTGAGTCTATAGGTAACAGACACACACAGAGACAAAGTTCCATTTATAAATAAGTTTAGATTTAGATTAGATTAGATTTAGATTATCATGATGTCTATTGAAATGACAACATTTTTTACATAAGATTGATCACCTCTGCCTAGAATTAGTAGGGAGAGCAGTCTGTGAAAAATGTTGCGCACACACACACACACACACTGCATTTTGTATACTAAAACTCTTGTCTAATAGACATTTCCTAAAGCAGATTTAGACGGTTCAATTTATGAAAAACTTACAGCCATATTACAATGAAACACCAGTTCTTGTAAGATCACTGAAGCTAAGTAACATGGGAATATCAGGTGCTGTACACTTGGATGTGCAGGTGGTGTAATAGATAACAACTCTGAATTGAAAATCAGAGAGTCAAGTTCCAATTTCAGCCACATTCATTATTATTCATTTACATGCAAATGCCGTTGAAAAAGGTATGAATCCACCTCACACAGCTATAGGTTAATTAGTCAGTCTTGAATGAATACTCCATTATGATCTAAAAATATTTTCTGACTTTAAATAACCTGCAAAAGATTGACAAGCTGTCAAGAACAAGTCAACCAATCAATATATGAAGGTTTTCAAATTGCTTTGTAGTTGATGTAAAGATTAACTCACCACCATGCAAATTTTGTTTAAAATAAAATGAACTTCATAGTTCCTATTAATATTTTTAAAAAAATAGCTTTTATATAGATACTAAAAAAAATTTACAGTTTAATCAGATTTGCATGGACTCCCACAAGTACAGGGTGCGATGGGTAAATTGTCACCATTTTATATTTTTAATTCCAAGCATGTGCATTCTTTGTTTTTGATTTTATTGACTGCACAATATAGTAGGGTCAGTTGGGCACACTCTGAGAAAAAGAGCACCACAACGCAATTCATTTCATCAGAAATTTGGAAATGACATGTTGCATTGCTTGGCATTTGTGCTGGGTGTCAATCTGGCAACAGTGCGGAGGATTCAGAAAGTTGGAAGAGTCTAATAGTGATTCCGAAGGTATTTGGAGTATAGTAATGAATGTTGGTCAAGACAATATGAGTAAAATATTAAAAATATTAGCTCCAGCTGCAAAATCCTTTTCGGAACTTTTGCTTCAGAATCCAATTTACAAGTGACAGATAAACTACAAACTAAATCTTATTAGAATAAAAATGTCTTGCTTTCCCAACTGCTGATTCTCATATAACATTAGTCTCTCAACTTTCACAATTACTAACCTGTATTAGATAGGCTCCTTCCATACCCACCCCACGCTTCTAATGTGGGTATTGTCTCTTGTAGTATTTCAGTTAGTTTTCTCTTTTAACTGTTACCATCTGCATGGAATCTGCTTTTTTTTCTATCTTATGGCTTACAGCCATATCATGTTGAATACACTGATTGTAGAATCACCAAAGCACTCGAGCCTAGAGCGGAAATACCAGGTGCTGTATGCTTGGATGTGTGGATGGTGTAATGGATAACAGCTCCAAATTGAAAATTGGAGAGCCAAGTTACAATTCCATTTGGGTTCATTATATTCGCTTATCCACAGATTTCTTTTTTTTCCCCAGCTATGGATTAATTAGTAGGACTTGAATCCTTTAAATAACTTGAAAAAGGTTAAGCCATGAAAAAGCAAAACAAATCAATCAGTCTTGTTCCTTAATCAAATATTAATCACATACATAATTTTTTTTCTTGTGACTTTTTTTATCCAGTAAGTTTAAAATTATTAATTCTATATGAAATATCAGTAATATCTCTTGTGACTTTTAGCAGAAAAGGTTAATTCTATTTGTTATTATTGGGTTTTTTGTTTTGTTCATCTTTAATTTATAATTTATTTTAATATTAAAAAATTTATATTAGAAAAACAGGCTAAGAAAATGTTTCTGAAAATTATTTTAATCGAATGTGCAATACTGCTTGTCTTGTATTATTTCTAACTTTATCTTCATTTTATTTTATTTTTTAGCATCTACACACCATTCCACGAACAAACAGAAGATTCTGGAACCAAAGCATGGCAGTCTTTTGCAAATGCTTTTATTCTTTTAGGAATTATTGCTGTGATGACAGTCTTTCTGCTTCTCCTCTATAAATATCGATGTTATAAAGTAAGTACTGCACGCTTATTAAAAGAAAAATCTGCAATTTTTATCAAACTAAAAACCAATAAAATGAATATTTCATAGCATTAACTGATTTGTTTAGTGTAAATGTTTTCTGTTCAATTAAAACAACTTAGCAGCCAGTACTTTATTATTCTTTGTTCCATACTTAAAAGCAACTTTCAATAAGAAATTTAAATATCACTGGATTGCAAGGATCATGTAATAAATGTCATATGTGGCCCAAACTCAATAGCTACATTCTCTTCTAATATTATATTTCATGTATGGTTAGGTCTTGAAGGCTGTCACAATGCGTTTAGTAAAATAAAGGAAGGTAAAGAAGTTTTTGGGTATTACCTATTTATTATACATTAATATTTCGAGATCAAAATCTCATCTTCAGAATGGCAGAGGAGCGTGTGTCTGTCCGAGTGTGTCCGTGCCTTTCAAGAAATGGTCATTCCTGGCTGCTACTGCTATCATTAATTGTGGCGAATGCTTGTGTGTGTGTGTTAGAGCATGTGTGTGTGCATGTAAGTGTGTTAAAGCATGTGTGTGTTTGTTTATGGTATATATATATATATATATATATATATATGTGTGTGTGTGTGTGTGTGCGCGTGATTTATAGTTGGGACCTTTTTCTGGTCTGATGATATTGGTCTGCTTTAATATGTGGTTCAAAACCTAACCATACACCTAATATACACAATCCTTCAAGCGAATTACAAAACTTTGTTATATTTCATGATTATAGATAATTTTTAAAAAACAAAATCTGATTGGGGCTTCACCTGCTGATGAGTCTTTTAAATTCACTTGCTCATCAGCTCATTTCAATTTTAAAATTTTCCATCTAAAACATAAAACAGGCCAAATCAAAACACATTGGTTGTTTACAGTAACGAAACTGACCACAATTTTTGTTGTGGAGTAGTTTTCACACTGAAGGTTATAATCATGCTATGTCGGTTGCTAATCGACTTAATGCACCCAAAATGTTAGGAACTTGGTAATCTTCCACTGAAAGCTGACTCCTTAGTATTCAGCTAACTGCCGACTAATATCAACTGCCTAGTAGTTCTACTGAACTCCAATAGAACTCTAAAGAATTCCTATGAACTTCCCAAGAACTCCTCAGAACTTCTCAATATTTATTGTATGAAAAATACAATTGTGGCACAAGGCCGATGGGGGTGGGATCAGGTTGGTCTTCAGTACCTATCCTATACTTAGCTAATTCGACTCACGATCCAAACATACTTTACAATTTTCTCATCCACCACAAGAACATGTCCATCATCATTCAATCCTTCATACACCAAAACACCTCAAACATACCAGTGACCTAAAAAACACAAAAGAGTATAAAAATTTTATTTTGAATAATGGATACAAAAATATATTTAAAAATATATTATGAAATGATATGTGGGGAGGGGCATGACATAAATTCCCAAAATAATATTAATATAGGAGGGAGAGTCCATTATCTGAGGGATAGGTGTGTTTCACCATAACAATTTTGACAAAAAATGCTACTTTAATTGAAAGAGAAAATAATTTACTAAGATGAAAATGTGTAAGTGTTTTAATTACTAGTTCAGTGACAGTAAATTTGTGTCAGGGTTCTTACAGCATTTCACCATCTCATGTGACTTATTTAAAAACAAACATGATGGAAATGGATAGAAGACAGAGAAATTTGGCTTGATTGCAAAAAAAAAAAAAGTTATTTCAACCTCAAAAAAGTTGACTTTCTAGAGGTTACACTTGACTTAGTTAACAGTACTTACCATATGTAAAACGTAATGCTAACCCTATCTACATACATCCTAAATCAAATCAATCCCCATCTATTATTAAACATATAACACATTCAGTTGAACACAGAATAAACAATAATTCCTCAGCTGAAGACATTTTCTATCAATGTAGTCATTACAACACAGCTCTAAAAGACAGTGGTGATAAATGCAATGATATTGAATATCATGGCTTACGGCCTATCACGTTGAATACACCAGTTCTGGCTCAATCACCGAAGTTAAGCAACGTTGAGCCTGGTCAGTACTTAGATGGGTGACCACTTGGGAATACCAGGTGCTGTAAGCGTTTATTGATGGATGTGCCTTGTGGTGCAGTGGATATCGGCTTGGAAAGAGAAATCGGTGAGCCGAGTTCAAATTCCAGCTGAATACCCTGCATTCACTTAAGCACTGGTACCCTTGGGAAAGTTATTAATCCATCCCTGCCCTCCAGTTATGGGTTAAATAACAAAGGTAGGACTTGTAGACCCTACTCTTAAAAACAAATCCCAATGAATCTTGATACACGAAAAGAAAAAAGTATTACTAGACACAAAACTTATATAAAAACAACAATAATTTGTTGAAAGAAAAAAGTATTACCAGCAATAAATAAATAAAATTTAGTTGGCAATAAATGACCTGCCGAGGTTGATATGCCATAAAAGCAAAACAACCAACCAATTAAACATTATAAACAAATTAATCATAATATCAAACATAATCGAAATAGGAAAATAATTTGGTACACACCACCATTTAACCAAATGGTTAGTACCAAGTAATAATCTAGTTCAAAAACACTTCCCAAATAATAATCCCCTTAGCAAAATTTTTAATAAAAATACACTGAAACTTAGTTATATTGCACTTATAATCTTGCTATGATTATAAAAAAACACAATAATAAAATCCTAAAACAAACATTATGATATTAACTATAACCAACTTAGCATAAATAATAACACAATTTCCTACAATTGTCATAACTCTAACGTATGTCCTTTACAAAATACATGCCTTTACAGATTCAATAGTATACCATTTCCATTAATGAAAATTCTAATCTTATCAAACATTATATTGGATGTACTAAGAATAATTTTAAGTCTTGATTTTATCAGCACAACTTATCTTTCAATAATAAAATTCTACTTCTCTCTCTAAATACTACTGGCAACTGAAAGATGCATATAAGACTCCTACAGTTAAATGGAAAATATTAACCCATTTTAACCTAGTGTCCTCATTTGAGAACGGCATAAAAAACTATAAAAAATAATGGGTGTAAACCATTATATAAAACCATTATTATATATAGGTAGTGAGGACATATTGATTCATCAATAAAATTACCTTCCAAATATTGCCTGATTGGAACAAAAATTCTTGTGATCTGTAAATGAATTTAATGTTCTAAAACCTGAGGACACTGGGTTAAAATGGGTTAACTAAAGCTAGAACATGTAAATCATTACATAAAATATGTTCCTTTGTTTACAAGAAAAAATCCGTACAATAAAATTCCCCAAAACTGACTTATTGAACCAAACTAATGAAATCACTAATTTTTGCCATCATAGAATTTTCCATAGTCTTAAATATATCTTAAATTATCTCAATTTTATATTAATATTTTTACTATTTTTCCTTAAATTTTAGCTTACGTAACTGGTAATTTTTTTCATTACTATCATTCTTTTTATTTGTACTTATTAACAAATTTATTTTTTGATTGTTTCAATTTTTCTATCGCCTTAGTCTTTCCTTTTCCTTCTCTTCTCTTTTTTCTTTTTTCCTTTAAAATTTTTTTTCTCCTTTATCTTTTTCTCTTTTTTAATTGTCTGGCTTTCTGTGGCAAAACATTGAAACACTACTGTCTATGAGTCTTACACATACCATTCTTAAGAATATCATAGCCTCCCAACCCCACTTAATTCATCTCATTGGATGACCTCTTCATTCTCATGTCTATTTATTTGTTTACTTTTTTATTTTTTAAAATCTCCTTATCTATATATATATATATATATATTACCAAGTAAATTAACCAGATCTTACTGCCTGATGATGGTGTTTTAACACTGAAACTTTTTAGCTTTTGAGTTGCAGTATGCTATTATAATAATAATTTATATATATATATATATATATATATACACACACACACATTATTATTTTATGACTTAAGCTCAACTTGGAGTTTCATGCATTATGCAATCATCAGGTACATATTATGAACTGCTATGATATACACCTGATGATTGCATAATGCATAAGATTCTGAGTCATGCTGAATACATAGGATAAAATGTATATCTATTAATATATACTTTTTGTTCTGTTATATTGCATTGTGAACTGTTCTGTTAACAGCTCCATTTTTATATATATATATATTAGTCATCTACATACAAGCCCATTTTGCTGTATCACAGCTCATCAGTGTGGCTAGACATATCCACTTGCTTCTAGCCGGGATCGAAACTCGGCCGATTTGGTGTCAGTCGGAGTCTCTATTCCCTAAGCCATTGGCATATGGCATCGGAGAAGGGAAATTTTAACGTCTTGTATATAAGCAGTGTATACAGACACCAGTCACTGAGAGAACTCAATTAATTTCTGAAGAGTCACGCATTATAGCCGAAGTGGAAACTGTCTTTAAAAGTTTCTTCTCCAGAGAGCTCATATATATACATCCATACTTATATATAATTAATACAAGTAAAAAGTTTGTCACTTAGCTGATTGATGCTACCTACAGCATCTTGACTGCAGGGTTTCATAGATGAGCCCTTTGGGAATTACTACTTCCACTCATCAGGGGTTATCAATAATTCTCAAATTTGTTTTTCATATGCATTTTTCATTGGTGCAAGTTCTTTCTTTCTTTTTTTTTTTCTTTTTTTTTTCTTTTTTTTTTCTTTTTTTTTCTTTTTTTTTTCTTTTTTTTTTCTTTTTTTTTTTTTTTAACATAGTTTATATGTGTGCTCTTCTGTGTAGATGTTTATATGTGTAGAATATTGTGATTATTTTTTTTTTTTCACTTTATATTCACTCTGTAACATTTTTGTTCTTTTCTTTCTAAAAGAATAACATGTGTAAACAATTTGTCTTATTTTTTCTTTTTTGTTTCCTTTCTTTTTTCTTTTCTCTCTTTTTCTTTAATATTTAATTGGTCTTTGTCTAGCAAAATATTGGCAATGTTTTTTTTTAATGACAAGCAATGAAGATGTACTATGTTGTTCTCCTTTCATTATATTGTCTTGAAGAAATAAATGTGAAAGCTGAACATTGTATAACTTTCAAATCTAAAAAGGTGTTTTAACAAGGGAATTATCAGACATTGTTGCTGTTGTTATTTACAGATCATTCATGGTTGGCTGATAATGTCATCACTTTTGCTGCTGTTCATGTTCTCCTACATGTATTTAGGGTAAGAATCGCATTTCTCTATCTACTTTTACTATTCTTGATATAGATTGATTGTTTCCTGTCACGCTGACATAGATAATAATGTTTGACGGCTGCTTTAATAAGCATGCCTAAATGTCTAGTGATGGCTTAAGTTTTTCATTAAAAAAAAAAAAGAGAAAATAAATCTAAAGCCTACACTGGAATTTGAACCCTGTTCACTGATTTCAGTTTTGACAAAGTTTAACAATTGTACCTACAAAAAAAATACTTGTGTCAAAAGGAGAGTTTTTCTGACATTACTGTATACTCCCTTGGTAGTTTTTATTTTTTCAGAAAGCTATTTTTAGAATTTTAATAAAGCCCAGATGTATAAACTGGATTCATACATTTTATTTTTATCTTGAGAATTCATAACAAAAATGTTATGCCTTCTTTATTTATTAGTCTATTTACAAGAATAACTTTTATATTTATAAGATTGAAGATAAGGAGACAATAAATGACACATTTCATTGATGGTAGTTTCTGCTTCTTCAAGTCAGAATAAAAGACAGAACTCTCTAAGGAAAATATGTTGGGATTTTTGAGAATAAGAGGAGCCATAAAGAAGAAAGTTTGTTTCAAACAATCTACTTTCTGGTTATTGGATCTGATAATTTAATTTATGATCCCACTTATCCAAAAAAATCCCAATGCCTTTTCCTGACATAAAAAATCTTAAAATTTTCCTTGATTTTGTTTGTCTTTACAAGGCAGAAAGACAAAAATGGATAATAGATTAGGAAAATTGTTTTGCATCAGTTTCATAACTGAAGAAAACTTGTTGATGTAAATTTGAAACTCAATGAATTTCAGGTGCCATTTTGTTTATTTGAAAATTGGTGTTGTTGGGTATAACCTTCAGAAACCAGCTAAGTTAAAATTTTGAATATCTTCCAATTTAGATATCTGTAACATATTTTGTATACCAGATACTGAAATACCTTTCTTGGATTACTTTAACTAGCTTCATATTTTGAATATATTTATTTGATAAACTAGCAGTATAGCCCAGCATTGCTTGGATGTAATAAAAGCTTTAAAACTAATCCATGGTCCTGGAGCTCAGACTCTTTGGACGTTGGCACAAAAGACTAAAAAGCAATAGTTGTTTCCAGTTAAAGCAAAACTGTAGACTGAAAGAAAAAAGAATGGATGTAAGTCAAATTTTGATTTCCTGTTATCGATATCAAATAAGTTTTTTCATCGTAAGATAGATCTATCGCCCGGTTCACACTCCACCCACGTCTATTGAACAGGTGAAGAGGCTCATCCCTTGTTCCCTGTTTAGGATGTGGTTTCCGGCTTTTCTCTTTTCCAATCTTCTCACTTTGGTTTCTTTTTTTTTTTTTTTCAATTGGAGTAGATAGATCTATCTATCGCCCGGTTCACACTCCACCCACGTCTATTGAACAGGTTAAGAGGCTCATCCCTTGTTCCCTGTTTTGAATGTAGTTTCCGGCTTTTTCTTTTTCAATCTTTTCACTATTACGTAGCCCCCTGCACATCAGTGGCGCTACTGCCTTGCTCGGGGTAATACGATTAAAAAAAAAAAAAATACAGTTTTGTCTTTGATTCTGACCTGTAAAAGATGAAACCAACAGAGACTTTTCCATTTTGTCTCATCAATTCTACTTTTGTTTTCAGATACTTTTATACATGTTACAAACACACATTTGTAAGATTAATGCAATAGTTATTATTTATCATATTTATGAAGAAATAAATACGAAAACAAATTTTTTAATTCATAGCCAATAATGTCACCCAACAAGTCGATCCTTGTTGACAAAACAATAATGTAGCCCTATGACCTGCATAGGTTTACAAGTTCCTTCAGACCAATATGGAAACCATATAGCTGACTACTCACTCATTAATGTGTTACTTGTTTTGTCCTGGCATGGTTCCACTCAGCTGGCCTTTATCTCTTCACAACTATTCACTCATATTCGCTATGTTGTGCTTTTGTTCACTGATGAAGCAAACTTGAAGTGAGGACTTGTCTGGCAGCAAGGAGTTACACAAAAAAAAATGAATTCTTTGGGATAAATAATTAACTTTGATTAAAAATGTAACAACAATTTGGTTTATATATAATTTGTTATATACAGCTGTACTAACCCTTCCCACTTAAAATCAAATCACATTGAGATCCCCTATGGAGTCTGCAATTTGTTTTAGCAGTAACTTAAATTTTTAAGTTCTGGTCTCAGAGCTGAAACAAGATCTTGGTCAGAAGGTCTCAGCAAATGATGTGGATTGTGGTAGCAGTAGTGTGAGGTCACTCTGTGTGTCTCCTGACAGCTATCCAAAATCTACAGCTAATATGGAGTCCTGCATCTGGTAGGGATTGCGTTGACCAGGTTTTGAGTTTGGTTGTTTTCTACCCTTAGTATCAACCTTTTCCTAAAATTCCATATTCTCAAAATATATTTACTCAGGTGGTTTTCTAAATCTGGGGTTGTCCAGCCCTCTTTTGAGAGTGGTCAGAGGAATCAAGCTGTCCTTCAACTCCGACTCCTTTCATGTTTCATCTCGTGTTACTGCTCTATATAGGTAGTGTTAATCTCTCTCTCTCTCTCTCTCTCTCTCTCTCTCTCTCTCTCCCCCCCCCCTCCCCCCCCCCTCTCTCTCTCTCTTCCTCCCTCTCCTCCTTTCCTCTCTCCCCCCCCCCTCCCCCTCCCTCCCTCTCTCTCTTCCTCCCGCTCCTTTCCTCCTCTCTCTCCTCCCTCCCTCCCTCTCTCCTCCCTCCCTCCCTCCCCTCCCCTTCCCTCCCTCTCTCCCTCCCTCCCCCCCCCCTCCCCCCCCCCTCTCCCTCGGACACCATCCTGTTATGAATTCAAACTTTCTAAATGCATAGGCAAAAGCAAAAAGGTATTTTCAGTCATTAATCTTTCTTTATCAGCTTGTTCCCTGCTGGTTGTTTCTAGACCACTCAAGATTTATCATGGGTATGAAAGAAAATTATCCCCTATCTCAAAATTTTATCAACAAAGACCACACAGTTTTTCTTTGTCCATGGTCACTCCAAAATAGTAATTAATTTTTTTCTATATCACTTGTATCCAAAGAAATCTGGAATTAATGTTGGATATAAAATTTTTCTGGACAAATATCACAGAAATTATAATGAACAAATGTGTCAGACTGGCCTCTGTCTCCATGGAAAGTACTTCTCTTCTAGATGGCTGATTCAAAACGGTTGTTTGTTTTTTATGGCCCTTTCGTCCAAAGAAATCATAAATGATATTCCGGCAATCACCTGGTTTCCTTTATCAATAACATATGTTTTCTTCTATTCTTCAAGGATATATTTAATGATCTCCCTCTTAATGGCAGGAAGTGGGAGCTACAAGTTGTCTTGGTTTTGCTCTGGGTTTAATTAATTCTCCTTGGAATTATTTTAAAATCTTATTTTTTTCAATACATTTGATTTTTAATTTTCTTCTCAACTTTACAATCCATCTTCCTGCATATCTCAATAATTATCCTTCCGCTAGTAGGACTCTTTCCTCATCTTTCCTCATCTTTCCTCATCTTTCTTTTTTCTTTTTAGTTTGATCAGTCTCCCAGTGTTACAACATAATGATGAATAACTAATTATACATTTTTAAAACCTGAATTTTTAGAGCATTTTTTTTATTTGTTTTTGCCAAATAAAATCACAAAAATAAGAAGAAAGCATCTGGATTCATACATTTTTTTTTTTTTTATTAAATATTGTTGGCAAAAATATTAATAGCTATTAGATTGTTTACTTACAAAATTAATTTGGTAAAAAACGGGTGTATAGAATGATTGTGGTGTCACAAGAAAAACTATCCTTTTTGACACACTGTTTTTTTGTTTTTTTTTTTTTTTTTTTGTGTGAGGTCATTTGCTAAACGTTACCTCATTTTCTACCGTGATAACCTTTATATCAACCCCACACTCATTTTCAATATGGCTTGCATTTGTCAACCTGTCAAATACAATTTGTATTGTAAAAAACTTTCATTGTCAATATATGCTCTTTTAACTAAAATGTATTAAAACTTGCTTTCATGTTGTAAAATGCAAGTAATAATGTTGATAAATATGTGTGGGTAGTTATAACTGTCGAGGTATTAATTATGTCAGCATTTGAGCTGAAATACATAAATATTGGAAGTAGTATTGCTGTCAGGATCTGACACCCAATTCTGGTACCCAATTTTCATAAACACTTTTTTTTTTCTCTGTTGGTTCATAAAACAAAAATAACAAACGTGTGCTAACAAAGGGTAAAACTTTTATCTTAAAAATTTTCTTTCAATTAAAATGTAATTTGCGAATCTTTCATACTCTAAATGTGTTTCTTCCTTATTTTTGACAATGTTTAAGTAAGTAATAAGAATATTTTTCATTTCTTTTATTTTACTCACACTTTTTATCTTTTTCAGAGAAGTTTTAAAAGCATACAATGTTCCAATGGATTACATTACAGTAGCTATTTTGATGTGGAACTTTGGGGTTATTGGTATGATTTGCATTCACTGGAAAGGTCCATTGTTACTCCAACAAGCCTACCTCCTTATGATTAGTGCCCTGATGGCTCTTATCTTTATTAAATATCTTCCTGATTGGACAACTTGGGCTGTTCTTGGAATCATGGTCTTTTGGGGTAAGAATTTTGAATTTACTCAACACTTGTCTTTCTTAATTGGCTTTTGTCCTAATCAGATTGAGAACTTGTTTTTATGAGTGCCTTTTTTTTTATCGTTAATATATCAGGATTTGATTTAAATCATCAGAAGGTTTTGGTAAAAAGGAGAAAATATTGAAATGAGGTAAAAATGTATAAAAACACCCAACCTTGGAATCTTTGTTTCTAAATAGTAAATTTTCAAATTCTTTTTACCCTGTAAAATTTTTTTTTCTTTTTCTTTTAATGAATAAAACAAAGATTGTTTTTTTTTTAAAAAAAACTTTTTAATAGTTATTTTTATACACCATTTTTTACTTTTTAATCCTTATGTTGTGGATGTGCATTGTGGTGCAGTGGATATCAGCTCAGAACAAAAAATCAGAGACCTGAGTTTGAATTCCAGTTGAATTCATTAAATTCACTTACATGCAGTTACCCTTTGGGAAAGGTATTAATGCGTCTCTTCCCTGCAGCTATGGGTTTAAAACTAGATTGGGTTCTATAGACTTGGCTGGCAACCAGTCTACCACAGAAAGTAATGGCAACTTACTGTGGGAAAATTTCTGCCCAGTCAGTTATGTCTCTTTTGAGACATGATTGCCCAAATGTATATCACATATGGCACTTAACTGACTGTTGTGGTGTGGATATATTTATCTATCTTTATAATGTATGCATTGTTAGCTGTTGATACACACACCTACATGTGTGTAAGTGTGTATTTGGGCAACAATCCTTCTTTTATACAAGTTTTATTGAAGACAATTGATATGGCATTGCAATCAAGTTTTTTATTTATTTATATTTTCTTGCATTCATACGAATGTTTTCTTAAAACATAATAGTGCACACTATAACCTGTTCTGTTACTTTTTTATTGACTGTTAAATGCCATTTAGCTTGGTCGATGCTGTAGACGATTTCATCAAAATCAAACTGCCAGAGCCCATAAGAAATCCCTATCAATGTTTTTATAGTCACTTTTTTCCACTAAATGGCAATTTTCTATTTCCCAAAATGAGCCAACATAGTCAAGACATCTTACAATGATGCTTCAGTGAGAGTGTTAGCCTAAACCTAAAATACCTATACTTGTTAAATTTTAATGTATTTTACTTAATTTAGTAGAAATACAAAGGTTCCCCCTTAATTTTAAAATTGTAGTGCCTAAACAAATTCTGCAATTCTTTGATGTGTTATGAACATTTTAAAGATGTCCTATGCCTGATGGAATGATTTTGGAAGTTTTCTTCCCCACCAAAAAATGCTAAATTGACTGATAAATTTAAAAAAAAAATTTTTCCCCCTCCATAATTTTCTTCTGTGAAACAAATGAATCTCCTTATGTTTGGATAGATCTTGTTGCTGTACTGTGTCCAAAAGGTCCTCTTCGTGTTCTGGTAGAAACTGCACAACACAGAAATGAAGACATTTTTCCTGCTCTGATATATTCCTGTAAGTATTTCCTTATTTACATGCAAATAGCTAACACATTTAGTTAAGTATATCACCCCATACACCCCCCCCCCCATTACATTTTTTGGGAAATGATGAGCTGGTCAAGTCAAGGTTTTCAGCATTTCTTCTAAGAAGGCTGAATATTTTTCATTTTTCTCTTTTTTGTGCAAATTAATGTCATGTTTTAACCTTGAAATCTGTATTGGAGACCTAATCATATGAAGGAATCACTTCCTGTTAACAAGTCTATTTTCAAAATCTTTACAGACTTTTGATTCAGACACTATCTACTATCCATAAAAATATTGAGAGGTGCCTAGTCCCAGGGAACAGCTGTACTTAAAGAGAAGGGATCAGTAGCCATACCAATGCCAGCACAACTGATGATTGGAGGATTTAGGCAATTTTTGGCTCTGGTTCAGGTGTACACACTTGAGTTCCCTACTTTGTGTCACATCACGTCCCCATAGGAAGGCAGAATAAATACCTGCTAATCTATAACACTTGATTAATCTAGGCAAAATCTTGATCATTTAATTAATGGTTAATTTTTTTCCTGGATTTAGGAATATTGTAAACATTTAGGGATATTGTAAACATTTTTAATATATAATTATGCTCAACAGAAAAGGCTTCTCTTTGCTTTATAATTTAAACAATTGCAATTAAAATCCAGTAGGATTTATCCTCCAAATAATTGCAATGTAACACTGTTTTTCTTTTTTTCTCCCTTCTCTGTAGCCACTATGATTTGGCAAATAGCTACCATGGCAGACGACTCCCCAGCCGGTTCTCGAAATGACTCTGGAACAAACAGCACATCGACAATTACCACAGTCGTTAACTCTTCACCAGGTAAAAAAAATAAATCAACTTTTTTATTGGTCATTTATTAATTTATTTTTAATATTAATTTAAAAACCCAGCAATTGTGGATTGTCAAAAATGTCACAAGATTAAGTCTTTTCTAAACATTTCAATCAACACAATAAAAATATATACGGAATATCTTCATATACAAGGCGACCTTTTGATAAAATGAGGTAAAAATATATATAGCAAATTTTCATGAATTTATCCAATACCTGTAGTCTAGGGAAAAAGTTTATTGATTATATAACGATGATGTCATTGGAAATGTTAGTGACTGACTATCCCTAGAAATTTAAAATAAACAAAATAACAAGACTGATTCTATATTGTTTTTCCTACACACCTCTCCAAAAAGAAAAATCATTGAAAATCATGAAGCAAGGTTTAAATTGAAATTTATTGAAGTAGCCTACGAACAAAAACGACTGTACTGTTAGAAAATATGTTTTAAACACAATTATCATAAAAGGATTTTTATTTGAAAAATAAAGGTTGTATGTAATCTTGAATTTAGCACCAACATGATAATTTTTAATGAGAAATGAATATTATGTTATCCTAAATGTTATTATTACCATAATTAGCACTATTGCGATGATTATTGAAAGTTTAGTGAAAGATAAAGGTTGTTGTGAATGTAATCATAACTCGATGTTTACATTTTCTCGGCTGAGCTCGCATAGACACAAGTTGATTTCATTGATATGGAATTATTTTTCAAATAGGCAATTTATTATGAAGTTATGCCAGTAATATTGATATATCCCGGGAAGGAATATCAAGAAAAAGAATCGTGTAAGAATAATACTTAACACTGAAGATAGAGTAGAAGAGATTTATT
Organism: Ascarosepion bandense; assembly: GCA_037127315.1. Classification (NCBI taxonomy): domain Eukaryota; kingdom Metazoa; phylum Mollusca; class Cephalopoda; order Sepiida; family Sepiidae; genus Ascarosepion; species Ascarosepion bandense. The sequence goes on from JBBBDQ010001116.1 coordinate 2,190,927, forward strand.
ATACAACAGTACAATAAACCAATAGATGTACAAGAACAATCAACAAATAGTAACAGGAATAGCGATCAAGTAGAAAATGTCTCCGCCTAAGACGTATGCTTCCGTCTATTGACGTATGCTTCCGTCTATTGACGTATGCTTCCGTCTAGTGACGTATGCTTCCGTCTAGTGACGTATGCTGACTTGTAGTCCACTGTCACAGTCTTTTATAGACTGGACCATATCCATTCCAGAGTAGGATAGGATGTTCCTCTACAACAAATATATAAGGTAGAAATGGTTGTATTACATTTATTTTCAGTTTATTTGATAATGTGAATCTTTTAATGTATGTTATTGGTTATTGAGATTAGCCTACCAACAAACATTAAGAATTTAAGATTTCTTTTTTAGAATTGTAGTATAACACTACCCCCAATTTTTAAGGGTGATTTTTTTTTTTTTTTTTTTTTTTTAATGGCTATCTTGTACATGGAAGTATACAGTATATTTTTTTTTTAAAAAGAAAAAAAAAAGAAGAAAATCTTTCACTTGGCTGTCATATAACAAAAAATGTATTACATTTATCCTCAATGTCTCAGAACATCTTTGACAAAACAAAGAAAGACTGAATTAATTCTACTACAACAATTGTATTTTGTTTGCCAAATTTGTTTTAATCTTTGTTAACATTTTCATTCTTCTCAGCTGTGAATCACAATGCTGCTGCTGCTGCTTCTGGTGGAAGTGACGCTGCTGAAAACGAGAATCCTAACAATATACGAGAAGAGCTCTACACTAACGTTTACAGTTTTAATCAGTACAACTCTTCCAATAGTGTTGATTCCCAGACTGCCCGCAGGGCGCAAGCTGCTTTGGGAGAACTAGAGAAAGGTCTATCAGCAGAGACCAGTCATGCATCACCTGCACATCGAACAAGGCCTTCCCGTGTTTCTAATGAAGAGGAAGAAGAAGAAAGTAAGATGTTAAATATTTTATCTGAGGTTTTAGTAATGTGAATTTGAAAGAACCTTCTTAGAATTTCATCTTTAGCAAGAGAACCTTTCTTGTGGAAATATTTAAGTAGTCATAATTCCCTCCCTACTCTCATTTTTTTTCTCTCCCTTTTTAGGGATAAATGGAAAAATAAAATTATGTTCAGTAATTCATTATTTTACTGTTTTTATTTTCTTTTTTTAGGAGGTGTTAAGCTTGGTCTAGGTGATTTTATTTTCTATGGTGTATTGGTTGGCAAAGCTTCTTCATATGGAGACTGGAATACAACATTGGCCTGTTTTGTAGCTATTTTGATTGTAAGTTGTTTTTATTTCTTCTTTTAAGAATATCCAAGCAGTGAATTGTATATCATTTTGTTCAGTCTTTCAATTTAAAAATATGTCTAAAAAAAAAAACCACTCTTCTTGAAAGTTGTTAATATTCTTATAATAATTGACAGTTACAAAACCAATTTAAAACTGTTTGTTGGTCAATAGAAAACACTGCCTGTCATCACTTCAGGAAAACTTTTCACATTTTTTTTATTATTTTTATTTTATTTTATTTTATTTATTTTTTTTTTTTTAACAATTTCATGGTCCTGAGTATGATGATAAACTACATCTGGCAGCAAGACCTCTCATCAGGAGATCGAAGGTTTTGAGAAGTGTGGAACCACCGCTTAATTGCTGTTGTTCCCAGGCCCACCTTGACTTTGATGTACTGTTAGGGTACCAGCTATGGGAAAATAGTGAACTCCAATCAACACTATGAAAGAAAAATACCAGCAATATATTTTTATAGTAAAAATGACCAACAATATATTTTATCTGTGATTGAATGCATATGACACGCTCAAAACATTATGTTGAAGCCATAAAATTGTGTTCAAAATATTTAGATTTCGACATTAGATAACCTATAGTGGTTGGTATGGAGATGAACAAAATCAACTAAGCAAATGTTTCTGTTTTGTAGAAATAACACCTCACACCAAAAGAAATAATGAAAAGACAATAACTTATAGCTACAATTTGTTTAGATTTTCTTGAAAATTTATTTTTTAAATATAAACATTGATACAATACATTAAATAGATTCTAGAATCCAATTAGAAAAAGCTCACAAAAGTAGTTTTACAGGGCATTGGTTACTACAATAGCCTATCAAGACAGTGCATTAAAATTGACTTCATCAAATAAGTATGGCAAATGCATGTGAGTGTGTGCACACAGTTTTTATTTATTCTACAGGGTGTGATGGGTAAATTGTCGGTGTTTTATATTTTTAATTTCATGTGTAAACATTGTTTATTTTTGTCAACTGCACAGTATAGTAGGGTCAGTTGAAAACCATCTGTGGGAAAAAGTAGTGCCATGATGCAATTCACTCTGGCAGAAATTTGGAAACGGCATGTTGCACTGCTTGGCATTCATGCCAAAAGCTCTAATACAAACATTTCATAGTGTTTAGGTATCAATTTGAGGACAGTGCAGATTATTTGGAAAGAGTTGGATGAGTCTAATGGTGATTTTATATATATATATATATATATATATATATATATATTCAGATACTTTAATCCAAGCAAAAAAAGCAGGAAGGTAAATTCCAAAAACCCGATCCTAATTAATATCAAAAATTTTATTTTAATATTAAAAAATGATACAGGAAGAGAGCTCCATGTAATAAAATATTACAGAGCAAATATAAATTAAAATAGGATTAATTCAAGGATGTTGAATGACCATTTCGATATGAAAATCCCCACGGGGGATAACACATCACCTCAGCAACAAAAAAATCCTTTCAGAAACATATATACATAGTTTTGTTGTTTCTTTGACATTTTTTTTTCTTTTCTAGGGATTGTGTTTCACATTACTGTTGTTGGCCATTTTCCGTAAGGCACTGCCCGCTTTACCAATCTCCATCACATTTGGTTTGATATTTAACTTTGCAACTCGTGGACTTGTGCAGCCATTTATGGACAGTTTGGCCAGTGAACAGATGTATATATAGCAGTGGTTCTCTAACTTCCATGCAATATCACCTAACTTTGCTGCCAGGTTGGGTAGAGTACTGGACAGGGGAGCAACACATAGGCAGTTGATAACCCTTCCACCAATTCTGCTGCTGCTGCTGCTCATTTACTTTTGTCACCATGGAATTTGGGGTGGGTCAAATCGGGGAAGGGAAAATTGTACAAATTCGGGAATTGGAAATATGAACTTTTTCTTCACCTTTCATCTATCCAGCTTGCTGAAGCTTGTTGTATGCCATTGATGGTAAGAGATCTGGATGGTATTGCCAGCCTTACAAAAACTCATTCGTTTCTTTTATAAGATTTTTTTTTCCTTACAACAATAATAAAAAAAAGATGCTATACATTCTTTTGATGTTTATTTGAAAATATGCAAAATTATTTCCGCTATTTACATTGTTTTGACTGTTGTCCTCATCTTTGTTGGTACATTTGTGATGTTTCAACCCTTGTACACTCCTATCCTTCATCAGGTGTTTGGAATTTCAAACCAAACCCTTTATTTCATCCACCAGGGTAGATTATTCTAGTTCCATGTGCCATACCTCTTCCAGATATCTCAGTATCAGTTATTTCCCTTTTAACTCAGCTCTCGAAGTTTTTGTTCACCTCTGCTGTAGCCAGGTATTGAACTCACAACTCTTTGGGTCAAGTCACTGGATTCATCTTTTGAGCAATGTGTCCTTGGAGACACCTGAAGAAGGCTAGAGTGTACAACTGTCGAAATGTCATGAATATGGCAACAAAGATGAGTGCAACAATTCGGACAATGTAAATCGTGTAAATAATTACAATACCACATCTCAGAAATATAGACAAATATGAAAAACTTCATTACATTTATTTTCATCCTTTCTCTTTGCTCATCTTGCTTGTAGATAAAACTCATCAATTTAGAACTTTTTGATAAACTTGTCATTTAACATTCACTTTAATTAACAAAATTCCTCTTTAATGATTAAAGAAAAAAAACACAACTGACAAACAAGAAAGATGAAAATTGTTAAAAATGCTAACAATCTGAAATTCTCAGATGAAACTAAAATTTTCAAAGCTGCAATTTTACTTTTCTTTTTGTATAAATTTTGAAAGCAACTCTAATCTGTCTCCAGTAATTTTTTTTTTCTTTGATTAATCTTTCAGTTTCTTTGTGCTAAATGATGATGATATAACAAAAACTGTTAAGGCTCAGTTTTAGCTGTATCACATTTTCAAACCCTTTGCATTCCCAAAGAGTTTTTAAATGTTTTAAATGTTAATTCTCTCTTTATTGGGATTTTCCTTTTTTTGTCTGGCTTGTGTCTCTTCTCAGAGAGGCTGCTGGTACACTTAATGAAAATTCTTGCTCCATATCGATTTCACACGGATTCCGCTTTTCTCATATTTTATTCCCTTTGCATAAAAACTTTATTATAATTTTTATAGATTTCTACTTTAATGAATTCTTTCTTTATTTTTCATATTTTGATTTTACTCGATTCGAAAATTAATAAAGACCTCCATTCTCTTCTCAGCCCACATATCGGAATGTACACAAAAATTTCTTCATTTTTTGATAATCTCTAAAGGAACATAAATATTGTTAATCTTAGTTGGGGGGATGAAATCTATAAATTACTCTTTATTTTTATTCTGCAACACACTGTTTCTAGATTTAACTAAAGAAGTTAAAAGAAATGTTATCTGAACTTGTCTAGATTGATATTTTTTTATATTTATAGATATACATTTCTTATCTCTGCACACTCTCACCTTTCTACATCCATGTACTCGCTTATAAAATCTTACATGTGTTTATACAAGAACAATGCTAACATCTAATTACGTAAGTGTCCACTTTTTCACACCAAACAAGGTGGCCTACTTGAAATTACATACATCATAAAAATCAGTTACATACATATACTGGCATATATCATTTGGATTCTGATATCAACATGCACATTCATAAGTATAATGATCAATACAGGAGGGTGCAATCAATTACATCCTTAATACAAAATTCGCGCCAACTTACATATAACTAGGTGCCCCCATATACACAAAAACCATACATATGATTAGGTGCACCAATATACACAAAATATACATATAATTAAGCGCACATGTATACACAGAACATACATATAACTAGGTGCACTGATACACACAAAAAAAACATACAACTAGGTGCACCCATATATACGTAAAATATTTATATTAAAATACATATAATTGCATAACACATAAATGGAAGATTATGGGTAAATCTCAATCTCTGAACAGCTTCAGAAATAGATGCAATTTATGCTTAGACGAAAAGATTAGAATTATCAAATTCAGAGAAATTAGCCAATTATTAAACCAGAGAAATTGAATCATTTTAAAATGTTGTCATAAAAATACATTTAAACTATGACATAGAACCTTATAATTACCACATTCTGTCACATTTGTCGATTCATTCCTATCTTGCGTTGATCGTTTGCTGGAAGATTTTATGGATTGAAGAAATGAAAGTGGAAATATGCCGTGTAATGGGTAGACATACCAGTATATGTGTGAAAAAACTTTGTATGAAGCATGAATCTGAGTGTGTTCTACTTTGCATTGTATAGTTATATGCAGTTTTTACGTGTATATGGGTGCACCTAGTTGTATAGTTATATACAGTTTTTACGTGTATATGGGTGCACCTAGTTGTATAGTTATATGCAGTTTTACGTGTACATGGATGCACCTAGTTGTACAGTTATATGCAGTTTTTACGTGTACATGGGTGCACCTAGTTGTACAGTTATATGCAGTTTTTACGTGTATATGGGTGCACCTAGTTGTATAGTTATATGCAGTTTTACGTGTATATGGGTGCACCTAGTTGTATAGTTATATGCAGTTTTTACGTGTATATGGGTGCACCTAGTTGTATAGTTATATGTAGACTCTGTATATGTGTGCACCTAATCATATGTATGGTTTTTGTGTATATGGGGGCACCTAGTTATATGTAAGTTGGCACGAATTTTGTATTAAGGATGTAATTGATTGCACCCTCCTGTATTGATCATTATACTTATGAATGTGCATGTTGATATCGGAATCCAAATGATATATGCCAGTATATGTATGTAACTGATTTTTATGATGTATGTAATTTCAAGTAGGCCACCTTGTTTGGTGTGAAAAAGTGGACACTTACGTAATTAGATGTTAGCATTGTTCTTGTATAAACACATATAAGATTTTATAAGCGAGTACATGGATGTAGAAAGGTGAGAGTGTGCAGAGATAAGAAATTTATATGTATATGTAAAAGATTTTGTGCATATATATATATATATATATATATAGGCAGGAGTGTGTATAGATGTATACAGATTTGTGTGTATGTATGTAAATATATGCATATTTTCTGAGTATATGTTAGGTTTGTTAGTATACTTGAGTAAATATGTGTATAAGTTTGGTCTTCATAAATATGTATGTGAGTGTGTGAATACAATAGTTACATGGATGGATGTGTATATAGGTAGATGTATGCATAGATGCATTTGTATGGATATATGTGCATATGGATATACATGTGTTTGCAGAATATGTATGTATGTAAATATGTGTATTTTCTGAGTATATGTGAGATTGTTAGTATACTTGTGGAAATATGTGTGGGTATTGATTATACGTGTGTAAGTCCTATCTTCATAAAATATGTATGTGAATGTGCAAACTATATTTATACGTGGATATGGATGGATGTGTGTATATCTATATACATGTGTGTTTGGATATATGTGTGTGTATGCATATGTATGTTCATATGTAGGGTTATGTGTATTTGTATTCATGTGGGCGTGTAATGGTTTTATAATCACTGTTACTGCCCAATGAACTTTTTTGCCTGGACATAACGATTCTTACCCGAGATAAGGCCAAAATCTCGGTTCTGGATCATGTTACTTGATTTCCATTTTATTGTAAAAGCAAATGTTTATTCCAGGAAAATATTTGTACTGAAGAGAATGAATATAGTGTCGTCTGAAGAAATGAACTGATATAGTCAATAGAAATGAATTATAATTTATAACCACTTTAAATGATGTGTTAAGTTTTCCTTTATAAATATCATATTGCTCTGGATAACATCCATTGAGCTCTCTATACAGATTTAGCGCTTAATATTTTATATTAAGTAGATCTTTTGGATTATCTTTGCCATTTATGGACTTAACATCATTACCTTTATATATCGTCCCCAGAAGGAAGTGACATGTAGGTAAAATCCCAAAGAACATCCTATTAATATTGTTGAAAATTAAATATTAAAACTGATACAGCCTGAGGGCTCAATGTAATTAAAATGATTTATTTACAGAACCAAATATGTATATGTTTTTTTACATATAAAACTTTGAAAATTACATATATCAAATGATCATTTCAGCGAAATAAATTTTCTTCATCAGTAATATTTTTTTATCATGGAAAAATTTGAAAGTTTTTTTTGAGACACCTTACTTCCTCGCAGATATATAAAAATCCTGAAGGAATCAGCAAACAGCAGAATCATCCGCACATCTCATTTTGACAAGGGCAAGGAATCATAATCATGGATGAGCACGTCTACGAACAGGAAATGAGAGATCTCGTCAATGACGACAACATTCACAAAAAGGTAAACAAAAACAAAGTCTTGAAAACGACACAAAAATTCATAAGTGACATTAAAAAATTACTAAAAAATGAATATACCTCCTGACTAAAACTCATTGAACAAGAACCCAAAACATCCACACTTTACAGACTACCAAAAAAAACACAAACCACATATATCAACGAGAGCTATCGTATCAGGTATAGGCAGCATTTCAAATGAACTAGCTGGTACATTAAGCAAAATCCTAACCATAATTAGCCCCTAACACACAAAAAATTCAGGTAACCTTCTAAACAAATTTAAAAAAAAAAAAATAGACATCAGAAACAAATGTATGGATAGTCTAGGCATAAAATCTTTATACACAAATGTCCCTATAGAGAAATGCCTAAATCTACTGAAAACACACTGAACAAAAACAAATGAAATTAACTATTTCCATGCATAAAATCAGAAAAATATGCCAGCTAATCAACAATGTTTCTTCACTTTCGCAAACTACTTCAATAGACATATCTATCTATCTATCTATCTATAATGCAAATGTAAAATTTGTCATTTAACTGATTAATGTTATATCCATTGCCCCCAAATCCAGGGTTTTGTAGACAAATCTTTTTTGTAATCGTTTGGTCCAATCATCAGGAACTTTCAAGAAATCTCTGCCAATTTTGTTACTATAAAAATAAGTTAAGAACACACACTATTGTTGTTCATCCAATACAAGGCCCAAGAGCCACTCAATGTAGTTGGTTACTGAATGAGGTTGTTGAGTAGTTGTACAAGGCGGGAGTAAGAGGTGCCCATTATGAGGTTAGGTAAGATAGATAATGGTTGACATTCTACTTGAAAATGTTCAGATTGGGGGACTCATCCTTTCAGTAATCTGTTCTCCAAAGTATTAGTTCTGGGGAAGAACCGTCTCTGAGTTGAACTTCCTCCTCACCAGTAGAATACAAAGTGGGGGGGGGGAAGTGATGAGTTGATCCTGTGCGTATAGCAGGGTGGGTCATAGATGTGAATGTTTGGCTTGGTGGAATTTCTGATGAATATAGTAAATTTTTTTTTTTTTTTTGTTTTTTTTTACATATCTCATTGTGACAAGGTTTTACTTTAAATCTTTCTTATAATGATTTGTCTTCTCTACATGGGAAAGAAAAGATGAAACAAATCATGAAAAATCCTTTACTTTATAAAAATTTACAAAATAAAATTAAAATATGGATTAGACAATATTGTTTTAGATCTTAATTCCTTTCCCTCCATAATAATTCTGTATAGAAATTTACAAAATAAAATTAAAATATGGATTAGACAATATTGTTTTAGATCTTAATTCCTTTCCCTCCATAATAATTCTGTATAGAAATGTTCTATTTTCATGATGATAAAAGTAGGCAAATAATTTCAACTCTAAACAGATATATTCAAAAATCTTTGGTTGGTGTTAAAAAGTAAAACTAACCAACAGATCAAAAACAAACACTTGTATTAAAATTCAAGAAGATTTAATAGAGAACAAAAATAATACAAAGAAACCTGTCTGTGGAGAAAGGTATTTATGCAATATAAGAATCAAAAAGAAAACGTAATTTTGGTCTGTTGTCTGAAATCACAAATATCCTCCCTTTTCTGTTTTTTTATATTTTACATTTTTCTTTTTCGTCAGTTAAGTTTTTTTTTACTTTCTTTGTCATGTGCATGAGAATGTCATTTAGCTACAAGCTTTAAATTTCTTCTTAAAGTTGCAATCTTTTATTGCTAAGAGATGTTCATTTTCTCTTTGCAGTTTTTGACAGCATAGAAGTTATCTTTGTGTTGTAAAAATTTAACATTGAGTTGACTGAAGTGTCCTCAGTATTTTTTTACTGAAAAAAATCATGCCTTTATATTCTGTGGTTAACGCAATTGATGATTCACTGTTGCTTTTTGGTTTGTGACTAGTCAATTGAATAAATGTTCATATCCAGCATGGAATTAATGTGAATGAGTTGGATAAAAAATTTGGCCTCTTTATTTTGCAACTTCCAAATCTGTCAGTGACATAAAAAAGGAGTCTTCATTCCTCAAGGTCTGCAATCCATCTAAACTCTTAATATATGTGAATTTGGATATATGATTTGGTTTTTTCATTAAGCAATCTCCCAATTTGATGATAATGAGGAGGAGTCTTCATCTCTCGAGATTAGCAGTCCAACTGGTTAAACATTTCTCCCATGCAATTTATTGTATTGGGTCATGTGACTCCACATGTGTGATGTGCTATTTTTAGCCATCAGCTGATCCTGTTTCCATGGGTTATTTAACTTTCATTCATTAGCTTAGCTTTTGATTTCATAAGTTTATAAGAGAGGAGAAAGAGAGAGAAGCTGTCACAATTTCTAGACTATATACTTTTAATGCTGTAAGGATTAAAGGTGGATACATGGTAACATAACAATATGGAAAAGCATTAGCATGGGACAGGCTAGCCTCCCAGAGAGTAAAATACTATGCCTCCTTGGCCTTACACTTTCGGCGGACCTCAAATGGAATGACTATATCGAATCCATTGCCAAATCTGCCGCTATGAAAGTCGGTTCTCTGTGCAGGGCCCGGAAGTTTTTCCCACCTGAATCTATTCTGCACATATACAAATCTACCGTCCGCCCGTGTATTGAATATTGCTGCCATATCTGGTCGGGTGCCTCTGCTGCTCTCCTTGGGCTTCTTGACAAAATACAAAGGAAGATCTGTAACGTGGTTGATACTGACTTGGCAGACCGGCTGCAACCACTCTCTCACCGGCGTGATGTGGCTTCCCTGTGCCTCTTCTACAAGTACTTTCATGGCTTCTGCTCCGATGAACTTAGAGCACGAATTTACACGAGATACTAGATTAGCAACTAGGTCCCACCCTTTTACAGTTAAACAGATAAGATGTAACCGTAAATTCTACTCCAACAGCTTTTCTTTTCGCGCTTCCCGCCTGTGGAACTCCCTTCCACAAGTCTGCTTTCCCGACAGCTACAATCTCCAGGTGTTTAAATGTAGGGTCAATAGACACCTCCTATCACTCTAACTCCCAATTATTCTCAGAACACTCTCATCTACCCAACCCTCATTCTCGATATCCTTACCTGCCTATCACTCACCCTCTGACATTTCCTATATTTAATCATCCTTTCTCCACTCTATGTAGCCCCCTGCACAGTAGTGGCAGTGACATGCCTTGCTCGGGGTGAAACGCATATAAAAAATAAAAAAAATTAGACATGAAATATGAAATTTTGGAGAATTTAAGAAGAATCTACATTTTATTTTCAATAGGCCTATAATGACTGATTAAAAACCCTTGAGGAAGACAAAAGAGAAAGGATTTTCCACTCCTTCTTAAAGATTAAGGAATTTAGCATCTAGTTTAAAATATCAAATGACAAAGACTTAAACATGGAAGCCATGCAGTTGGTGTGTCTATCTTTTATAAATGAAAATTGTTTTTAAATATTAAATAATTCATAAATTAGTTTTTTTGTTAACTTTGGGCACACCTGGCTACCTTTCAAGGCAAGTCAATGTTTGTAAATTGTAAGCATTTTTAATCAATAAATTCTGACTTGATTAACTCTTTAGATTAAGACTTGTATCACTAAGTTTTTTAGATTTGATAAACTCTAAAAAGAGTCAATGACCATCAAAAGTTAGAAAAAATTTTTTTACATTGAAGAAAAGCTAAATTTGCTTTTAATCTTTTATAAACTGTCAATCAGTTGAATGCTATATATGATACACACTTTGGCGATCATGTCTCTTTTGATCCATGACTAACTAGGCATATTTCCCCATGCCATTTCTTTCTGTGTTAGACTGGTTGCCAACCAAGGCTATAGAACCCAGTTGGTCCTGTTATTCGCCCCATAGGTGGAGAGAGAAGAGATGGATCATATTATTATATTAAGTAGTTATTAGTGGGGGATCAGTTTATTACTTCATAACAGTAGAAACTGATCCCCCACATTATGCCCAGTAGAGGCTTTAATTATGTTTCCGACTATTATATTCAGTCATTCAGTCGGTTAATTGCCACATGTGATACACACTTGGGTGATCATGTCTCTTTCAATCCCTGACTGATGAGGCAGAAGATTTTCCTGTAGGTTTTTATTTCTTTCTGCAGTAGACTGGTTGCCAACCAAGGCTACAGAAGCCAATCAGTCTTGCTATTTAACTCATAGCTGAAGGGAGAAGATGGATTAATGCTTTTTTTCAAAGGTATTTGCATGTGACTGTATGCAACGAATTCAGCTAAAATTTAAACATGGTTCTCCATTTTCTCGTTCCATGCCAATGTCCACTGCACCACAACACACATATAGTATTTGATCTGAAACAAATCTCTTTCAGCTGCTTTTAGGAAATTTGTAAAATGTATAATTAAAACATCTAAAGATTAATGGTTTTATTTTGTAAAGTGAAGATTGTATATTTTTTCTTAGATTGATAAAATGTTTCATAATTTATATTGAAAACAAAACATTTCTGTTTGAACATCCAAATGCAAGTTTTTATTTGCATTTTTATAAAAATCCATAATCAAGATAAAATGTATTCAAATGTCTCTTAGGGGGATTTTTCTTTCTAAAAATATTTTTTTTATCTTTAGTAAAGTTATTAGTTATGATTTATACATTTTAAGTGATAAAACTGATGGATTGATAGAATTTTGTTTTATTTAAAATGATCATTAAAGGGAGTTGGTTTTTTTTTTTTTTTGTTTTTTTACAGGAAAGCATAAAACAAAAAAGTACAGGTTTTAAAATAAATGTATTGAATGCACTTTCACTTTTTTCTTTTTTAATTTAATCTTGGCAATCACTTCTCAATCTCTTGGTGATCTGAAATATTAATGTCTCACTGGTTTTCTCCCTTGAAATGTGGATTGGACGTTGAATTTATCAACTGGTTCACTTTTGATAATAAACTACAGATAAATGATCAATGCAACCCTGCAGCAAAGTCAATATTATTCCCCTCCACACTGAAATGAAATATGGTGGACCTTTTAACTAGTAAAATTTATTACGCAATCTTAATTACACTGATTGTTTTCCAAATCCACTAAACATTTTCTAGATTCGTTAATCATATAACATTGTTCTCTTAAAACTACATTGTCTTCATGTGGATTTTTTTTTTTCTTTCATTCACTGTCCCAACCCCCAGCTCTCAACTGAAGAAATACAAAATCACTCCTCAGGATAAAAATGTTTGTTTACACTATCAGAGTAATAAATCTTTCTGGTTGATTAAATAAATCATTGATGGTTTTTGCTTAAAAAGATTTAGAGATTAATTCTACCAGTAACCCAACACAGTATTCTTATAAAAATATAATACAACATACCTGTTCAGATGGTCTACAGGAACCTGATTAAGTGTCTGTTATTGCTTAACAACCTTTCAAAATTTATTTAAAGTCATAAGATATTTTTAGATTGTAAGAGAATTTTTTTTTTTTTTTTGGTGGCGGGAGGAGATAATTATTTACCGTTAACCTGGAGTTAAGAAGAGGGGAATTCAAACTTGTCTGGAATTGGAACTTGGCTCACTGCTTTCCAATTTCAAGCTGTTACTCATTTCACTACCTGTATATACAAGCTTACAGCACATGGTGTTTCTAAGTAGTCACCCTTCTCCTACGTACTTCGCCAATTAGTTTATTAATCAACACTTTTTTTGTCTATGTCGTTCTCTTTTTTAAAAGGACAATTTCTATATTTTTTTTTTTTTACACCTGAAGAAGGTTGGAGAAAGGATTGGATAAAACAACACAATGGGTTGAATTGTTTGAACAATTTTTGGAATAAAAATGATTATTCACCAATTAATAGTTGTCATCTACAACTATGTAGAGTACAACTGTTAATTGTACACCTGACGGATTATGAATGTTTTAATTAAAATACAGTTATAATGATTAAAAAAAAGAAAGGGAATTGAATTGCCTGAATAACTCAGGGACTGTAAATGATACTTCTCAAAATCACACTCAAGAGAAGCCATCAAAAATGACAAGATAAGTTACGTATTGATTGATCCTTCTAGGTCAGAGTATCTTTCTGGTGCTTCAAACCAAAAACAACACGACATGAACTTCTGCCTGGGATCAATGTTACCTCCAGTATCTGTACAACCATAAACAGCATTACACATGACAAAATATAGATAATCACTCTTATATATACATGTACATATATATATATATATATATATATATATATAGTGTATCAAGGCAGCAAATAATTTTCTAAGCATATACTGTTAACTATATAAGACAATGAATGTCTATTATGTTTAATCATGAGCCGTTCTAAATCATGTTTAAATCTGACCATGACCATTACATTGTATTTGAATACATGGTTCTGTTGTCATTTCGCACTATCACGTGGTGTGACGTCATAGAACCGCATTGCAAATTTGCAAACTGCGTTTGTTATTTTTGGTAACTATTGCCGTTAGCGGAGTTTTATGTCAACACAAAATAAAATCGTTGGTGATGGTGGATGTTATTGTGTTACCGTCTTAATAACCTCTCTGAAGATGGCTCATGTGAGCCGAAATCTTAGAAGCAAATTAATAAAAAATTATCCAAATGTTGAAGAATTTTTGTCTTTATTTTCAACTGAAATTAAAGCCAAAATACGACGTTTAGAACAGCTCATGATTAAACATAATAGACATTCATTGTCTCTTATATTTAACAGCATATGTTTAGAAAATATATGTATGTATGGTTAGGTCTTGAAGGCTGTCACAATCCGTTTAGTAAAATAAAGGAAGGTAAAGAAGTTGTTGGGTAATACCTATTTATTATACATTAATATTTCAAGATCAAAATCTCATCTTCAGAATGGTAGGAGAGCATTCGCTGAAAGGCACGAACTCACTCGAACACAAGCTCTCCTACCATTCTGAAGATGAGATTTTGATCTTGAAATATTAATGTACAATAAATACGTAATACCCAACAACTTCTTCATCTTCCTTTATTTTACTAAATGCATTATGACAGCCTTCAAGACCTAACCATACACCTAATATGTGCAATGCTTCAAGCAAATTACAAAACTTTCCTATATATATATATATATATATATAATTCAACATTTATGCCACTACTTAGTTTCTATGTGTTATGCAATCATCAGGTGAATATTACTAACTGATCGTTCAAGAGATTTTAATTTAAGTTCACTCAATGTTCATGGGAGTTAAATCTTATAATGTTAGGATACCATTTTTAAATTTATCAAGAGTAAAATTTAGACAAAAATTACATCAAGATAAAAACTAAAAACTAAAATTTTAAATTCAAAAATTATTAAAAATGCATGGAGATGACATTAGAGGCGTAATTCATAATTATTAATCGTAATATTTGCAGGGAAAAGAAAGAAAGGCAGGAAAGTAAGAGAAATGAGAAAGAAAGGGGCAAACGTGTAGAGGAATCTACATCGGTCTGGGTCGAAGAATTTAAGTAAATATTTTTTCTAGGGCAGCATGTGGTCATTAATTCACTTTTTTGTTAAGTAGGCGAGGATTCTATGATTTAAGATGACAGGTTTTTCTAAAAGACATAAGTTACATCTTTTCTTTTATAAGAATTAGTTTTAGCAGTGATATTCCAGGGAATAATTGGGTTGTTTTTCAGTTTCCAAATGGATGGAAGCTCTATAAATAATACTTTTAAACATACACTAGCCATTCGATGGGCAGGTCTTGTTTTTTCGGCAACTGTAATTATTTTTAGAAGGGTCACTATTAGTAGGGCAACTGATATTATTCCGGTGGGCCAAGTATTTATTTGATATCATATGTTGCAAAATATGTTTATTTATGTTCTTAACTATAACTAACTTTTAACATTTTTTTTTTTTAATCTTTTTTAGTGTGGGTGAATGGTAGAAATATTTGTGAATTAAATTTAGGAAGAATTTTCCAATGTTTGTTCAAATATTATGAACGAAGGGTGGGTTAAACCATATAGAATTTGCATTTATGTAGTTTCTACTTATTTCTGCCTACCTTGTTTTTAACGGAATATTCTAGACTAGTGTTGAGTTTACTTTTTTCTGAAGCATTAATGCATTTAATCTTGGAGTTGTCAAAACTTTTTTATTACTAGAGTTCGTACATAAATGGAATTTGATTGATTTATGCAAATTATTTTTTATTTTTTTATTTTTTTATTCATATCACCCCAAGCAATGCGATAGTGCCACTGATGCGCAGGGGGCTACGTAAGGGTAAAAAGAATGGAAAAGAGAAAGCCGGAAACCACATCCTAAACAGGGAACAAGGGATGCACCTCTTCAACTGTTAAGTAGACATGGGTGGAGTGTGAACCGGGCGATAGTATTATTAATGATACAATGGTGGTGATTTGATTCCTTGTTGATGTATTATCATCAACATAGGATAATATATATATATATATATATATTTATAATTAATAGCTTTGTTTATACTACATTGAGCACTATTTTATAAACACTGGAATAATATTTTTATACATGCCTGTATTCTCATATGTATTTTTATTATTTCACATAATATATATATATATATATATATATATATATATATATATATATAAACATGTTACGGAAATTACCGAATTTTAACGAAACTTGGTTATAAGCAACCGACAATTTGTAATGAATTATTTTGAACATTATTTTTACTAATACTTGTATTTAAGTAGATATTCTGTTTTTAATTAAACGGAATTTTTATGTTTATATATATTTATAGGGGTCGCAGGTTCGAATCCTGCTGGATAGCACACATTTTTGTAATAAAAATTTATCATAAATAATCAGGCCGGTAGATATAAATATAAAAATACCGTTTAATTAAAAACAGAATATCTACTTAAATATGAGTATCAGTAAAAATAATGTTCAAAATAATATATATATATATATATATATATATATATATATATAAGGAAGTGAAAGAACAGATAGATTAAAACCCACTGTTCACTGTTATTTTTTAAAATTATCATCTGAAGAACAGTATTGTTTTGAAACATGGAAATTTTCCTGTAGTGATATAATGCTTTTATAAACCATTGTAATAAAATTACAATAAAAAAAAAATTGCAAAATATTTTTTAAAAGTTGACCTAGCAGTTACCTCCACACCACTACCCTGCTAACTTACATACCTCCCACTACTAAGGAAGAATTACTACTGGCTCAGTCTCCCCTACTGCCCAACCCCTTCCTTTACCTAAACTAACCTCTGAGCTTAGAATTTTCTTCATTCCCTGTCTAAAAGGGGTCAAAGAATGCATGCCTTAAAGTGTCATGTTGAAAATGGCTATTTCCCCACTAAGTTTTATCTGAATTTACAGTTAAATAAAGATATATACAGTTGCGGCCATAATATAAGGAACAAAAACAACAAAGGCATAAATATGTGTATTACTTAAAAAGTAATGCATGATTAGCAATTAAATTTTTACTAAATAAAGATTAGGGTGCAATGCATAAATATTATACAAAGTTACAAAAATTACATGATAGTTATTTTTAAATAAAGATTAAATGGAACAAAGGAAATAAGCTACTCAACAAAAGTTAAGAAATGATATTAATAATTTGCATAAACTTTTAATTTACATTGTTAAAAAAGCTCGATAGAGCTTCTCAACAATAGGTAAAAGTTCATTTATCATTAAGACTTTATTTTTAAGCAATATGGCAAATTCTACATGCAAAACACTCTCTTTTGAAGAAAAAAAACTCATTATCACTAACTATCAAGAAAAAGTCAATTTCAGAAATTTCTGATATTGTTCATAGGTTTAAAAGTGTCATTCATCGTGTAATTAGCAGTCATAAAACTGATAAAATGTTAGATGCAAAACCAAAAACTGACAGACCTCCAAAAACATTGCAAAGAGAAGATCAAAGAATTGTTAGAATATCTACAAAAAACCGTTTTGAAACTGCTACATCAATTTGCCTGTAAATTTAATGAAGACACAGATAATAAGATCTCAAGGAAAACGGTTGCTAGCAGGTTAAAAAATGCAGGATTGCATGCCCGTATTCCAGCTTCAAAGCCTCTCATTTCAAAGCTAAACCAAAGGAAATGCTTGGAGTATGTGAGAGAACATGTTGTTTGGACTGACACACAATGGGACACAGTTCATGTCAATGACGAGTCCAAGTTTACTATATTTGGTTCTGAGGGCAAAACTTACGTACTCCGTAGAACAGGTGAAAGACTGTCTTCTCAATCTGTCAAGAAAACTGTTAAGTTTGGTGGCGGCAGTGTGATGATGTGGGAAATGATTTCATCTGCAGGAGTTGGCCTTATCATCCACATACATGGCAATATCAATGCTGAGATTTACAAAAGGCTTCTTCAGCAGCATGTGGTACCAAGATTACACCATAATCTTTATGAATCTCCTATTTTCATGCAGGACAATGCACCTTGCCACAAGGCTCACAAGGTTATGGCTTTATTTGAAGAAGAAGGAATCGCCCTAATGAAGTGGTCAGCCCAGAGCCCCAACCTGAGTATAATAGAAAATGTTTGGAAGATAATTGGAGAAAGGGCTCAGAAAAGAAACCCAAAAAACCAGGATCACCTATGGGAGTTATTGAAAGAAGAATGGTATAGTAGGGTCAGTTGGGTACCATTTGTGAGAACCAGAGCACCATGACACAATTCACTCTACCAGACATTTGGAAACTATGTGCTGCACTGCTTGACATTTGTGCTGGAAGCTTTGATACAGACATTTCAGAGTGTTTGGGTATCAGTTTGAGGACAGCAGAGTTGGATGAATCTAATGGTGATTATGAAGGTGTTTGTAATGGATCACTAGTGATGGTGAAGTTATGCCTTCACTCATCTCCACACAGCACCTAAGGCTCAATATGGAGGCTTACATCAAGTGACTTGAATAAATAGTGCTGCCCTGAGTCAAGAGGGTGGTTGCTTGATGACCCTATGTCTGACAAAAGGACATGGCACCATGCCATGCAAGCAGGAAAACAATTTCTGTAACCACATCACTCCTTACATCTAACAACTTAACTCCCCAGACTGCAACCCCCTTGATTATTATGTGTGGGACACAGTTGAAAGAGAGACCAACAAAACACCTTGTAACACTAAAGATGAACTAAAGACAAGGATTATGGCAGCATTCATCAACTTAAACAAGGAAACCATCCAGAAGCATTTCAGGAGATACCAAAGTACTCAGTGTCAAAGTAATAGTAAGAACAAATAGAATAAAAATCCACAGCTCGTAGCATTTACTTTTAAAAAGTGCTTAATACAAAGTAGTGCAATATATCATTATATATAAGTAGAATTCTTGAAATTTGGTAAGGTAAATTCCAATAGAGACAGACTCCAAAGAGAACTCAATGTGAAAATTTAGTGTTAAATTTAACTGAGTATTTTCTTTTCTCGCACTTCCCGCCTGTGGAATTCCCTTCCATTTACTTGCTTTCCCGACAGCTATAATCTCCAAGAATTTAAATGTAAAGTCAATAGTCATCTCCTATCTCACTAACCTGCATTCTCTCTCTCATACTCTTTTCTCCGTCCACTCCACTCTCATCAGTATTATCATCCTTCTCTTACCCACTTCCTGACACCCCCTATAATCTATCACTCTTTCTCATAACTTTCCTCCTATGTAACCCCCTGCAAAACAGTTGCAATAAAATGCCTTGCTTTGGACGATATGATTATATAACAAAAAAAAAAAAAAAATCAAGAAATAAAAATTAGATATTTTAAGAAGTCCATTGGTAATATGGTATTTCGCGGTCCCAGCCGCTTTTCAAAACCAAATTCATACAACAGTGGATATCTTAAATCTGTCAGGACGACAAATCATAATATATAATATATTGCTCAAATAATATCTATATCTCTCTCTCTCTCTCTCTCTATATATATATATATATATATATATATATATTTTCTAAACATATACTGTTAAATATAAGAGACAATAAATGTCTATTATGTTTAATCATGAGCCGTTCTAAACGTCGTATTTTGGCTTTAATTTCAGCTGAAAATAAAGACAAAATTTCTCCAACATTTGGGTAATTTTTTATTAATTTGCTTCTAAGCTTTTGGCTCACATGAGCCATCTTCAGAGAAGTTATTTAGACGGTAATACAATAACATCCACCATCACCAACAATTTTATTTTGTGTTGACATAAAACTCCACTAGGCAATGGCAATAGTTACCAAAAATAACAAATGCAGTTCTCAAATTTGCAATGCGGTTCTATGATGTCACACCGTGTGATAGCATGAAATGACAACAAAACCATGTATTCAAATGCAATGTAACGTGTTCTGTCTGGATTTAAAGGTGATTTTATTAAGTGTTGGTTGTTTAGATTTGATGTACATGGCCTCCAATATCTGCAGGTTCCTCTTACTGTGTGTATGAGTAAGGATCACCGTATTGTTGACCAAAATCTGTTTGATATTACCTACATGTTTATGTTTTTCAGAGAAATATTGTTTAATTGTACTCTGATCAGAAAGATGACATGTAAGTCCATGGGAGAGCATGGTTGTAGTAAAACCAATATATGTACTGGGTTTTTATTAGTATCAGAGATGCAATCTCTGAATGGGCATGTAAATTGGTACACTACATTGGTTTTTTGTAGAGAATTTAGTTTAGTGCTTGTAGGGTTATTATAGACTATGAGGTCAATTGTTTTGAATTTTTTATAATATATAATGAGTTTAATTTGATTATTACTTTCCACTGGTTTAACATTTCTACGTATTATGTTTTTGAGAGTTTTTCCATCTTGTTTGTAATTATTATGTATTTGGTTGCAATAGTATAAGTTAATAGTGTTATGTTTATTTTGATGTAAACTATTATTATTAATATTATCAATATTGTTAGAGCCATTGTTAACTTAAATACTTATTTAACAGTATATGTTTAGAAAATTATTTGCAGTCTCGATACACTATATATATATATATATATATATATATATATGTATATTTTTTTTTTTTTTTTTTTTTTTGAGCAATATATTACATATTATGAGACATTTCATTCAGTAATGAATTTGAACTCTGTCAGCTACTGGCATGTGCTTACATTGTATATAACATGCTAAAATTTGCGTTCCCCTATCAAGCACCCATAGCTCAGTTAGAATCGCTGAATGATGTTGGATTTCAATCCTGGCAAGAAGCAGTCAGATGTCTAACCCTACTGATGAGCTGTGATATAGCGCTACAGATTTGTCTGTGGATGCCTTTATACCCATACACACCAGTAAAATAGTTGCTGGTTGAACCAGCAGATAATAGATCAAAATAAACTGCTCAAGACACAATCATATGAACTGAATATGTAGAGCTAACTATATGTCAAAGAACGAAATACTTGCTACCTAGGTTTCAACCACATGGCCTCTTCAGACAAAGCAGTTTTCTTTGCTTGAAGAGACTGGTATGATGTTCTGTTCTTTGATATATCTATGTATGTATATGTCAGATTAAACAAATTGCAAACATTCTGTCTGCTTATTTTTAATAAAATCCATCCATATTCATGGATAATCTTTCATGTATTATAATTAAAGGATGTCAGAAATGATCTGTAACATTGACAGATGTTATTAGCATTCGTTTCTCAATGTACCCAAGTACTTTCAATCTCTTTCCAAGATCATCTTCAGGTGTGTGAGTTATGGTAACAAAAAATAAGCGCAAAACTGTGTTGCTAAAAATTACTGAAAGAGTAGGCCTCTGAGGCATCAGACGGGTAGGTAGATCATTGCCAGGTCTGTGTAGGGACATCGATGGCATCTGGTATGAACAATGCAGGCTGGAATGTTGTCAATGTCTGGCAAGAATGGTGCATGCTTGAATATCGTCGTAGGGTGGCAGAAATATTGTCAGCATCTGGTATGAAAGGCACAGCCTGGAAAGTTGCCAGCTTCATGTGTAGAGACGTCATTAGCGTCTAGTAAGAATAGCTCAAGCTGGAATGTCGTCAGTATGTGGCAGGAACGACACAGGCTAGAAAGTCATCGTCATTGGGCATGAACATTGTCAGCGTTGGGCAAGAACAGCAAAGGCAGGATCATCATCAATCAGCAGGAATGTCACAGGCTGGAACTTCATCAGTAGTCAGTCAGAAGAAACATTTTCAGTGTCTGGCCAGAACGGCACAGGCAGGATCATCATCAATCAGCAGGAATGTCAGAGGCTGGAACTTCAGTAGTCAGTCGGAAGAAACATTGTCAGTGTCTGGCAAGAATGGCAACGGGTGACAAATAGTTTTTCACAATCCTGCTTGTAGGGGTAACATTTTCATTAGTTCTTTAAAATATACATATATATATATATATATATATATAAAATCCACACATATATATCTGCTTTCAATATATATATATATAACTCGGATATAAGAGGAACCCTGATATAAGAGAGCTTTTCTCTGGCCCCAAATTAGAGCCTGTGGTAATGTATATAAAATAGACCAAACCTGGATATAAGAGAACTTTCATACGGTCCTGACAACTATTTTATATCAGGGTTACACTATATATATATATATATATATATAGGGGAAAAAGCCATGAACATTTTGTTTAAAGTGTAAATTTATTATTGCTATTATTATAATTTTTACTTGTTTTTCGTATGATATATTAAGTGTCCATAATGGTATTTGTGTCGCTGAACGTGTTTTGAGTCTGAAGTTGACTCTCTTCAGGCAAATAAACTTGTGACTTCACATATCGAGATCCGTTTGCTTTTTTGATGGCCAAGGTATTGTATAAATAGATAAGTACGTCAGAAGGTTCATATGTGTGCGTGAGCGCATATTTTTTGTTTATTTTTCACTCTTGCACATTAAGTTTCCTCTGTCACCTTCATTGAACGTAAAAGCTTTCTTCACTGACTTGCGGAATTTGATTTCGTCTTTATATTTCAAAATTGTTTCCAGCGATTTTGATTCAACTCTACGGGTTATTTAGTTTTTTTTAGTATTTTTGGGATACTATTTGAATTTAGCATGTGGGTGTGTGTTTATTTTTTTCACACTCGTTAAGATTCCTCTTTCGTATTCATTGACCGAAAAAGATCACACACACACACACACACACACACACACTAAACTAGATGACCCGTAGAGTAAAGTTGAAGCAAAATTGCTGAAAACAATTGTGAAATATAAAAACGAAATTAAATTTTGTAAGTCAGTGATAAAAACTTTTACAGTCAACGATGGCGACAGAAGAAACTTAATGTGCGAATGTGGAAAAAAAAACAAAAAAAAAACACGCACGCATATGATCTTCCTGACGTACTTACCACTTGACTTATACACAATATACCTTGGCCATCAGAAAAGCAAATGGATATCGACATGTGAAGTCACAAGTAAGTTTTTATTCGCCTGAAGAGAGTCGACTTAAGACTCGAAACACGTATAGCGACACGAATATGGACACTTATCATACAAAAAGCAAATAATACTAACAAAAATAAATTTTACACTTTAAACAAAGTTACAAAAACGTTTACGGCTTCTCGAACTTTTTCTTCTATATACCAATTTCCCTCGTTGGAAACAACCCCTATTTCTGTTTTTATTTTAGCTTCAGTTTGCAATCAGCACCATCACTTGACAAGACGCAGAAGGTGTCGAAACAAAGTGGCTGTTTTGTGGTGATGTTATAATATGCTTTTGTTATAAATTTTAAATAAATATGCGTTTAATTATTTAAAAGTCCCTTTAAAGTTTACTATTTAAAAAATACATTACAATTTAGTTTTTCTTTCTTTACACAAAACAGTAAAATATCAGTTTTCATTACAAAGTCGGTATATAACTCAGTCTATTAGATAAAAAAAAAAACTTTCATTTAATTAACTTTTAATTTAATTTAAATTATAATTACTAAAAATGAAAAATTGTCGGCTAATTATTAAAAATTTTAAAAATTCATTGTTTTGAAAAAGTAAAAGTAACAATGAAAGCAAATTAAATGTTCCTAAGCACGAATCAATGATAAACAAGGTTAAGTTACTCCTATTAATGTGAGACACGTAAAAACACCCAGAGTGCTTAATGATACTACACGTCTAATCATCCGTAGAATAAATTGTCAGGCAAGAAGCGTTTAGTAATTCTTAACTAATATCGAAACTAAAACAGCCAAATATTTTGCTCATTGCCTATTTAACCATTTGTTTAATAAAATATGAAATCCTATAACTGCAACAGTCTATAAAATACTTAATTATATACATGTAAGCTATTCTAGAAAGAGAACTTGTATTTTATTGTCAATTAAATATGGATACGTATCGATGGCTATTATCAACATGTGTGAAGTAAATATGGAGGTAAGGTAAATGTCCTTGTGTGTCTTACCCTGCCCACTGAGGGTAGCGGATTTCTTATTGGGTTTCAAGAAATTATAATTTCTTCTTAAATTTACTGGTGACTTTAATGTTCCCTTATACCTGCTAACTCCATAAATATCTGTTCTATAAAAAGTTTTTCACTTGTACACACATCCGTCTGTAAATATACCGGCTTTCCTGTTTGCAACAGTAATACCATAAACAGGCTTCGGAAGTTTGCAAAATATGAGTAGGTTAGACCAGCTTTATCGTCGAATACTCATTTCTCGGCTTTTTACGAAAGGCTGGGGAAAACCAGAGAATTTAAAAAGGCTTTTCGATTGTCGGAAGATAATCTCAAACCGTGAAGAATGCATCAAATTAATCCCACCCGATTATCCAGTTCATGTCGACAAGGATGTTACGATGGAGGATCATCGCATTATGGAAGGGCATTTTTTGTCTCCCTTCGCTCTGTACATGGCCGATGTGATGCCGAAAGAAGTAGAAATCGCCCGATTTCAAATGATAATGCCAAAATTATGGAACACCAGTCTCAAACCAATTTGTGTTCATTTAGCGGGCACTGGAGATCATTACTTCTGGAGAAGACGAACCCTCCTCGCGAAACCGCTATTAAAAGAATCTGGCATCGCATCTATCATTCTAGAAAACCCTTATTATGGAGTACGTAAACCCAAGAAGCAGCTTCGATCGGCTCTTCACAATGTAAGCGATTTGTTTGTCATGGGAGGGGCATTAATTATGGAGTCTTTAGTGCTTTTTAACTGGTGTGAAAGACAAGGTTGGGGACCCCTCGGAATCACGGGTATTTCTATGGGAGGCCATATGGCCTCTTTAGCGGCATCTAATTGGGACAAACCCTTATCTCTAATTCCTTGTCTGTCATGGAGTACTGCTTCAGGTGTATTTACCCACGGGATTTTAAGTGAAGCCATTCCCTGGCGTGTTCTGCAGACTCAATACCATGAAGAACGGGTTTATGCCACTGAAATCAAGAAACTTATCCAATCCCCAGAGGATGTGGTTAAGGCCTACAGTTTAGGTAAGAAGTTTGCTCAGGGTTACCCTGAAAGTCGAGAGGAGCTGAATGAAATTCTAAGCAACCTTCGCAACCAGAACAAAGATTCTATCAAAAAAATTTATTCCAATTTCAAAACAGAAGCCTGTGAAAATTCCATATCATTATTAAAGCGGGTAGGGACCAACCACTTTCTGGAACTTCAATCAACCAATGACAATCAGAATAGAAGAATTTCCGAGGAAAGGACAGCAGTACATCATGGTTCCAATTTCAATTATATATCCCCAGTAATTGAAAGTGATAACACCCCAGCTACTCGTCATATAAAAACTGAAGGTAAATCACAGTACCTGTCACTCTCCTATGCCCTTGCCAAATCCCAAATCAGTAAATCTAAAATGTTCAAAGGGGGAGAGAAAAAGTCATCAAATTGTGTTTCTGAGGAAGCCCTGAACTTTATGCGTGATGTCATGGAAGAATTCACTCATTTGGGAAACTATTCACAACCAGTCGATACAAGTTTGATTATTATAGTTGCAGCCAAGCAAGATGCATATATTCCGCACGAAGGAGTCCTCAGCTTGAAGCAGATATGGCCAGAAGCTGAAGTTCGCTATATTGATTCCGGCCACATATCAGCATTCCTTTTTAATCAGAAAAAGTTTCGCCGGGCAATTATTGATGCTTTTGACAAACAAATCCAAAAATACTACTGACTGCAGCTTTATTTGTGAATTTTTAATGATAGTGATAAACAAATGTCAAATATTAAAAAAAAGTTATAATTCATTATATTCTCTAAATGGTCTGCTCTCTTGTCAAGATGAAAGCTGCAAATACATCCAGAAAAATTGACAGACATACAAAATTTTAAATTAAAATTGAAAATATTACAATTATGCTCAATAATTCTGGGTATTTGTTAAGCCACCTGATCCATTTTGACAAAAGAAAGTTTACCAGATTTTGATTTTATTTGTAATTAAAAAAGTTTTCTTTTGACAGAGAACAAATGTTATTTAAATTTGTTTTCTGTTATTTTAGAAAACAAAAAGTAAAACAGTCCTTTGCATGGAGAATTGACCTGAAGAGACTGATTATGAAATTTAATGAATAATAACTTATTTTTATTTATATTTTTTTTTTTTTTTTTTAATAAAAACATCAGAAATACATTATGAACTGAATCTGTTCAAAATTCTGACATTAAAAAAACTGTGCAGGAAGAAAAGGAGGATTTTGGTGGTGGCAGGGGTTAACTTTGTTAAAAGTAATAATCTAAAACAACCTCCAAAAAAATAGGTCAGATGTTTTTTCAATGTTGTTTTTTTTTTTTGTACTTTTATTTATATAAGAGATTGCCTATTTTTATGTGTATTTTGGAGCAAATATTTATAATCTACAATCAGTATTCAAAAATTGCATCCACTTGCTGACTGCATTCTAGCAGAATGGAACGGAATAAAATTAATTTGATGATTAAACAAAATAAAACTCTCCTCCTTTTTTTTCTTTTTCATTTTTATCACGATGGCAACACAAGTGAGTTTTAACATTTTTGGTAAAATACATTTTTCCTTTAATGTTTATTAAAATATTTTAAGTCCATTAGAGAAAATTTACAAACAACTTATAATTGGTTTTATTTTTCTACTTGACAATAAATTGATATCAATGCTTAAAGATTTTATAAAATTTTGTTATGGAAAGAGTAAACTTCTTGACTGGCTCAATACCTTATGAAATGATAAAAAGATTATTTGAGTATTTATTTAGGCCTGTGTGTTAAATTATATCTACTGTTATCTATTGGTTATATTTATCATGTAGAGGTTAAGGAATAATTTTAAATTCTAAACCAATTTTAAAAAATGCCATTTCCTTTCAGGATACTGGTGATCATGACTCTCCACTACTTCCTTTTCTTTAATATTTGTGTTTTGCTATGACAATTGTTCAGAAGGGTACTTAAGCAGCTTCTTGTAGTTTACTCCATAGTTTTGAATCAGAATTGTCTTTTATTAGACTGATTACCCTACCAAGAACATTAGTGCAAAAGAATATAACAGCCTCAGAATTTGAACAGCTTGTGAATTACATTTTCTGTAACAATAAATTTGAAAAAAAAAAGCACCCGTTTTAATCATTTCAAAATAGAATTACAAAATTATTTTGTTTTGTTCTTTGTACTCAGTTAATTTTCACACCAGTCATAATTGGTATTGTTCACTGGAAGTCAAGTGACAGCAAGTATCATCATTACAATTCTCCAATACTTTTGCTGTTTTTAGTAATACTGTTGTTTGTTTTTGGTTTTCTTTTATATTTCCAATTCTTCTGAGGCCCTTCAACACTTTTCCAAGCAAATAAGCAAACTTCATGATCTACAATACTTTTCCAGCTTTGAATTTTATTTCTCCATTTTTTTTCTAATGTCTGTTCAAATAAAGGCATGAACTGTCTGACAAAATTTCTTTTCTTTCTTGACAATGACAAAATCTGGTTTTTAAGCTTGAATGAGCTGTTGAAATTTTAAAAGCCCACCAAATTTTAAGTATTTTATTCTCCCAGAAAAATTTTGGGTTGTGCATTGATTATTGTATTATAAGTTCAGGTCAATGTGATTTACACAATCCTGAACAGATCATATTTCCATCCCAATCCTGATTATTTCATCCGCTCTGTCTGTCTCAGTTAACTGAATTCTCAAGGTTATTAAGCTTCATTTTCAAAAGCAAATACTCACTCGTATGTATATTCATCATTATTTGCATGATGGGAAATGTTTCCATGCCAATCTAAACTATTTTTGTAATTCTAGATCAGCTCTTAATTGTCAAGGTCATCTTAATTCATTTTCAAAGGCAAATTCTGGTTTTCATGTTCAGGATGATTTTATTTCTCAACTTCCCAATATATCACATTTCCATTTTAGTCATGTTTATTTTTTATACAGTAAAACCTCATTTATTGTGCGGGGTGGGGGTGGGGGTTACATTAGAAGACCCCCTTCCCCCATCACACACACACACACACACACACACGATGAAAATAAGACCCCCACACACACATGATAGATGAAAATTCACAAAGTAGTGACTCAATATTAATTTGATTATTTTTGTATTTTTCTAAACTTTATAAACCTCCCCAATACTGTTATCAACTCACCCTTGTATTCAGTTAAGTGCCATACATGATACATGCTTGGGCAATCATGTCTCTTTCGAGACATGACTGACTGGGCAGAAAATTATCCTGCAGTAGGTTGCCATTGCTTTCTGCAGTAGACTGGTTGCCGACCAAGGCTATAGAACCCAATCTGTCCTGTTATTTAACCCATAACTGGAAAGAATAGATGGATTAATACCTTTCCCAAGGGTATTTGTGCGTAAGTGAAAGCAATGAATTCAGATGGAATTCAAACTCGGCTCCCCGATTTCTCGTTCCGAGCTGATATCCACTGCGCCACAATGCACATCCTTTACTCTTGTATTACAAAAATAAATAAAAAAAAAATAATCATATAAGTGTACTCAATTAAAAATACTGCAATTGAATTTGATGATGAATGTGCTGTGCAGTAATGATAGGTGATGATGATGATGATGCTGTTTACTGCACAGCCAATGAGAGTTGGACAGCTCTTCTGATGGCAGCACCATTTCTTGAGATGCCTCTTTCCGTAGCTTCCACAAAATTGTTTTTTTATCAGTAAAATAATTTAATGAAAATTTTTATATTTCTACATATCGCACCATCCTGCAATAGAGCAGAAAATCTGCAATATATGAATACACTCACATACATATATATATATATAAGCATGCGGTGTAGTTATAGAAGAATCCAAAGGAGTATCCTGTACATACAGTGGTAGGATAACTCTCTAAGAGAGCTCTAAATATATATGTATATAAATACATATAGAACAAATATAAGAAAAATTAAGGCAGACACATTATTTCATGGTAAATCAGAAGGTTAGGCCTATTTCAGGCGAACCATCATCAGCTTTCGTCTTTATTTCACAAAGGATTTTACATGAATCATGTAAAATCCTTTGTGAAATAAAGACGGAAGCTGATGATGGTTTGCCTGAAATAGGCCTAAACTTCCGATTTACCATGAAATAACATGTCTGCCTTAATTTTTCTTATATATAGATATATAAACCCACAATACAGTGAAGCAATGGAAATGAGCCTGTGATAAATGAGGTTTTACTGTACTTATTTTAGGTTCCCATAATTAGTAAAATCATTTTTTGTCCAATTTCAAAGATATATTCTGTTTTATGCAGCTGCCATTAGTTTGCTTGTTCAATCTATTTTTCTTATCCAGCCATGACTTGATCATATGTATTTTCTAAGTGTAGTTTAAAACCGTATGTGTGGGGCACTCACTGAGGATTGAACTCATTACTCAGTTGTATTTGATCTAGCAAAACAAACTTGTTAACCATTACACCACATCAAAATGCCAAAATGATTTTCTAAGTGTAGCTTAGATGTGACACAAGGCTAAAAATACAAGGTGCCCAGTGAGGACTGAACTCCTTATTCGGTTGGTTGGTTGTTTAGCAGCATATCAATCTGAGTTATTTAATGTCGAAATCTAAATATTTTGAATACAATTTTATGGCTTCAACTACAGATAAAATAGGTATTGTTAGTAATTTTACTATCACTATGTATTGTTGGTAATTTTTTTTATATAAAAATGTATTACTAGTATTTTTGCAACACAAATGTATATTTTTATATTTTCATAATATTTTGGTTCTGTTTGGAGTCCTAACAAGTGCTACCTCCCCAGTTCAGGGTGGGCCTGGGAGCAACATCAATTAAGAGGTGGTTCCACGTTCCTCGAAACCTCCAATCTTTTACTTAGAGGTCTTGATGCCAGATGTAGTTACTATTCAGTCGTAATTGATCTAGTGATACAAGCTTGCTAACCATTACAACAGGTTGAAGTGTGCAAATGACTTTTTAAGTGTAGCTTAGGTGTGGCGCAAAGTCAAAAGTGTGGGCACTCAGTAAGGATTGAACTCATTCAGTCATGACTGATAGGCACCTCGAGGTGGTGTAAAGGTTAGCAAGCTTGTCTCGCTAGAATCATTACAACTGAGTAGTGAGTTCGATCCTCACTGGGTGCCCTGTAAAAAACACCTTCCCCTAGGTTTGGGGGTTGGACGCAGAGCTAACAACCCTGCCCCATAAAAAAAACAGTTTGTTATGGAAACAGCAAAATGCTGCCCTAAAACACCATTGGGTGTAATGGGTGATGAGTCATAACTAATCTAGCGAGACAAGTTTGTTAACCATTACATCACATCAAAGTGCCCTATGTTTTGATTATATATCTTTCTCCTAATAATCTCCTGCTGGGTTATATTTGGAAATTGTGCTCTTTACATATCTCTACAGTTATTTTACTAAAGAACAATATTTAAGTGAACTAAATTAATTTTTTATCAACTGATTTCTGTAAATAGTACAATTTGTAGGTAATGAATATAAGCAAATATTGCACATTATTCATGACAGCTTCAGGCTTTGAATATCAAACTCTTCCAATCTCTTTGAATATAGTCTCCATTTTCCAGAAGTAAGTTGTTGATTCCGTATTTTTTCAATTTTTAGTTTTAGCATCATCTTTTTAACAGTAGGAAAATTATGATTAAAGCTCCAATTTCTACAATAGCCTTATATGACAGGTGATTATCTCCCTTTGGTTTAGATACAGTCACAATAGTCACATAATGCCTGATGAGTGTTGGCAGGGATAGAGTGACAAAGACCAGTTGTGATGTAAAACCCAGAGAAGAAGGATGTCCTTAGCCCACAATGGTAAGTCTTACAGGGAAAGCCGCATGGTCTCACCAGGTTCATAAAGAAACTACTGTACTTTCAGTTTTTCCTTTGGAGAAATATTACAAGTAAGACTTAATTTTCACACTGCTTTCTGTTGTAGTAATGGGGTAGAGATTCTCTGTGTAGGACATGTATAAATATGTATATATAATTTTGTGTGTGACTTAGTGACATAAAAGTGTCTCTGAAAACAAAGCATGTTTATCATTCCTTTTTTTTCAGCTATTCTATTCCATGAAATAAGTTGTTATATCGTGGCTATAACAGCACCCATAAGGGGGGGAAATACAAACTAGAAGCACATTCATTTCTTTCGTAGATCACCCATTATCTGGTGACTTACCCAATATTGATATCATTTAACCTCCTAATGCAGCATTTCTCAACTGGGGTTCTGCAAAAGGTCCCTAAGTGTTCAGCAAGAACAAGTGAGATAAGCTAAATGCACTTTTGACTTTTTATTTAATTTCATGTACATAATATTTCTAAACACATACAATATATTCTTGGTGATTGTAATATATATATATATGTGGAAATTTTTTTTTTTAATCATATCACCCCAAACAAGGTGGTAACACCACTGATGTGCAGGGGGCTGCGTAAGAGTGAAAAGATTGGAAAAGAGAAAGCCGGAAACCACATTCTAAACAGGGAACAAGGGATGAGCCTCTTCACCTGTTCAATAGACGTGGGTGGAGTGTGAACCAGGTGATAGTTTAGTCTATCTACTCCAATAATCTATCTACTCCAATAATTAACGAAGATTAACTAAACTTGGTTATAAATGACTGACAATTTGAAATTTGTTTGAACATTTTTTTTTCTTTATCGATACTCGTATTTAAGTAGATCTTCTGTTCTTAATTAAACAGTATTATATATTTATATCTACTGGCCTGATTATTTACGATAATAAATTTTTATTACGGAAATGTGTGTCATTCGGCAGGATTCGAACCTGTGACGCCTATTCACATAGGGGAAGCTACCATGTGATCTGGCATGTCTTAGACCTCTCGACCACAAATGACCATAACTTGTTTACATTTGATGACATTATGATGCATTTCAGAGCAGATATGGTTATTGCAATAATTCAAAAACTGTTATATAGGCTTGATTAAAACCTCATTTAGACTGAAGGTCATTCGTGGTCGAGAGGTCTAAGATATGCCAGATTACATGGTAGCTTCCCCTATGTGGATAGGGGTCGCAGGTTCAAATCCTGCCGAATGACATACATTTTTGTAATAAAAATTTATCATAAATAATCAGGCCAGTAGATATAAATATATAATACTGTTTAATTAAAAACAATATCTACTTAAATACAAGTATCAATAAAAAAAATGTTCAAACAAATCATTTCATATATACATACATACATACATATATATATATATATATATATATATATATATATAATATTTGTGTATTTAGGCAGCAAATTTTCATTTACACATGTCAGATTAAATAAACTGTAAGCAATATGTTTGCTTATTTTTAATAAAATCCGTTCATACTCACAGATAATCTTTCGTGTATTATAATCAAAAGTTGATTGTAATACTTAAATGAATGAAAATAACATCTGTCAAAGTTACAGCTCATTTCTGACATCATTTAATTGTAATACATGAAAGATTATCCATGAGTATAAACAGATTTTATTAAAAAATAAGCAAACATATTGTTTGCAATTTATTTAATCTGACATATATATATCAACCCTTCTAGCCTATTATGTTATTAAAAAATATCACTAACATTGGGAATATATATAAAAAATATGGTATATAATTTTGTTTTCGTGCGGGGGGTTCCTTGAGACATAATTTTATGGATTACGCAAGGGTAAAAAGGTTGAGAAACATTGACCTAGTGGATTAAAATTTTGATTTGTGGATTTGGTAACAGTAATTGTAAGTTCCATCTCTGGTCCAGGCAGTACAGACTTAAATTCAGCAAGCAGTACTAAAAGAGAACTAGATGAGATACCCCAAGACATGTTCAGCAGAACCGAGAACAATCTACTCCGTAGATTGAATAAAGGATTCATGTTGAAATTCACTGAAGGTTACTTAGAACAACAAACACATGATGAAGGTTGAAGGGAACAACATCAAAAAGTTGTGATAATAAGATGATGACTGCTGCTTACTTTTTTTAAGACAAAACTTGATCAGCTCGACTCAATGTTATAAGCCTCCCATTTTAATATAATATGGCATTCATGCTATGTGGAATTTCTTTAAGTAATGTGAAGGACTTAACCATAACGTTGGCATATGAGCAGGAAAAGCGAAATTGAAAGACAGGCGCAAACCTCACTTTTGTTCTTATGCCTGTAGACAATAGACAAACAAAATCTGATTGGCTAATGCAAATCTTGATACCATTATAAAAGTAAGATCTACCTTCTGATACAATCAAAATCTTGCATCGTGGAGTGAATTAAGCAGAGAGGTGGTCTGGTAACAGGTCAGAGTACCTGGCAGAATGGATCTGATGCTGCAATACCCGAAAACCATAACGAACCCAGAGTAACATCACTGATGACCTCTACTGTTGCATTTTGTAAATATAGTTCAAGAACAAAAAAAAATTAGCATATATTTTTACTGCAGAATTAAAAAATCGCAAATATTACATAGTGGAGATGAGGGTGCCAAAAATAATGATGGCAATAGTTTTCTTCGTTGATATGATTTACTCCTTCAGGACGTGGGGGATCATGGCTCTCCACAACCTCTTATCCTTTCTAGCTCTAAGTAATATTTTTCTCTTTGCTATCCCTCCTAGTCCATGTTTTACCATCCATTCACACAAACTTGTTAGGTCACTCACTTTTTCTCTCTTTGACCCTTTTGCTAGGTTTGGGTATGATGATAAACTACATCCATCAGAAAACGGCTATGATTGGGAGATCTGAGGTTTTGAAGAGTCTAGAACCACCTATTAATTGTTGTTGTATCCAGGTTCACCTTGATCTGGGGTGGTAGCACCTGTTAGGGTCCCAGCTACTGAAAAATAGTGAACCCCAAACAGAAACAATGCTATGAAAGTATAAAAATACATTTTGTAGTAAAAATATAAGCAATACATATCTAAATCTAAATCTAAACTTATTTATAAATGGAACTTTGTGTGTGTGTGTGTGTGTGTGTCCGTTACCTATAGACTCCGAAACAGCTAAACCGGTTTTCTTGAAAATTTACACAGTTATGCTATAAGTGTCTGCAGGTGTTCTTAGCTAGGTTTTGTGTCGAGGTACCCTCAATAAATATCGATAATCAAAAAAATCAGGTTATAGAAGGAGTGGTCCGATTTTAATCAAATTTGATACACTCATAGACAAAGACATAAGAAACGATATTCAGAAGTTTCAAGGTTGCAGTTCTTACAGTAGTGCAGAAAATCAATAATATATATATAAAAGCTTTCAGTACACCCGAGCAACGCTGGGCTATACTGCTAGTTTTACTATAAACATGTGTTGTTCACCATTTTATTATAAAAATGTAATGTTGATTTTTTTTTTTTTTTTTGTGGGTGTTTACTATTTTCCCTTAGATGGGACCCTATAAAGTGCTACCTTCCCATTTTAGACTAGACCTGGGTACAACAGCAATTTAGTGATGTTTCCACACTTCTCAGCCCCCTAAACTCCTGTTCTTGTTGCTGCTAGATATAGTTTATCATCTTGTGCAGGATAAAGATTTCTACAGTTGAATGCTTCATAAGACGTGTGGCTGAGTGCATCCAAAGGATTTGTAATCACTTGGGTAGTTCTCAAAAGTATTCTTATTCTTTGCAAACTCTTTACTAGAATTAACTCATTATAGAAGAAGAGCTTGCCAAAAAAAAAAAAAAACTAAAAACAATCCAGCATATTCAACATGAAAATGCAAAAAAGAAGATAATAAATTCACTGATCCCTTACAGCCATTTCTCAAGAACATTCAGTCAGTTAAGTGTCATCGTGATACACGCTTGGGTGATCATGTCTCGAAAGAGACATGACTGACTGGGCAGAAGATTATCCTGCAGTAGGTTGCCATTGCTTTCTACAGTAGACTGGTTGCCAGCCAAGGCTATAGAACCCAATCCATCCTGTTACTTGACTCATAGCTAGAGGGAGAAGAGATGCATTATACTATTAACTAGTAATTAGTGGGGGATCAGTTTATAACTTCAAAACAATATAAAACTGATCCCCCACTTTATGCCCAGTAGAAGTTTTAATTACGTTTCAAACTATTATATTCAGTCAGTCAGTTAAGTGCCATACATGATACACGCTTGGGCGATCATGTCTTGAAAGAGACACGACTGACTGGACAGAAGATTATCCCACAGTAGGCTGCCATTATTTTCTGCAGTAGACTGGTTGCTGACCAAGGCTATAGAACCCAATCTGTCCTGTTATTTAACCCATAACTGGAAGGAATAGATGGATTAATACCTTTTCCAAGGGTATTTGCACATAAGTGAATGCAATAAATTCAGCTGAAATTTGAACTCGGCTCTCTGATTTCTCATTCCGAGCCAATATCCAATGCCCCACAACGTACATCCAAGAACATTAGATAGTCATAAAAAAAGAAGTGATATAAAGATTTTGAATAGTAAATCAAGTATAGAGTCAGAGGACACTGCCACAGACCTTCACGATGGGGAAAAGTGGTTTGTAATTTTGAACACTTTCAAAAAACCAAGCTAATAATGTTTCATCATCATCATCAACAAGACAGCGAGTTTTCTCCAGTCATAATCGATGGTCTCATGTCTTTTACATTTTTCTATACAAACCGAATATTGACTGCTCAATGACTGAAAGCAGAATGACTAAAATTGGCTTTCTTAGAAAAACAAAATAAACTATGCACACATTCCCCTGTGGAACAAGAAACATTCAAATCTCATGACACAATCTGACAATGCAACAACGATTTAAACCAGATCAGAAAGAAAAGTCACATTTCCTAAAACCTTCAAAACATATATTTACTACTAATTAATTGATACGCCTTATAACTGATTATTTTTTTAGAAGGGGAGCCTTATCATGTCTTACATTTTTTTTTATAAACTGGATATTCACTGCTCAACAGCCAAAAGAAAACTGTGTAAATACATTTTAACTAAAATAAAATGAACAATTTATTGATCAGTCAAAGTCACTCCCACTCCAAAACCCCAAATATTAATCTGGATCCATCTGATGGCTATAGATTCTGTAATTCAAACAAACCTAAAATGGCACACTGAGAGAGAAACGACAATGACAGCTGTCAGCAAAGCCCATTTTACTTCTAATTTCAATATTCTCTCTTTCTGTTGCCTTAACAACAGCAACAAATAAAAGTTATTAGTTTTGTATATACATAAATAAATTATACATTTATTTACTTATACTCAATGTATTCTTTTTACTTGGATTTATATTGACAGAGAGGGAATTAACCTTCACAATATGAACAAGTTTCTGTCTTTGAGGTTACCCATTTCCGCCTCTACAACAATGGTTGTACTCTCAATTAAGCTTTTTGTTTTAAATATCTATTGGTTTACTTCAAAGCCCAAGTGGAACTGATATGTATGTGATCCAGTTTTAAAGATGCTGGGAAAATAGTCAGCTCCTTGTCAGTTAAATGCCATACGAGATACATGCTTGGGCAATCATGTCTCGAAAGAGACATGACTGAATGGACAGAAGATTTTCCCGCAGTAGGTTGCCA
Source organism: Ascarosepion bandense (assembly GCA_037127315.1). NCBI lineage: Eukaryota > Metazoa > Mollusca > Cephalopoda > Sepiida > Sepiidae > Ascarosepion > Ascarosepion bandense. The sequence goes on from JBBBDQ010001116.1 coordinate 2,227,686, forward strand.
TTTCTTTCTGCAGTAGACTGATTGCCAGCCAAGGCTATAGAACCCAATCTGTCCTGGTATTTAATCCATAGCTGGAGGAAGAAGCAATGGATTAATACTTTTCCCAAGGATATTTGCATGTAAGTGAATGCAACGAATACAAGTGGAATTTGAACTCAGCTCTCTGATTTTTTGTTCCAAACCAATATCCGCTGCATCACAACGCACATTCTAATTTAGTCACCCCACCAACTTCAAGAACTCATTCTAATTTTTCACTGCATCACTGCCAAATGGAGATTCTAAAACAAATCTTGACATGATGGACTTCCCCATACCCATCAAGTTGGAGTGAAAAAAACAAAAAATAAGGAAAGTTAACCATAGTTACCTCCCATCAAACGTGAACAAAACTTCTCCAGAACAGGAATTATTTTGTTTTTCAAAAACAACTGAGTGCCGAGTTGTTGCTTCCAATGACCAAATAACCAAACATACCGTAATGTGATTTCAAAGAAAAAAAATGTAGAAGATATGAAGAATGGGCAGGTGAGATAAGCAAAAAGATTAGATTTTTTTATAATCATTTCACCCCAAACAAGGCAGTACTGACACTGGTGTGCAGTGGGTTACATAAGAGGAGAATGAAGAGAAAAAGGAACAGGTCACAGGGGGTGCTGGAGAATAGGTAAGAGAAGGATGAACACTGGTGTGAAGAGAGCTGCATGAGAGTAGAAAAGAGAGAAGAACAAGATACAAGGATATTTTCAGAGAAAAGGGGGGTGACTCAAGGAGATAAGAGATGGTAATTGACATTGCATTTAAATTCTTGGAGATTGTAGCTATCAAGTATACAGAAGGGAGTTTCACAGGCAGGAAGTGTGAGCAAAGAAGCTGCTAGAGTAGAAATTGCAGTTACATTTGATTGGTTTCACTATAAATGGATGGGACCTAGTTGCCAGTCTAGTAGCTCAAGTAAATTCATGCAGAGGAGGCACTATTTTGAAGATAATTTGGGAACAGTGTCAAATCTCTAAGTTTACAAGCCAGTCAATATGTATCCCAAAATAGGATTTTGTAGGTAGTTCTGAAAAGAGGTTGAGTCAAGTAAATATATGGGTTCCAAAAGCTTTACTTTAAAGTTGCCATTGTTTAAGGTAAGTTATTTGTTGAGTAATATAAAATGACTGGATCATTTCCAGACAGACCTTAAGCAAGCATACATACATACATACATATATATATATATATATATATATATATATATATATATAATCAACATTCTGGTTGTTCCTGAAACTGGCTGCGACTAAGGTTTCATGCATCTATGTGTAATCATCAGGCCGCAGGAAAGCCAGGCTAAACAACTCAGGAACATTTAAAACCCAAGTGAGTGTAAGGTGGTAAAAACACTGGGGTGTTGTCATTGTGTAATCTGATAGAGAGCAATAGCCAAATTTGGCTAAGATGTTAAAATAGCCATAAATGCCCCAAGAAAGGAGGGGAAAGAAAAGAACAATTGCCAAGAATATATTTATTGAAAAAGGACAGGAAATGTACATTATGTCAGTGGGAAAGTGATTGAAGCTGAGATGCCAGGTCAGGACTGATAAAATTGTGAATTCTTCTTTGGATTTTGCCAAGAATATCTATATATATAGCAGATGAGATGCATTTAATAATATCATAGAAATACTATATTTTATACCACCATCGTCCAACTCACCATCTCAGCTGTAAAATTGAAGACATAATTCTAGAGAAATTACACGTCAAATCACTAGTTCTCTATTTTTAAAGATAAAAAATTAAAGATGGTGTGGGAGTAGAATCAGTCAGGTCAGTGGTTTGGGTGATCATGTCTTGAAAGAGATATGACTGACTGGGCAGAAGATTATCCCACAGTAGGTTACCATTGCTTCCTGCGGTAGACTGGTTGCCAGCCAAGGCTATAGAACCCAGTCTATCCTACTATTTAACCGATAACTGGAAGGAAGAGATGGATAAATATTTGTATTTGTGCATAAGTGAATACAAGGAGTTCAACTGGAATTCGAACTCGGCTCCTCAGTTTGTTGTTCTGAGGCAATATCCATTGCACCACAATGCACATTCGGAGTAGAATACCTGGATTAAAAAGAAAATTTAATGCCAAGTATACTGTCCACAAAATACAACAAAAATTTCAAGAAAGACAAAACAAAAATAAATGCTTTGTAGAAAAATAGAAAGAATAATCATAGATTTCATATATACACAATAAATAGACAATTGGTATTTTTTAGTTTCCTATTTGTTAGGGTAGTAAAATATCATCAAAGTTAAAAAATTCAAAGAGTTCATTTGTTTAAGCAAAATGTAATTTGTGAAGTTAAGACAAGTCTATGTTTCACTATGTGTGTGAACAATAGTAGTAATGTCCGGATGTTGAGTCTGTTTTGTGAAAAAAAAAGGCAAATGGTGTTGCTGTAAAGAAACGACAAATTTTGTGCCACTGTGAAGAAAATGGATATGAGATCTTTATTCCTTTTTCTTTTGTTGCTACCGTTGGGTGCGAAGCTGTGAAGAAAATTTCAACAATGTGTTATCTGAGCAAATTAGAAGAAATGACATTTGAGGAAATTGTGAAAATTATAAAAAAAAGAACATAAAACCAAAAAAGGATTTATAGTTGTGGAAAGAACCAAGTTTTTAAAAACCAGACAAGTATCAAATGAATTCATTATACAATGCTTACATAGATTAAAAGAACGAGCCAAGTGTAGTGAATTTGAAAAATTGGGAGCACAGGAAATGATTATAAAATACATTCCAAGATACCGGAATATTACAGGGCCACTTGTAAAATTAAACAAAAAAAGAATGACATGGCATTCAGTTTTGATATCGTATACATAAAAGGAAACATAAAAGGAAACAATATTCCTCATGAATATCAAGATTACAGTTAAAAAATGAAACAAGCAAAACAAGAAAATGCTGAAGATAAAATAATACACAAGGTGGAAACGGATCTTCTTCCTCTAAATAGACTCAAAATAGAAACAAAGCAAAGACCCAATATTAAGCAGAATAGTAGAGAGAATAAATAATAATATATGGAGCAATTGTTCAATGGCAAAGCGATCCTTTAAGGAAACAAATCACAAACTAACCATAGAAAATTGCATAATATGCAATGGAGATATCATAGTAGCTCCACAATTACTGAGAAAAGATGTACTAAAAAGAGTACACGATGATGTATATTGTGGCATAACAACAATGCAAAGAAGACTAAAGTTACAAGCTTAGTAGCCAGGATATTCAAAAGACATAGGGGAATGCAATAAGAGATGCTCAAAATGTGTGGAAATAAAAAATTTCAAATAAGAAAAATTCACTCATGGCCCAAGGAAGCAGAGCCATGAGTTAGGGTCCACAGAGATCATGCACATATCAGAGATAGGGAATTATTCTTAGAATTATTGAACTCATATTCAGAATAGCCAGAAGTTGTCAGAGTAAGAGACAGAAAAGCCACCACAATAAAGCAAATACTAAGAATTATATTCTCAAGGCATGGAGTACCCCAGACAATAGTCACCGACAATGCACCCAAATTTTGTGATGAGAACTTACGTGTATGGTTAAAACAAATTGGATGCATCCGATACAAGACACCACCGCATATCACTCACAATCTAATGACATTATGGAAAGAATGGTACAAATGGTGAAAATAGGATTGAAAGCATTCTCACCACTTAATGGAAACATAGAAGCATATTTACCAAAGATGCTCCTCAGTTACAGATCTATTCTACATGTGGGAAGGAAACTGGACCCTTTGGCATGAATGGGAAGACAAATCAGCACACCCATAACAATGTCCTTTGCAATAAAAGAAAAGGTATTGTATAGAAAATAAAAGGGCTAATCCGGAAGAAGAAAATTCCGTGGTACAAAACGGACACAACACGGCTATACTTGAGGAAAAGGGACAACTTATTACTGGCGAATGTAGATCAGTTCAGAAGCAGAAACGAGCTGGACGATGTAAAAATAGAAGGTCAGGAAGAAGAAGAGGCAGAAAGTTACAAGAGTGGAACAGAGCAGGAAATGGAAGAAAATGAGAATGAAAAAACAGATGGAGATGAAGAAGAAAATGAAAAGAGACCAAGATCACTATTAAAGGGAAAACAAGAAAGACAAGAAGAAGGACAACACTAAACAAAAATAATCAGGAGTAGTAAAAGTAAAAAAAACAAGAGTGTACAACTTCTTCGATTCAGGGAAGTGTAGCATTGTATACAAATTAATAGGCAAGTATAAATAGAGAATAACTGGAGAAGTAAGAAACAGAAAAACTCTGTTGTCACAAAGGACACGAAGAGCTGTGCTACAACTACTACAACGCACAAAGAAATGCAAAACATAACAGTTGTGTTAGAAATTTTGTTAGCCTGTGAAAATGGAATCTGAATTTCTTAAAATAGAATTTAACATTGACAGGCCACAAGCAAACCTTCAAAACCAGAGAACTATCCACTTTTTGCATCTGATTTCCTTTTTGATCAGATTGTCTGCTTTCAACATGAAGATGCAATTGGAAGACAAGACAGGGAATGAATTGTAAAATAAAAAAGAAGTCTTTATGACTAAAATAAAACTTTTCTATAAGTTTTTATTAATACTTTCCTGATTTGTCATTATAGTGTAGTAATTCCAGCAATTATTGTACTAAGAAATAGACACAAAATATGTTATTGAACTCATGTTTTTTTTTTGTTTCTTTGCTTCAATTCTTATTTGTTGTGAGAATGCTAATCAGAATCACTTTTGTGGTGAATACGGAATTAAAAGTAGCTTTCTTCTCTTGACTTTCCACAAATTTCACAATTCAGTGTGAAATCCTAATTTTGACAAATAGAAAAAAGGATTGACCCAGTACTGAAGAAAAAAAGATGAAGCCAAATTTTGTGATCTGACATTAAATTAATTTTCTAACCAATGAAAGGAAGTGATTTACAAAACTTGTGAGAAATTCATGAGCCAGTGCCCAAAAGTCTTTTGCTATATAAATAGAGAAAGAAAGTCGAACCAGTCAGATGGGAGCAAGAAATCAGAGATGACACCGCCAAGATGTAACAAAAAGAAATTTCAATCCACTGACCCGGACATAACGTCTTGACACACATTCGTTCTCCATTTTCTTCTTGTGTGTTATTTTCTTTATCTCTTCTTCTTCATCATAACCATTCTCTCCATCAACAAAGAAGAAGACAACAACAACAACATCAATATAACGCTTTAACTGACTTCTAAAAATTAATGTCAATAAGTACCATTTTCCTTTATTGCTTTACCTGCCTTTTCACTTTCTTGCTGACCATAAAAAAAGGAAAGGAACTTTATTAGTACCCTGTTAATTTTTGCATAAGCACATTCTGCTACTTACAACTAGAACTCTGGATTCACTTAACTTCGTTCTACATTTTCTCTTTGAGCATCTAACTTCTACAAATTAATGTTATTCTGTTAATAAAATTCTACTTTAACAAACAAACCAAATACTTTTATTCTTCCAAGCTTCAACCTTCTGATGATTCTGATAACCTTACATTGTAGGGAGTGCGGTTATGTTTGACACAAGGCCAATTAAACATTTAACCTTCACCCTACTTCATTGGTGACCCCGCAAAGAACATGTAGTGGAAGAGCTTCCACCACTTCATTGGTGACCCCGCAAAGAACACGCTGTGACATTCTGATCACCCTACATCACTTTTAGTTTTTAACCCTTTCTCTTAAAAGAAGTTATTTACCAAGTTAATGCTTATAGGCTCAAATATAAATTACCAATATTTATAAATTATTTATCTGTTCCTAAACCAAGTCAATATTTATATGCTCAAATATAAATTACCAATGATCATGAATTATTTATCTGTTCCTAAACCAAGTCAATGCTTATAGACTCAAACAAATTGTAATATAGCAACAACTTTATATGGAATCTTATGAAGCTCTATTTGATTAATTTAGCATTAGTACTGAAAAACGTTTATTTTATTTTAATGTGTTTGCATGTGAGATGGGAAACGGGATGTGCTTATTCTATTACCACACAAATATAAAGCAATATTTATGTATCCCTGAACCTTGTAAATGCTTATAGACTTAAATATAAGTTATGAATATTTGACTATTCCCAAACCAAAGAAATGTTTATTGACTCAAATACAATTGAAAAGATAAAGAAGATTGATTTTAACATTAAGCAATTAAACAGTAAATTATCCACTGGTTGATATTTTTTTTTTAAATCAACCAAAGCGAACAACATAACACAGTTGTCTCCCTTACAAACTGGTTTCATTTTCTTCTCTTTCAGTTATCCAAAGTCAACCTCAGAAATGATTTATAAATTTTACTTAATGGTCCTAATACATAAAGATAGTGATGCTACAAATTTAAAAGAGAAGCTATAAATTGTTTCCTTTATATGAAAAAGTGAAAGTTCTCAATAAAAAAAACAAACAAAATAATCATGTACTCAGGTTGTTAATATTTATTTTTGCTGTTTCTTTTTATATTTTATTAAACAACATTTAAAAAAAAACTATTCATGGCTTCCCTTTGTTTTTTCTACAAATATTTTCATGGCAGCTGCTCTGATGAGCTTTTACCCCTGGTGCACAGATTATGTGAATTTAAGTGTGAAACTAGATTGGCATCTAGGTCCCATGTTTTTACTGTCAAAATAGTCAAATGTAACTGCCTCTTCTACTCTTGCAGTGTCTGTTCTTGCACTTCTTCCCTGTGAAATTTCTTCCATTTACTTGCTTCCCTGATAGCTACAATCTCCAAAAATTTAAATGCAACATTAACTGCCACTTTCTACCTCCTTGTGTCCCATCCATCTTTTATCCTTTCTTCCATATTTCTTGTACCCAGTTTTTTTCTTTCACTGTAATCCGTTGCACACTAGTATTGGTTCCACCTTTGCTTGGGGGAAAATTGATTAAAAAAAAAACGTATTTTAGCTTACCTTTTATTGTACTGAATTTATAACTTTGTCATATGCAGGAAAAAAAATTGTATTATTATTTGTTGTGGAGAGAGGGTTCTTGGAAAACATCCTCTGCAGTCAAGGGGAGATTACTCTACTGCATTTGTAATTGAGCAAATTTGTTTTTAAACTTAAAAAGTTAAATTGCTCTTTAGTTAATTGACCAATCACAAACATGTTAAGTGTTTGAATGACAAAGGTTATAGCTCACTGACACTACAACAATTGTATGAACAGAAATTCTATTTACCCCCAAGAAAAGTAAATAATCTAAACTTATTTATAAATGGAACTTTGTGTGTGTGTGTGTGTGTGTATCCGTTACCTGTAGACTCCGAAACAGCTGAACCGATTTTCTTGAAAATTTACACAGTTGTACTATAAGCGTCTGCGAGTGTTCTTAACTAGGTTTTGTGTTGAGGTACCCCCGATAAATTTAAAAAATCGATAATCGAAAAAATCGAGTTATAGAAGGAGTGGTCCGATTATAATCAAACTTGATACACTCATAGACAAAGACATAAGAAACGATATTCAGAAGTTTCAAGGTTGCAGTTCTTACAATAGTGCAGAAAATTTGATATCGATAGCAGTAAATCAAAATTTGACTTACATCCATTCATTTTTCTTTCAGTATACGGTTTCGCTTTAACTGGAAACAACTATTGCTTTTTAGTCTTTCGTGCCAACATCCAAAGAGTCTGAGCTCCAGGACCATGGATTAGTTTTAAAGCTTTCATTACACCCGAGCAATGCTAGGCTATACTGCTAGTGAAAAATAAATAGTTATTGTGGCTGTTTTTTTTTTAAATCAATTTCTTTCTCTTGTGTTAGTTTGTTGTATTAAGTTTCTTCTAATCAAACGTTCTGATAGGCTCCTACTTACTTGCACTTGTGGTGGCATTCACCCTGGGTGGGTGAGGCTGGCTTCTTCCCTAGAAGAAGTCTCATGGGACCTTTTTCTTAACCCAACTGCATGCAGTATGGAAAATTTCTCACAGTAGTTTGCCAAGTCTTACTACAGTAGACTGGTTGCCAACCAAGCCTATAGAACCCAGTCTGTCCTTCTATTTACACATAGCTGAAGGGAGAGGAGATGGATTCATACTTTTCTCAAGAGGATTAACATGTAAATGAATCTCATGAACTTGAATGACATTTGAACTTGGCTCTCTGATTCCTCAATCCGGGCCACTATCCATTACTTTACCAAACCGCATTTTATCTCTTATGACTCACAATACACTGATCTACCAATAAGTCAGGTTTTATTTCAGTATTGTTATAATCTTCCTAAAACTAGATCTTCTGATTCATGTTATACAAATTTCTACGACTGAAAATGATGAACACTTTGAAACCTAAGGCTGAACTAAAAACTTCGTGAACTTTTTTTTAATTTGTATACAAGTAAGTATTTTATTTTGTATACAAGTATTTTTTTATTCGTATACTAGTATATATATATATATATATATATATATATATATATATATACAAGTCATCCACATACAAGCCCGTTTCGCTGTATCACAGCTCATCAGTGTGGCTAGACATGTCCACTTACTTCTGGCTGGGATATAATATGTTAGGATCAAGAAAGTTTCTTGCTGATGGAATTATAACAACTGAAAAAAACTAAGTGAAATAAAAATCACCATGATGAATTTTGAGTTTCACTCAACTCAGTTAATATTTCGATAGAAGCAGATTTCTTCCCTGGTAAGCTGTAATTGAACCTACATTTTTTTTTCTGAACTTAGAATTTTTAAATATTGTCTGTAAAGCATTTGTGTAAATTTTGAAGTTAAACATTTCGCATTCAGCCCTTGATGTTTGGATTGTAGACATTCTGACAGCAAAAATATTTTTAAAGACATTCTTAAGTTAACGTTTGTCATCATGTGGAAAGTTGTCTTAAAATTCTCTTGTAGGGATCTCCTGATTTTAACTAAATTAAAATTTACTAAATTTGTTTTTCTTCAGTTATTTTTTCTTTTTTTAAAGTGGAGTAGATAGACCCTACTATTGCCGAGTTCATATGCTTCCTCCTTCTTTTGAATAAAAGTAGAAGCTCATCCCTTGTTCCTTGTTTAGGAAGGAGTTCCCAGTTTTTTTTTCCTCTCCTCAGGTCTTAATAATGATGTTGTCATGAGTTTTTGTAATGTGTGTGGATGGTGGTTATGTCTCTTCATACTCAGGATACCAGGTTTGTAGTTTCCTGTTTGAAGCTTCTGACTGGTAGGTAGGACCTGAGCTCTAACATAGCATCTTGAGAGGCCGTTCAGATCAACATTAGAATAATATTGGGGTTCTTGTACTACCATGTCACACATGGATGAGTCTCTCTGCAAATGCCTTTGGTGGGCAATCCTGAGGCCACATTATGCTGCAGACTGCACCAGTTCCTTTCCAGTGCATGTTGCATTTGACAACTGGCTGATACTACTACTCTAGGCCTCACCTTACCAAAAAATCTTTAATCATGACAACACACAATCAAAGAAATAAAACTAAACCATCCCAACAAAAACACCTAAACACCTCAACATCTCTTTCTTGAACAACTGTGGTTTCTGTAGCAACTTTTGCAGCTTTGAATCTGATGTAATGAATATGTGTTATAATGAATATGCATACACCTTGGTTCCCCATCACAGTAATATGATTTGCTAGTGTCAGCCATAAATACAGACTAAGGCGAGGACATCTAGTAGTCTACGTCTATAGGTCTACGTCTATTGGGACGCCTATTGCATAAGCCTACATGTCAGCATACTCAACTATGACGATTACCGTCCATTATGGCTACTTGCTAGATTGTCCTACCCAGTTACATTTGGCAAAATTGCTTAGCTACTTCGAATAATATATATATCCTTTTCTGGGACATATCAGTATCTTTCCTCTACAAAAACTCCCCTGACATCTTAGCTCTCTGTGAAACTAACCTTGACCATTCTATCCTTTCCTCTGATTTCTATATCCCTGGTTACCCTCCCCTCTTTAGGAAGAACTCTAAGTCCATATGCATGGTCTTGGTGTTTATGTCAGGGAACATCTCACTCTACCCAGGATGATTTCTTTTGAATCTCCAGACAATTCTTGCATATGTGTCCATCTCTTTCTACTAAGCTCAGTTAGCTACCTTTTTTTTCTTTACCACTTCCCTTCCTCTCCTGATTGTTTCAAATTAGACAGCATCTCAAATAATATAGACAAGGCCATTTCCTCTCATCTGTTTGCTAATATATTTGTGTTTGGTGACTTTAATGGCCACCATGCCAAGTAGCTGGAAAACTTTGTCACAGATCTCGCTGGTGTCCATACCATGAACTTTTCAATCACTCAATCTCTTACACAAGCATTTCCCAAATAATCCTAATGGATTTGGCTCACTGCTAGGTCTCTGTTTCACTTCTATCCCTGACTCTTGCCATGCCATACAGCTCTGCCCTCTGGGAAACTCTGATCATACTATGATTTCTATTAATATCTACTTCCACTTCCTGTCTTTTCAGGAACTGCCTACCTGCAGAATATCCTACTGCTATCAAAGAGCAAATTGAGAGGCATTCTGTGACTTCCTTTTTTGAAACAAAGTTTTTAGTCTCTCTGTTGAAGACTGAGCACCTGAGGTCTCCTCTTGGGTGAAAACTGATATTGATGCTTTCATCCCATTCGGGAAGTTCCCATTTGGGAACACAAACATCATTTTTCTCCTTGGTTCTCTCCTGCTTGCTCAACCACTATTGCCCACAGAAATCACTTTTTCTGGCTTTACTAGAGTAATGCATCTGATCATAATAGGTGCCTTTTTACAATGAACATAAGCAAGTTCTAAATGATGCTAAGCTGTTGTTTTCTAATAGAATGAAGCAGCATATAGCTTCCTGAAAGTTTGGCTGTAAGGGCTACTGGCGGCTTTGCAAAAGTGTGTTAAACAACAGCGAATCTTTCACCCCTCCTTTAATCAATAAATATGAGGTTCTTACAGCTACAGCAAACAAGGCCAATTGCCTTGCTCACAGATTCTTCACCAACTCTTCATTTGATTTATCTGAAGCATCTGCACTTGACTTTTAACCTAGAACTGAGGATCAACTAATTGACATTCATATTACCCCCTTGTTGGTCTCTAACATAATTTCAAAGCTTGACCTCCATAAGGCAAGCAGTGGTGACAGAATCCTTGTCATCATCATGAAGAAATGTGCCCCTGAACTCTTCTTTGTCCTCTCCAAACTCTATGATACCGCCTCTCTGCTTCTTGCTCTCCTGCCTGCTGGAAGCCCTCCTCTGTGGTTCCAGTTTTTAAGAACTCTGGAGAACCCCCAGACCCCTATCAGCCTCCTACTGATTTTTGGCAAAGTGTTCAAGGCTATTGTCAATGCTGAAGTGGTTCAACATTTCACAGCCCACAACCTATTCTCTGACAAACAATATGACTTCCGCTTTGCCAGGTCTACTGCTGATATACTAATGATCATCACAGAGTACATATACCAGGCTTTTGATAAGAATGATGAAGATCGAGCTGTTGTCCTGAATATCTTTAAAGCATTTGACAGAGTCTGGCATGCTGGCCTTCTACACAAACTACAGGGCTATGGTGATAATAACTGGACGCTTGTTTGATTTAATCCAGTTGTTCCTATCGAATGACATAATGATGGTCGTATTGAATGGGCATGCTTCTAGATCATATCATATGAATGTGAGTGTCCCTCTATCCTAAGTCCTACGCTTTTTCTGATTTTCATCAACAATGTAATTAGATCCAAAGTAGGCATCTACGCTGACAACACTTTCATTTACTCACACCTCCATAAGAAATCTGCTGAGGCTGACAAAACAAACCTCTGCTGATCTTGAAAAGGACCTCTAATCTGTGGTGGACTGAGGTAAGAAATGGCTCTTAAATTTTAATGCTTCCAAAACAAAGCTGATATCCTTTAACCACCATAGACAATTACTCCTACCCCACATTAGCATAGATCAGGCTAGTCTCCCTGAAAGCAATACACTGCGCTTCCTCAGCCTAATTCTCACAGCTGATCCCAAGTGGAATGACTACATTGAATCAATAGCTAAATCCACTGCTAGGAAATTCGGGTCACTGTGTCCGTTCAGAAAGTTTTTCTCGTCTGAATCCATCTTGCACATATACAAATCTACCATTCGCCCGTGCATTGAATACGGCTGTCACATCTGGTGCCCCTGCTATTTATTTTGGGGTTCTTGACAAAATTAAAAGAAGAATCTGCAATGTTATTGATCCCAACCTGGCAGCCCAACTCCAGCCACTTTCTTACTGACGTAATGTGGCTCTCCTCTGTCTCTTCTACAAATATTTTAATGGCTTCTGCTTTGACGAGCTTAGCTTCCTGGTGCCCCCTCTGCATGAATTTACTCTGGCAACTAGTGAAAGCAATCAAATGTAATTGCAATTTCTACTCTATCAGCTTCTTTTCTTGCACTTCCTTCCACATACTTGCTTCCCTGATAGCTACAATCTCCAAGAGTTTAAATGCAATATCAATTTCCATCTCTTATCCCCTTGATGCCCATCCTTTCCACAACACTCCCTGTATCTTGTTCTTCCCTCTTTCCACTCTACTCTCACATAGCTCTCTTCGCACCAGTGTTACCATCCTTCGCTTACCCATTCTCCATCAACTGTGATCTGTTCCTCTTTCTCTTCACTCTCCTGTTATGTAACCCCCCTGCACACAAGTGGCAATCCTGCCTTGCTTGGGGTGAAATGATTATAACAAAAAAAACTGCACATAGGCTCTGCACATAACTTTCGTTTCAGTTACATACCTAAAGAAAAATACAATCTAGAATTTTCATCAATAGCACCCACTCACCCCTAAAGGAACAAAGAAAAACTGAAACCAACCAGAGTCTAAGAAAAGGATATAAAAACCCATCAAAGGGACTTCTTAGGCACAATGTGGCTTCTCTGTGTCTCTTCTACAAATACTTTCACGGCTTCTGCTCTGATGAACTTAGCTCACTGGTGCCCCCTATCTATGAATTTACTCAAGCCACAAGATTAGCAACTGGGTCCCAACCTTTTACTGTGAAACCAATAAAATGTAAATGCAAATTCTACTTCAGTAACTTCTTTTCTCACACTTCCTGCCTGGGGAATTCCCTTCCGTTTACTTGCTTTCCCGACAGCTATAATCTCCAAGAATTTAAATGTAAAGTCAATAGTCATATCCTATCTCACTAACCTGCATCCTCTCTCTCATGTTCCTTTCTCCATCCACTCCACTTTCATCAGTATTCTCATCCTTCTCTTTCCCACTTCCTGACACCCCCTATAACCTGTCACTCTTTCTCATAACTTTCCTCCTATGTAACCCCCTGCAAAACAGTGGCAGTAAAATGCCTTGCTTGGGGCAATATGATTATAAAAAAGAAACAGAAAAAAACGTATTCTCCCTCTCCTACAGCACAAATTACTTTTTATGACTCTATTTATCTCTTTCTTTTAACGAGAGACATTTACATTGATTTAACAATTGTTGTATTTTTTCGTTAATACAATTATTTATTTCCTAACCCGCCATCATTTCTTCTTTGTTCAGCCACTATTATGCCTAATACAACAACAGTATCTCATCCCTGGCTATTATTTTTTGCTCTTTAACTGACCAAAAACTGTAAAGTCAGAGTGAAATTCATCAGCCCATTAGGCCAATAAGGGAGATGGGTTCAATAGCAGAAATTTACCCTAAATCACAGCTATAAGTGCTTTGTTAATAATGCCTGTCTGTTTCCAGCAAAATGCAACAAAGCTTTTAGAAGGTCCATTGTAATTTTTCTCTGTTGGATAAAAGATGTCTATCCTTAACTGATTAGTTGTGAGATTTCAGGTCAGTTTATCTGTAAAGAATAATCAAAGCATTTTACATAAGCCACTCAGATTTGATTTAATCTACCATTAATTGGCTGTTACAATATTCTGGATTAAAATAAAACTACACGTCGATAATCTTTACCATATCTCATATTGAAGCTGTTCTTTATTTATTAGGCAACTCTAGTGTTATGTAAATGACTGCCTAATTCACATAGCTAAGACACAGAAATGATAAAAGTGCCCGATTAGTAAAGAGAGGGGTAGAATATGATATGTGAGATTAACGATTACCACTAGACTAAGAAAATACAAAGGAAATCACATTTTATAACAGTAATCTCTAGTCCTTGTAGCATTATTTAAATAGACTAATCCACTCATAAAAGAATAGGATAAATTTGGGGGGAAATAATTTTTGAAAATTAGCATTTTCTAGATATCCTTGGATGTGTGTTGTGGTGCAGTGGATATCAGCTCAGAATGAGAAATCGGAGAGCCGAGTTCAAATTCCAGTTGAATTCGTTGCATTTACTTATGTGCAAATACTCTTGGGAAAGGTATTAATCCATCTCTTCTTCCTCCAGCTATGAGTTAAATAGCAGAACAGAATGGGTTTTATAGCCTTGGTTAGCAACTAGTCTACTGCAGAAAGTAATGACAACCTACTGTGAGAAAATATTCTGCCCAGCCAGTCATGTATCAAAAGAGACATAATCACCCAAGCATGTATCATGTATGGCACTTTACTGACCGAATAAGAATATATAGAAGACTTTTTTTTGCCATTGAAAAGACAAAGATTTTTTTGCCTTTTTTTTTGGTTTAAAAAAAAATGGAAAGACTATTGAATATTTGTGGCAAAATTGAGCTGATGTTTCTATGAAAAAAAAATAGTTACTTTAAAATCATTTATCTAGTACTCATGTGATAAAGTGTGAAATGTTAGCTTTTGCCAAAATTGACTGTGTGCTGATAACATTTTACTGTAATTACCTTAATAGATCCTCTTCAGGAAAATATTCTGCTCAGTCAGTAATGATTCTTTCGAGACATGATTTCCCAAGTGTGTATCACATATAACACTTAACTGACTAGATATCCTTAGGCCACAAAACTTGTCAGAATTGAAAAATATTTATTTTTTTATACTGATTTAGAAGGGTTTCTGTTTATTATATCAATACATTGTGAAAGGCTTACGGCCATATCACGTTGAATACACCAGTTCTCGCTTGATCACCGAAGTTAAGCAACGTTGAGCCTGGTCAGTACTTAGATGAGTGACCGCTTGGGAATACCAGATGCTGTAAGCGTTTAATGACGGATGTGCGTGCTTACGGATATATCACGTTGAATCAACCAGTCCTCACTCGATCACTGATGTTAAGCAACATTGAGCCTGGTCAGTACTTAGATAGGTGACTGCTTGGGAATACCAGGTACTGTAAGCATTTAGTGACTGATGTGCATTGTGGTGCAATGGATATTAGCTCGGAAAGAGAAATTGGTGAGCCGAATTCAAATTCCAGCTGAATACCCTGCATTCACTTAAGCACTGGTACCCTTGGGAAAGGTATTAATCCATCCTTTCCTTCCAGTTATGGGTTAAATAACAGGGTAGGACTTGGGGACCCTGCCCTAAAAACAAATCCCAATGAATCTTGATACTCGAAAAGAAAAATGTATTACTAGACACAAAACTTATATAAAAAAACAACAATAAATTGTTGAAAGAAAAAGGTATTACCAGAAATAAATAAATAGAATTTAGTTGGCAATAAATGACCCGCCGAGGTTGATAGCCATAAAAACAAAATAACCAACCAACCAACCAACCAACCAACATTGTGAAAAATTCACAGAGTTATTGGACTTGATTGCTTTGCATATTGTGGAATGACAAAAATATTTCTTTTAAATAAAGACCAAATAGATATAGGCATAAGAACAAAAAAATTAGTTGCAGTTGCAGTAGAATTTTCCAACAAAGCAATTTTTAGTAGGCTTTTCAAAAATTAAGCATTTCAAGGTTGTTTTTAATCAAATATAAATATTCCTAACTTTCAGTGATGAAATCTGAGATTTTCAGAGGTACTACCAGCAGTAACATAAATTAGTAAGAACTAGAGAGAAATTTGTATTAGGTTGTTACAAAAATAATGGCTGCTTGAAGTGTTGTATTTTAAAAAGCCATTTTAACATAATATTCACAGTATATATTAGGTGAATTTTAGTATACATAATAATTAATGTTTGCTTTTTAACTTATTTTCAGATAGAAATATTCTTGAAGCATAGAGGCCCTTAATTATGAACATGACAAAAAATTATCTTCATTTACATTTCTTGCATGAGTTCAGACTTGGGCAGTGTGCCCCCATGCCAAAAAAAAAACTTCTGCCAATATCAACAGAGCATAGAGAGATGTGTTCACAAGTTATTGGACAGTATGAAGGTGGTACCAGAAATTCCGTCGCTGGTGATAAGAGCCTTGATGATGAAGGAGGTAAAGAAGGGTCATGCAGTCTTGACAATTGCAAGCAGTTGTTGAGCAAAACCTACATCAAAGTATCAGAGAAATGTCTCAGACACTTGGTGTCAGTACGGCAAGTCTCACACTATTTGCAGAGTATTTAAAGGTGAGAAAGCATGATAAATGAGTCCTTATGAACTCTATGAAAATCAAAATTTGGACATTTTGAAATGTGCTCACTGCTCTTTTTGCATAACACCAATGATCCTTTTTTTGACCGAATAGCCACTGGTAATGAAAAGTGGATCCTTTATGATAACCATAAATGATCAAGTCAATGGCCTGATCGTGATGAGTCCCCCAAACATTTCTCAAAGCCAAAGTTGCATCAGCAAAAGATTATAATGACTGTCTGGTGGTCTGTAATTGCTGTTGTCCATTACAGCTTTCTGGAAGTCAATCAGAGCATTAATGCAGAGCTTTACTGCAATCATCTTGTTGAAATGCATGCATGCCTGCAAAAAATGAGACTTGTCTTGGTGAATTGACGTGGTCCAATTCTACTCCACGATAATGCATGGCCACATGTTGCAAGAATGACGTTGTGAAAACTCATAGACTTGGGATACAAGAGTTTACCACTTCCTCCATATTCTGCTGATCGTTCATCCACTGATTATCATTCTTCTAAGCGCATTTTTAATCGTAAAACTTTTTAAGTCGAAACCACAGGTGGAATCAGCTTCCCAGTCAAGAACATTTTATCAACGAGGAATAAATAATCTTGTTGATTGATGGCAGAGGTGCATAAATGCTTATATTTTGACTAACTTCAATATTTCTGCAGTTCATTTTTAAAGAATAAAATAATGTTTCTGAAATCAGCCATTATTTTTGTAACAACCAAAGAATATGGAGTTATGGCAACATATCCTCTCTTTATTTATTGTATACAATACAATTGTAGCACAAGGCCGGTTTGGTGGGGCTAAAAAACTCAGGTTGGTCTTCAGTACCTATCCTATACCTGACTCATGACTCAAACATACTTTACAATTTTCTCATCCACCACAAGAACTTGTCCATCAGCATTCTATCCTTCATATACCAAAATACCTCAAACGTACCAAGGACTTAAAAAAAACAAATAAAAAAACATATAGTAACATATCCTCTCTATTATAATAAATACTGTTGTGTATTTATTTCTGTATATATATATATTCCTTCTGTTACACTCATGTAGAGAAAGAAAATAGCAAGGCAGCGTTGGCCCAGTTCATTAGAGAGACAATAAGAAGGCAGCGTCAGCTCAGTACATTAGAAAGACAATAGCGAGGTAGCATCGGCAAAGTTAATCAGAGAGACAATGGGGAGGCAGCGTCAGCTTCATTTATTAATAAGACAATAGGGAAGCACCGTCAGCCCAGTTCATTAGAAAGACAATAGTGAGGTAGTGTCGGCCCAGTCCATTAGAGAGACAATAGTGAGGTAGTGTCGGCCCAGTCCATTAGAAAGACAATAGTGAAGCAGCATCAACTCAGCACAATAGAAAGACAATAGGGAGGCAGCATCAGCTCAATTGATTAGAAAGACAATAGCGCAACAGTGTCAGCTTCGTTTATTAAACGACAATAAGAAGGCGGCCTCAGCCCAGTTCATTAGAGAAACAAGAATGAAGCATCGTCAGCTCAGTTCATTAGAGAGACAATAACGAGACAGCATTGGCCAAGTTCATTAGAAAGACAATAGCGAGTCAGCATCACCTCAGTTCATTAGAGAGACAATAGGGAAGTAGCATCAGCTGAGTTCATTCGAGAGACACAAGCGAAGCAGCGTTGGCTCAGTTCATTAGAGAGACAGTAGGGAGGCAGCGTCAGCTCAGTTCATTAGAGAGACAATAGAGAGGCAGCGTTGGCCCAGTTCATTAGAGAGACAATAGGGAGGCAGCGTCAGCTCAGTTCATTAGAAAGATCATAGCAAGGCAGCATGGGTTCAGTTCATTAGAGAGGCAATAGGGAAGCACCTTCTGAGAATCGAATTTGGAGAATCGGGTGGATGCAAAAGTGCAATTCATGTAGTTTTGCCATCATTGCGATCGACTTGTGACTCGGTGTGTTATCTTGGTGAAAGATCATTTTTTCTTCTTCATTTGTGCCCGTTTTTTGGCGATTTTTTTTTTCCTTCAAATGCACCAATAATGCTATTTAATACTAGTTATTGGTAGTTCTTCCTTTCTCAAAGTAATCGATGAACAAAACACCTTGCGTATCCCAAAATATGGAGGCCAAAACCTTGCCTGCTAATGTTTGCATCTTTGGTCGCTTTGGACAGCTTTCACCTGCTGCTGTCCACTCAGTTGACTGCCAATTTGACTTCGGAGTGAAGTGTTGGAGACATTCTTCATTCATTGTCACATATTTACACAAAAACGTCTTGCTGCATTGAAAGTGTTACAAACAATGCTCAGAATCATCAACGCGTTGTTTTTGATTGACTGTGGGCAAACCCAGCACCCACTTTGAACATAGCTTTCTCAATGACAAATGTTCATGCAAAATGGTAAATACACTGCCTTCTGGTATGTTCTGGTATGTTCAACTTCTCTGCTATCTCATGCAACTTCAATTTATGAGTAGCCAAAATGAGTTTGTGAACTTTTTGATATTTTCTGAGACAACTGCCGATTTTGGGCAACCTGAGCGTTCAGCATCATTTGTGTCTGTACGACCGTGTTTAAAGTCAGCATACTACCTGTCAACCCATTGTTTCCGATGGAGCAGAGTCCGAATAACAATTATCAAGCCATTGCTTTGCTTGAATAGTATTTTTTCTCATCAGAAAGCAATGCTTTATCAACACATGAAATTCATATTTTTCCATTGTTTGGAAAATTTGCAACAGTAGCTTCACTTAAATAACTAATTTGTAAACTAATAGTCTAATTGGGCCCAAAATTTTGTCATGTGCCATTTGAATATTAGTCCTTCATAAAAATCATATGGGGTTTTTTTTGTTTTTATCAGTGGCGTCATCTATATGTGAAGCTTGGGGCTTATTGAGTAATGTGTTAGTTTAATAGAAAACCAGGCTGCAGACAGATCTTTAGAGTTGAGACATTTTATGTTATTTCAATTATCAGGATTAACATAAATTAGTCTATCAAATTAAGCAACATTTTTTAGTCTAAGATTTCTATGGATAATTTTTTGTTTTACTCTTTTGTAGATTTCAATATGTAATGAAAGCTTTGTTGATTAACAAAAAGTGAGCTGTCTGTAAATCAGACAAATACTTTTAGGATTTATTTTTTAGCCTAATTACTGAGCTAATTGATGATGATCTATCTATCTTAATCTGTTCATTATCTATCTATCTATCTATCACACCCTGTTCTATCTATCTATCTATCTATCTATCTATCTATCTATCTATCTATCACACCCTGTTCATATCTATCTATCTATCTATCTATCTATCTATCTATCTATCTATCTATCACACCCTGTTCATATCTATCTATCTATCTATCTATCTATCTATCTATCTATACACCCTGTTCATATCTATCTATCTATCTATCTATCACACCCTGTTCATATCTATCTATCTATCTATCTATCTATCACACCCTGTTCATATCTATCTATCTATCTATCTATCTATCTATCTATCTATCTATCTATCTATCACACCCTGTTCATATCTATCTATCTATCTATCTATCACACCCTGTTCATATCTATCTATCTATCTATCTATCTATCTATCTATCTATCTATCTATCTATCACACCCTGTTCTATCTATCTATCTATCTATCTATCTATCTATCTATCACACCCTGTTCATATCTATCTATCTATCTATCTATCTATCTATCACACCCTGTTCATATCTATCTATCTATCTATCTATCTATCTATCTATCACACCCTGTTCATATCTATCTATCTATCTATCTATCTATCTATCTATCTATCTATCTATCTATCACACCCTGTTCATATCTATCTATCTATCTATCTATCTATCTATCACACCCTGTTCATATCTATCTATCTATCTATCTATCTATCTATCTATCTATCTATCACACCCTGTTCATATCTATCTATCTATCTATCTATCTATCTATCTATCACACCCTGTTCATATCTATCTATCTATCTATCTATCTATCTATCTATCTATCTATCTATCCATCACACCCTGTTCATATCTATCTATCTATCTATCTATCTATCTACCTATCCATCACACCCTGTTCATATCTATCTATCTATCTATGTATCTATCTATCTATCTATCTATCTATCTATTACACCCTGTTCATATCTATCTATCTATCTATCTATCTATCTATCTATCTATCTATCTGTCTAATTCTGTTCATCATCTATCTATTTGTTTCATCATGTTCATTACACTAATGAACATGTTTTTTGCTGTCTGTTGTTGAAGAAGTGATTCTTAGTAATTTTTGGCTGCTGATCTGAAAAATTAAAAGCAGTTTGTTCTATAATGTCAAAATTTTTCACAAACTCAAATGTTCGTTATTCAACATTTCCAGTATTGTCACCATTTAGCTTCACAAAATGTAGACCTCATCCATGTATGGGGCTTGACACAACTTTGAAAATATGGTTTTTCAATGTAATTTAAAGTAGATGCAACTGTAAAAGTGAAAACAAAATTCACAATTTAATAATTTGTTGTGAAGGAATATTCTGTTTTACACAGTAATGGGTATGGCCTGGGTTATAAAAGGCCGGGACTCGAACGAACTACAGAGAGTGATAGAGAGTGTTTGTGACTATACGAGAGTTTTCATCATTATATGGGAGTGATCGAGAGTCTTTGTCATTATACGCAAGTGATCGACTTTAGTCAAGAGCCATCGGCCTTAGAAGAGAGTTAGACGTCACTAGACGGAAGCCTTCTTCTCAAGACGGACGCATACGTCCTATACAGAGACATTGTCTTCTTGATTGTTAGTCTTGTTAACTGTTCGTTGGTGTACATCTATTTGGTTTATTGTACTGAGGTATAATAAATCTCGATTTATATATCCTCTGTGTTAAGAATTATTTCTTGCACTATTCTTTCTCTGCTTATCCCTTCCCAGGATACAACATAATCTTCAGTAAATAAAAAGCTTCAAACTTGAGCTGCTTTTGTTGTTTTCAATTCAATGAGTTTTAAACGTCATGAAGATGATAGAAATGTCCTTTATACAATTAATTTTTTTTTTAACATACAACGTGTGTTAGCATGTGCAATACCCTGTCTTCATCAGCTGCCAACCAGGGGTGATATCACGGTTTCAGTAGCTATCGTGGGATCGCCACCCCTGGCGCCAACAGCAGCATTTGCCACCAGGCAGGGCATGAAGATAAACTTGTTGATGGTCCCTCTTTGTACATTCTCATAATGAAGTAAACAAAACAATTGTTCCTCTTTGCAGTTTGTATCGGCAATGAAATTTCCTGAACGCGTTTGCCGTTATTAACGTGCTTGTGGAGGGAGAAAAGCATTATAGATGACCATACAAATATCTCATTTGCGCATATTAGATCGTGATATTGCGCCATTTTGTTTGCTTGTTATTTTGATATCGACCAAATCCAACTTGATGTGTGCTGAACCGTTGCTCAAATGCAGTGCGAAGTGCTTTTTAAACCCCAGCCAGTGATGCCTATTTTTGAAAGGAAGGAAATAACTGAATGTCCCAGAGACCCACAACACCCAACCTCAATAGGCATCATGTTACACGTCCAACCATTGTCCACACATTTGGCACGCAGTGACTCGTATCGGTTTTTCTTAAGTTTGTGCGCTTCCACCCTGTTCTCTTCCCAAGGAACTGTTAACTCTATTATGAAGACAGTCTTTTTTGAGTCAGACCACAACATGATGTTAGGACGCTTGTTTGTCTGTGCGGTGTGTATTGGAAATCTTAAGGATGTCATTAAGTCTACAGAAACCTCTCAATCACTGGCTCCGCTCAGCAGCTTCATATTGGGGGCTGTTTGTTTTTTCTTTGCAGGGCATTCACCTTCCTTATGAAATTCGATCTTAGTCTCTTTGGCTGCCACAAGCTGTTGGTTTGCTGTCTCACATGGTGTTCTTGTTAGCTTCTTGATCACTTCTGATTCTTTGTTGTGTCGCCACATATACATCTGGAGCGGCCGTGGACAAACAGAAAGCAAGTGACACAAGGTACCTTGGTTTTTTTACACAAAAAAATAGAGATCTGTATCTATGTATCCCCACATTTTGAGGTTTGTTTCATTTAGGAGAAGGTCATACGTAGATCAAAGAAGAAAAGATATTGCCAATGGCTTCATCGCAATTAACGAGTTTCAC
The DNA here is from genome assembly GCA_037127315.1 of Ascarosepion bandense. NCBI lineage: Eukaryota > Metazoa > Mollusca > Cephalopoda > Sepiida > Sepiidae > Ascarosepion > Ascarosepion bandense. The sequence continues at coordinate 2,250,437 of JBBBDQ010001116.1, forward strand.
AAAAGTTTAATAGGTTCAACATCATTCCAGGTTTTGTTCAATTACATTGTTTAGCTTGAGTAACAGCAGTGGCTATTCTATGCTCCTCTTCGAACATTGTGACTTTTTCCATTACCATACGCCTCTTTCCCTTTGGTTTCCCCTTGAAGAGGAAAAACTTGTGCATTATGTTTCCCAATCCAGCCCGATTATTTTGAATTACACCCATGATATCTATGACTTGCAGGCTGATTTCCACTTGAGTTGCCTCTGCAGCTGACCATTTTGTACCAGATTTAATCTCTGGAAGCACCCTCAAAATGCAATCATCAGCTGAGTCCCTCATCATCAAATAAAGGCATACCTTCCCAACCTTGAATTTCTCTACCAATGAGTGCATAGGGAAATGCAGATGTCCAGTGTTGGTATATAGCTCCACTTTCAAAAACAAGGAGGAATGCCAAGCCACTTATGCAAGTATTTATTGATCACTTGCTCAATACGCTCAATACGTGAATTTCATAGATTTGCAAAGGCCACAAAAGGCGGGGTAATAGAGCATGTTGGTAACACCACACTTTCATTTTGCTGGGCAGATAGGTTCTAGCGATCGAAATTAGTCCCTTTAAAGCTACTTTCTGGGCCTCTGTACCCCTATGTCGACCAGTCAGTTGGATTTTATACATTCATCCAAGGCTCTTTACTGGCATTTCCTATACTGTTTTATCACCAATTTTGAAGTGAATTTCCTTAACAGACCCTCTAACTAATGAGACTTTGACTTTTCTCAGGCTTTGCCTTCATTCTCGCCCATATGAAAAGATTGTAATATTTTTGTAATAGGTCATCGGCAACAATTTTATAAGGGACGAAAATGGTGATATCATCCATAAAAGCCCTAGAAGTGGGAAGGACCAGTTGTTCTTTAGTCATCACTCCCTTGGCTGTGGTTGATGCGCCTCGTAAAATCAACTCCATGACCAAAATGAACAGAAGCGGGGAAATTACGCAGCCCATCATGATGCCAATCTCAAGTGGTTGCCATTTGGTAGTGTAACTATTGACGGTGAATTTCATGAAAGTTGAGTTAAAGTACTTTTTTATGATTTCCCTAATTTTGCCAGGGAAGTTGAAAAAGTCAAAAGCCATTCCTATTAACTGATGTAGGACTGACCCATATGCATTGGCAAGATCAAGCTATACTACATGGGGTTCTGTTTTATTTCTTTTAGCTGATAGTATGGAATTCCATATCATTTGTGCATGCTCCAGACAACCAGGGAAGCCAGGTATCCCAGCCTTTTGTTTGAATGTGTTTATGTAATTGTTTTCTATAAGAAAATCTGTCATGCGACGAGTGAGGACTCCAAAAAATATTTTCCATCTACAATCAGGAGGGATATGGGCAAAATTTGGAAATGCCTTTTGAGTTCATTTCTTCAGGTATCCAAATGCCATCAGCCAAACACCATTCCTGTGGTACAATATTATGCTTCCAAATCTGCTGGAGTAGGATAGTGAGTTTCCTCAGAATGCCTGAGCAGTTTTTATATAGTTTATATGACATCCCATTCATTCCGGGGGCACTACCACTGCGTGCTTTTTGGACAAAATTGTGAACTTGACTTACTTTTATCCCACTATCATCAAACATAACTGTTGGATCTTGAGGCCTAGGTAAACTATTCATAGGAGGGATTGGTATGTCTCGCATCTCATCTGAGTACGTCATCTGCAAGTAATTCTCCAACTCCTCTTGTGGGGTATCAAGCTTGCCACTCTTTGCTTCCATGAAAATGTGGACTTCTAAAGAAAGATCTTCGAGACTGACGCTTTTTCATCCGATGCTTCCTTTGATTTTCAGCTCTGGATATCACTACCTGTCCATTAGATCTTGGATGATACGGGGTGGTGTTCTGTGTCCTATTGTCTGATACAATTGTATCTGGTACGTGAAATCTTGCACAAAATTTGTGCAAGAAATTAATTACTACGTTTAAAGTAGGTCTTCTGTACTACATTATTTCCGGCCACTTGGTATAGCTGTTGACCGCTATCAAATAATAAGCTTTGTTTACTGGTCCAGCAAAATCTAAATGTAGTAATGACCACAGAATGTCTGTTTCTGTCTAAGGTTGGAAGTGATTTTGCTGCTATAGCACAACTTCTGCATGTCTTAACTAGATTTTTTATGTCTTTGTTCATTTTTGGCCAGTATCTCATGAGTGACTAATTCTCAACATTCCAGGATGGCCTCATGAAACTCTTTCAACATATGTTTTTGTAATGATGTTGGAGTCACAACTCAGTTGGCATACATTAATATACCATCACATATGGAGAATGTATTACTGATATTTAATTTCTTATTTGTTACTCTACTTTTAATCTGGTCCTTTATTTTCACTATAAAGTCATCATTCTGCGACTTAAATCTAATTTCATTATTATGAAATTATTATATTATTGGCAACTCCCTTATTGTATTATTAAAGATATTTATTATTTCATTATCTGCATTTAGTGCAGTAATAACAGTATCATCTAATGGTTCACAAAATTTTGGAATTTATCGGGATAGATCTTCACTTGACTTTGTTTCTTTGATATTAAGTTCATCAATATAATTCCCCAGCATTGTAATCGTTTTTCTGTGTGTGTGGGAACATTTTTTTAGAATCATAAATAGATAATAGTGGGCAATGATTTGTTTGTAACAAAAATTCAAGTTCATGTAAGAACTTGTGAATTTTTTCTTTGCAAACACTATCGCCAGAGCTTCTTTTTCTTTTTCTGTCTGACTATAATTTTTTGGCAACTATCAAAGACCTAGAAGTGTGTGCTATGGACTTTATAGTTCCATCGTCATACTTGTGAAGAATAACAGCTCCTATTCCAAAGTTGCTCGTGTCTGATGCTACAATAATTTTCAACTTTGAATCAAAATTCCATTAACAATAAATCGAATGCTGGTACTTTTTTAATCTTTTCAAAGACATCTTGAAACTTTTCTGTCCAGTCCTATTTTGCATCTTTTTTCAGTAAAGCATTTAATGGTGCTGTTAGTTCATGCATTTTTTTTATGTATATGTGATAGAAGTCTGTGAAGCCCATGAATGCTTGCAATTTTGTTAAGTTAGTCAGGGCGGGCATGTCCTTAATTGCGCTTGTTCTTGCAGGATCTGGTCGTTGACCTTTATCATCTATTATTTGTCTTAGATACTTTATTCTCGTCATGAATAATTTGCATTTAGTTTTACTTAGTTTAAAACCGCATTCCTTTATCTATCCGAACACTATTTTAATATATTCTGTATGTTGTTGTTTGTATTCGCTTTTTATTAATATATCGTGCAAATAGGCTTGTGTGAAATCCAATCCCATGAGCATTGAGTTCATTACTTGTTGAAAAATATTCAGTGCTACTTTAATTCTGAAAGGAAGCCTGTTGAAATTATAAAGGCTCTTAAAGGTCAGTAGTTTTGAAGTTTAGGGGGTGCGTGTTCTTTATCACGTTGGGGTCACCACTGAAGTGTATGGAGCTGGTTAATGTTTCTTTTGTTTGGCCTTGTGTCAGACTTAACTGAACCCCCTACAGCTTACAAGTTATATTCATCAGAAGGGTTTTCATCAGAAGGTTGGTCGTTGTCAGTTGGAATGTGTGGATTAGTGTAGAAGAGTGGAATAATAAAATACACACTTTGAATGTTAAATTAGAATTTTTTTAAGAGGAAAGAATAACAAGAATTGTAGAAATTAATGTTCAATTATAAACCTTAGTAAGAAGTCATGAGTAGAGTTCGTGTTCCATGATAGAGTTATTTTTTGTAGTAGTAATTGTTGAGAGAGAGAGACAGACAGAGAGGACAATGTCCTGGTCACTTGAAGTTGAGAGTTACATCTCAAATGTGTGTCAGTGAACCGCCTCCTCTGAAATGACTGCTGTGACTGGTTAGTGACCATCCTTAAATATTCAATTCAGTCCGTGGGGTGGCTCAGAAATTATTTTTTTCTTTAGCTACGGAAAAACCGTTTCTCTGACGTATTTTAAATTTTGCAATTTCATGACCAATCAGAATCCAGAGTTCCGCTGCATGTCCGTAAAAGGAATTTGATATTTATTTATTTTTGGTTTACCTCCGGAACTTCTGCGTGGAGCCCAGATGTGCAAAGACCAGTTTTAGTCATTTGCTTTCTGGATCTCTGTGGGCAAACATCCAGTCCTTCACTTGTTCAGTATCACCACAGTTTAGAGCATTCTTTTTAAGCAGGTATTTCTAAGGATGTGTCTGATAAGTCCAACTTGGAAAAACCTTTCCACCATTAAGTGTGGTGAAAATTTCTTCTGGACTTGTAAGTGGATAATTGTAGTTTTGCAAATTCTCGTTCAACCCTGTAGAGAAATATGTGCATTCTCGAATATTTTTTTTTTTTCTTAAGGTATACAGTAGGTGATGCCTACTCCAAATATTCTAATTTAGATATGACCCCTAATTTCTCTAATTTTTCCAGTTCGTTGTTGATTGGGTCTAATGCCACAAACGGTAGATTTCTTTTTAGCCTGAACACTGGAATTGCACTTTCTTTTAAGTTTTGCTTTCGCTTTTGTACAAAATCCAAGACCTTCGGAAAAAACTTCCAGGAATTTTCTTTTTAATTACATTTTGAATCTCTCTGTTGTTGTATTATTTGTGGTTGCAGTATAAATTTTGCTACAGAATTGATAGGCAGGTTCCACAGATTGAATAGAATTATGCCATCAGATCTGTCATGGCGGCATCACCCACAATGGAATGAACTCTTCCAACCAGTACATATACCTCCCCTCACAAGAGGTGAGGGTGAGTAGCTTGGGAGTAGCTAGTAGATAGCCTGAAGAGAATGCCCTGAACATAGCCGAGAGTCATCTATTAACACCGACACCGTAACAACCATTACGAGTCCCAGTTCGAGGGTTGAATTTAATATTACTTACTAACTGTAGTTTATTATTGTTCTACTAACAAAGTTACAAGTGTCGTATTTTGCAGTGTTTAATACATTTTCGTTATTTCCTATTTTGATTGTTTTTGTGTTATTTTTGCTGGACCTTTTACTGGGTCCACGACAACTTCTAAACAAATTCATGTTTTTTTAACACGTAAACAACTGCTATTTTAGTTGACTCACAAAACAAATATTACAGGTGAATTTGCCTAGAAATTTTAACTTTTCACCTGAAACACCATGAGCAATTTTTGTTGGAGTCAATAATCTAGGTTTACCTAGTTCCCACAAAGTTTTTTTTGTTGATAATTATGATGTCAGACCCAGCGTCCAGTTTTTGTGTTGTTAATTGTAACAAAAACGAATTTCCTTTTCGTTGATTTCTCGGTCGTTGTATTGGGAATTTTTTTTTTCTTTTGCGTGCTGATTTTATTCAATGCATTTTACTTTAATGATGAATTTCTAAATTTTTCTGCTTCATTTTTTTTTTAATTTATAGCAGCTACTTTGATGGCCTATTCTGCTACACTGATAACATTTCTTATTTATGAAAAAACAATCAGATTTAAAATGTTTTCCACCACATCATTCATTACAAGTATTAGGTACTGAGTGTGATTTCTCATATTTTTTAACTGATATGGAGGAAGGTTTTCCATATTTTCTTCTTTTTTTTTTTTTTTTTTAATCATCTCACCCCAAGCAAGGCATTCCACTGCCACTATTGCGCATGGGGCTACATAGGGGAAGGTAAAGAGAAGGAGTGGTTAGACATAGAGAATGTTAGGAGGAAGGTGACAGATGAGTAAGGATAGCAAGGATGAGGGTTGGGCAGATGGGAAGAGTGTTTGATAGAATGGGAGCAGGTTAGTGTGTTAGGAGGTGTCTATTGACCTTACATTTAAACTCCTGGAGATTGTAGCCGTCGGGGAAGCAATCGTTTGGAAGAGAATTCCACAGTTGGGAAGTGCGAGGAAAGAAACTGTTGGAGTAGAAGTTACGGCTGCATTTTATCGGTAAAATGCAGCCGTAACTTAAAAAATATGTAAAAAATTTTATCTTCTCTTCCAGGAGTTTCAAAACGCCTATATTTTCATTGGAAGGTTGGATATTGTGTATTTTATAATTATATTTCTCCTGTATTCTTTCGGTGTCCAGCTTTAAATTTATCATGGACTGATACTCTTCAGCGATATTTTGCAGAGATATTTTCGAGTCCCTTTCAAGTTTCGTTAGGATCTTTTATCTCATGCCTGTGTTCGGACTTAATGTTAAACCTAGAATGAATAAACACTTAAAAGAGTCTGGAGTTAATTCATTAAGCTTGAATGTTTTGCATTCTTTATTTACGATTCCTGTATATGTATTAAAATCATCTTCCATATTTTTTATTAAATTTAGGCAATTCCACCTTGCATTGAATAATGATGTTCTTTCACCAAAAATATTCGATAATACGTTAATAGATTCTTTGAAAACCTATTTCTTTAGGCTCTTTGGGCAGAATGTAATTAATATATTTTTGTGTTCACCTGGGATCAACTTCCTTAATAGTAGACAGACTCTTTTTGTCTTTCCAGAGAGCAGAATCCTTCTCGAAGATTTCTTTGTATCTTCTATAGTATATTTTGAAGGTTATACCATTCTCTGGTTCATAATTGAATTCATTTATTGACTTTGCATGGCATTTGGAGTAAATGAGTCTGTCTTTTGTCTGTCATATTTTTCAAAAGAATGTCAAAGGACATTTATAGGATACAAATCCTATATAATCCATCAACCAACTAAAACACACAAAATAAATTGCACCTGCAACAAACAGCTACAACATTTGGGAAAAACCCAAAGTAAAATTGCACTCCTAAAAGGGATTCAAATGACTTTGGAAAAACCCAACTAAAAAAATTCACAAATTAGTATGAAAAGCAAATTCTGAATCCTGATTGGATTAAAAACAGCAAATTCACATATGATGTATTTTCACGCCTAGATGTGAAAAGGTCACTGGAACCTGTCAAAGTGACTCAGTAATGTAATGTAACAAAAGAAAATTCAAGAAGCAGGGCATGTCACAGTTTCATTTGATCTCTTCTTCCAACTTCCTTTTCTTCATTTTCACACCAAAGAGGTCAACACAACAACAAAATGGACATGTTAAGTACTACTTTTTTTTATTTGTTTTGCCTTTTTTTTTCTTTCAACCTGTGGAGACCTACTAAAAAGAGGAAGAAACAAAGACTTTACATTCTGCTACTACACAACCATGAACTCTAAACTCATGCAGACATTTTTAATACCTACACTTCTCTACAACAATTTTACTACAAAATTTACTTCTCAATGAATATTTTTCTTCTAGCAAATAGTGTTCAGTTAACAAAATTTCACTTATATTTTTCTTCTTAGACTTTTGTCATTCTGTTAATAAATTTTTGCTTTAATGTAAACACAAAATATTTTATATTTTCACATTTCAACAACCAACATTCAGCTTTCTGAAATTTAAATTGTGGGGACTTTGGATGTGTTTGACACAAGGCCAATTAACCAAGTATCACTGAGCCCCCTACAAATTTGTTGTTGTTGTTTCAAATGAAAGTTTTGTTCTTCTTCTGCTCTTGCAAATATCTTCCTTGTTTTTTGCTGTTGCTCAAAATAGTTTTTCTGAAGTTTTAAATGCAGTTCTTGTTAATTCCAGCATTTATATCATAATAGTTTTTAATTCCTCTATTGTAGCTTACTATTTTAGTGAATATTGTTGGTTTGTTGGTTGGTTGTTTTGTTTTTATGGCAAATCAACCTCTACGGGTCATTTATTGCCAACTAAACTTTATTGCTGGTAAATTCCTTTCAACAATTTATTGTTGTTTTTTTATATAAGTTTTGTGTCTAGTAATACATTTTCTTTTCGAGTATCAAGATTCATTGGGATTTGTTTTTTAAGGGTAGGGTCCCCAAGTCCTACCCTTGTTATTTAACCCATAACTGGAGGGAAGGGACAGATTAATACCTTTCTCAAGGGTACCAGTGCTTAAGTGAATGCAGGGTATTCAACTGGAATTTGAACTCGGCTCACCGATTTCTCTTTCTGAGCTGATATCCACTGCACCACAACGCATATCCATCACTATACGCTTACAGCACCTGTTATTCTCAAGCAGTCACCTATCTAAGTACTGACCAGGCTCAACATTGCTTAACTTCGGTGATCAAGCGAGAACCGGTGTATTCAACGTGATATGGCCGTAAGCACGCACATCCGTCACTAAACGCTTACAGCACCTGGTATTCCCAAGCGGTCACTCATCTAAGCACTGATCAGGCTCAACGTTGCTTAACTTCAGTGATCGAGTGAGAATCAGTGTATTCAGCGTAATATGGCCGTAAGCACGCACATCCGTCACTAAACGCTTGAGTAGATAGATCTATCTATCATCCGGTTCACACTCCACCCATGTCTATTGAACAGGTTAAGAGGCTCATCCCTTGTTCCCTGTTTAGGATGTGGTTTCCGGCTTTCTCTTTTCCAATCTTCTCACTATTACGTAGCCCCCTGCACATCAGTGGTGTTACCGCCTTGCTCAGCGTGATATGATTTAAAAAAAAAAAAAAAGCACCTGGTATTCCCAAGTGGTCACCCATCTAAGTACTGACCAGAATCAACATTGCTTAACTTTGGTGATCGAGCAAGAACTGGTGTATTCAACATGATAGGCCGTAAGCCAGTGAATATTATAATAATAGTTTTGGTAGAAATTATATAGATTTTTTTTTTGTTTGAATCCAAATTATGTCTGTACTAATGTTGGTGAGAGAGAGGAAATTTTTTTCTTTTTCTTTCATGTGGGTCCAAATTCTTGTGACCAATGATGTACTGGCAAGAGAAAAAAATTTTTCTTTTTTCATGTTAGTCTGAAATCTTCACACTGCAGTAATTTTTAACAAATTTTAAATTATTCTAAAATGATTATTTTTAATTTTGCAAGCAGATCATTACAATATAATTTTTTAGATATCTTCTTTTTTTTTTTACTGAAATTAAAAAATTAAATCACTCTTATAAAATCTGATTGAATATTTTGAGAATTTTCTTTGCCAGAAATTTTATTCCTTTCTCAAAATGTTATTAAATTAATTTATTAATTGGTCTTCCATCAGATAATTATGGGTAAAAAGTTTATCGTACATATTTTTCCAGATATTTCATCTTTCCAGGAAAATGGACAAACTAAATGTGAGAGTTGAACGATAATCATTTTATTTTTATTACAATTTTTTTGGTAAAACTGAGATGAAGATATGTTTGGAAATTAAATCTTTCTCAAAAGTTCAATTTGTATTGGCCTTTTATACTTTCAGGATTAGTCATACAATATTTTATATGCTTTTTATTTTTTCTAATTTTTCAACATTTTTTATATTTTTACATTATTTTCCCTACTTTTTCACTATTTTCTCCACTTTTTAAATATTTTCTGTACTTTTCAATTATTTTCCCTACTTTTCAACTAATTTTTTTATTTTTACACTATTTTCCACACTTTTAAAAAATTTTTCCCTTATTTTGTATATTTTTTCAGTTTTGCAATATTTCTCTATTTAAATTATTCAATATCTGAATAGAATAAAAATAAATTGGCAACTGTTGTCAGTTATTTGCTCATCATCTTTTGCTTTCTTCTTCTCTATTTCCTCTCTTTTGTCTTTAACACACACACACACACACACAAAGTAAAACAAGATTATATACATGCACAATTATTGTATATTAGATGAATCCGAGGGTTTTTTCACAATTTTTCAACAAAAATATGTATTTTTATCTGTTCCTTTGCATAATGATTCAATATTGATTATCAGCTTAGGCCAGTTTTTGTTTCCAGTGTTTGACTGGCCTTTGAGACTGTTACTTGGCAAAAATAAAAGACCATTTTTTAAAAATTTTAGTCAACATTAATTTTATTGAACAATGTACTTACCATTTTGCAGTTTTAAAAAAATTGGAATCCTTTTCATTGAGCAAATTCTGTAAAGATGAGAATTAAATATTAACTTATCTGATGAATATGACAGATGAGTGAGAACTTCTCAGCAAAAATATAACAATTTTTGTCGAATTACCAAAGAAACATGCAGTCTTATATTATCCTGATAGAATATTAAACTTTTTCTCATAACTAATACCAACCACTTTTCGTCATCTGTTGTTCTCATTTTGTATATGGAGTGGTACTTGTCTGAAACAACCATTTGTGTCCCCAGAAGGAATTCATTACAGATAACTCTTTTTTGATCCTATAGCGGGTTGCTTATCTATTCTTTTCTGTTAGTAGTGGAGAGTCCGTTCTAGTGAAGGGTAGTTGTATACTGTTGCAGGTTAACGGAATTTGGCCTTGTTGTAGATAGCCCACTATAAGTCATAAAATGATTACAAATCAAGAAAGGCAATTTGAGTAGAAAAATAACATTTTATATATACACATGTCAATTAATGTTTTTACAATTGAAGTAATACATCAAGTATAGGTCCAACAGAGGTTAAAATGTTCATGGCAATAAAATGCTGAAAGAGAATTAATACTTAGGAATTTGGGAGCGTGTAAGTAAGGAATGTCTTTGATGTATTCGCTCCTTAGGTCAGTAAGTAGTTTTTGAGTCAGGGAAGAAGGAAAGATGTAAGGGAGGCGAGCATAGTAGCCGCTTGACTTAGGTCAAAGGGATATTGATTACTTCTCTTCTGCCTGGCGATGCTTTTTGTATCCGCTTTTTATATCTTCTTTTTGGATCACAGCAGCTCATTTGGGATTTCACACTTGTATTTGGTTCTGGGCTTCCCATTGGCTGATAAATAAAATTCACGTAGGCTCACGAACTGGAAATTTAATATTTAATTAATTTTTAGTTTTCAATCGGAACATTTTCGTGGAGCTGGTGATGCAGCGACGACTTTTGGTCGTGAAAGCACAAACATCCGGTCCATCGCTTTTGCTCGGTATCACCACAATCCCACTGTGTATACTCCATCAACTCCTTTCAATGTAAACCAGGTGTACAGAAAACAGTTTGGAATCAGAAACTGGAAAGCCAAATTCAAATTATAATCAAATTTGTTACAATCACTTACATGCAAATACCCTTGGGGAAAACAAGACAATCTATCCCTTTTACCCCCAGGTATGGGTTAAATAATATGAGCTGTATCTGGGATATCATTGTTATCACAAAAAATTGTTAATGCAATATTAATTTCCAAAAAAGAGTTATGTTAAATACGTTTTGGTTTTAAATAACCCACAAAGGGTTGATAAGCCATAAAAAATAAATGAACTTGAATGAAAAACAGCCTTTGGTATGGTTAGTGGTAGTTCATTTAATTTATTCTACAATTCCTAAAAATTATCTACATTTTATTAGCTTATAGCCAAGTCACGCTGAAACATTGGTTCCTGTATGATCACTGAAGTTAGGCAATGTCATGTTTGGTTAGTACTGTGATGGTTGACTGTTTGGGAATACCAGTTACTGTAAGCTTGGATGTGCAGGTGGTGTAATGGATAATGGCTCAGAATTGTTAATTGTAGTGCCAAGTTCCAATTTCAGTTGGGTTCTTTATATTCACTTATGTGAAAATACCCTTGGAAAAGGTATGAATCCATCTCCCAACCTCCTTCAGATATTGATTAATTTGTAAGACTTAAATTATTATCGCAAAAAATTCTTACAATCTCAAAAATATGGGTGCCAGCTGTACTAACTTAAAGCTAATTTGTATAAATTATGAATTACGGACTTAATAAAGGGTTAAGTTAAAAGAATTAATTGCAAAAGACATTTAATTACAATAAAATGAATTGGTAGTGGGAATTGCTTGGTTCTGAACTTGTGAATAAATAAAGTTTTAACTAGCATGGTCAAATGAAACTGGGAGCACCCTCCCCCTTCCACACTCATGGCTGGAGTTGATATCAGTTGAAGTAAACCAATTGACTCAAAACTGATCTAAAGAAGTCAAAATTCCAAACTGAAATTATTATTTTATAATCTTATTCACCCATTTTGGCCTTAAAGCTGAGGTCATTTCAGTTGAACTCAGCTAAGTCAGTTAAAAGGATGAGATCATCAAAATCCTCTGTTACTATGTATGTATACAAGTTAACAGTAACTTGATGGAAAGCTGTTCTTAATAAAACAGTCAAAGTAGGGACAATGTATTGATTGCCTCAGTAGGCCATTCATAATCAAAGAGGAAGTGAGAGGATCTTTGTTTTCTTCAAGAAAGTACTGCTCTCTGACTAGCCAGTTCACTTTGCTAAATCGTATTCATCTGTACACCTAGGAAATACTTAGATTTTATCTCTGGTTAATTTGTCATAAGTGGATGATAATAAGCCCACCTTCAGCTAGTATTTGTATAGAAAATGGAAGACTGGGATAAGACAAGTGACAAGATTGAGGTCATTCATTAATACCCCATAAGAAGGCCTTTTGTTAGTCAGAAAAGTAAAAGAGAAGGTAATCAAAATTTAGCAAATAAGATAAAGAAGACAAATCAGCTTATGTGTTTTTGATCTTTGTTTTTTGTTTTTTTTTAATATATGTTGCAGAATTAGAAAGTATTATCATTTTTATACCTCCTGGTACATTTGTCCTGCAAACAATATTTGGCTGACTCATGTGAGTCTAGGTAAAAAAAAAAGGATGCAAAACATGGAATTCAAACAAGCAACAATTAATAAATGTATTAACAAAATATGTTACAGAAAGATAGAAAAAAATGAAATTAAAGTTATGAACAGTTCAATACAATCTTCAGTCTATATCTCTGAAATACTTAAATGTGTATTGAGAATGTTACCTATGACACAGTACAGCATGTTTGGCAAGAGCTGGACTACCTACTGTGTTATGTCACAAGTGGTGCACATATTGAACATTTATGAAGCTTTGTAAAATCGGTTATAAAATCTGTGTCCCTTTGAACATCTCGTTTGAATTTTGATAAACAAATCTTTTCTTGTTCAGCATGAAGTCTATTTAATTTTGCTTACCTGGGACATGTAGTTACTCAGATATTCACATTTTAAATGATGTAATGTTTTGGGGGGATGTGCGTTGTGGTCCAGTGGATATGGGCTCGGAACGAGAAATCAAGGAGCCGAGTTCAAATTCCAGTTGAATTCATTGCATTCACTTACGTGCAAATACCCTTGGGAAAGGTATTAATCCATTTCTTCCTTCCAGTTATGGGTTAAATAACAGGACAGATTGGGTTCTATAGCCTTGGCTGGCAACCTGTCTACCGCAGAAAGCAATGGCAACCTACTGTGGGATAATCGTCTGCCCAGTCAGTCATGTCTCTTTCGAGACATGATCGCCCAAGCGTGTATTACGTATGGCACTTAACTGACTGACTGAATATAATAGTTGAAAAGATGATTAAGGCTTATATTGGACATGAAGTGGGGGATCAGTTTATTACTTCATAACAATATAAAACTGATCACCCACTTATTACTACTTAATAATATAATACATCTCTTCCCACTCTAGTTATGGGTTAAATAACAGGACAAATTAGATTCTATACCCTTGACTGGCAACCAGTCTAACGTAGAAAGCAATGGCAACCTACTGTGGGATAATCTTCTGGCCAGACAGTCATGTCTCTTTCGAGACATGATCGCCCAAGCATGTTTCACGTATGGCACTTAACTGACTGAATGTTTTGGGGGGACACCCTTTATATCCCAAAGCAATTGACTAGTGATAAGTTTGTCCTTGTTAATAGAGTAGGCTTTTATTGCTTAATTTAAGTGGAAGGCACACATCAAAGTGACTAATATGACTGTTGCAAATGATTTTCACTGCATGATTTTAGATATTCTGAGATATGTTAGTTATTTCCTGAACTGTACAATGTTGGTTATTCTTAAGGATTTCTTGATTTGGTTGCCATCAACCTGAACTTGAGAGCTCTTCAATACTTCTTAAACTTTACAGATCTTTTCTTGTGTTGGAATCACCTTTTTACTTCTCTTAAAACAAATGAGGACAATATGTCAAATATTTTTCCATTTTCAATGTTTCTTGTTTAGGATGCGGTTTCCGGTTTTCTCTTTTCCAATCTTTTCACTCTTTTCCTTTATTATTTTTTTTTTTCAATTGGAGTAGATAGACTAAACTATCGCCCGGTTCTCACTCCACCCACATCTATTGAACAGGTGAAGAGGCTCATCCCTTGTTTCCTGTTTAGGATGCGGTTTCCGGTTTTCTCTTTTCCAATCTTTTCACTCTTTTCCTTTATTATTATTTTTTTTTCAATTGGAGTAGATAGACTAAACTATCGCCCGGTTCACACTCCACCCACATCTATTGAACAGGTGAAGAGGCTCATCCCTTGTTTCCTGTTTAGGATGCGGTTTCCGGTTTTCTCTTTTCCAATCTTTTCACTCTTTTCCTTTATTATTATTTTTTTTTCAATTGGAGTAGATAGACTAAACTATCGCCCGGTTCTCACTCCACCCACATCTATTGAACAGGTGAAGAGGCTCATCCCTTGTTTCCTGTTTAGGATGCGATTTCCAGCTTTATCTTTTCCATTCTTTTTACCCTTACGTAGCCCCCTGCGCATCAGTGGCATTACCGCCTTGCTTGGGGTGATATGATTAAAAAAAAAAAAAAATCAATAAGCAAAACTATATCAATTTTGTCAATTTTTTTCAAACAAAAATACCTGCCGATACAACAGCTGTCATAGTGCAATCAAAAGTAATCTTTTTGAATGAAGTTAGTTAAATAGTTACATCATACCAGTTCATACAAAAAAATTCTGAAAATGATAAAAGCTTAGTAAATCGGTTGTTGGATTATCCAAAATTAATCTTACGTAATAATAGCTAATATATAATAGATGAATAGCTAATAACATTGCTGTATGTTCCGAGGCTGAAAGAGGGATTTCTATGATTAACATAATTTATTCTGACCAAAAAAACTGTCTTGAAGTTAAAAATATAGAAAATCTACTCGTCATAAATTTGATAGGTTTTCTATTGCATCACAGGAATTGCAACAATTCAGTTCAAATGTGTATTAAGAGGCATAACTTTTTTTCGTTATAATGTTAGACTTGCTTAGGCATCTGTAAGAAATGTTTTGAAGTTTAACTCCAACAAGATTTTTAAGACTCAGTGGGGTTCTTTATTTAAGCATCCAGACAAGTTAATTTGCTTCATCAGTTGTGTGTTCGCCTTGTTTGGGGTGATATGATTAAAAAAAAAAAAAAGACTCACTTGAAGCAGATACACTTCTAGTAACTGCTAGTGAGCCTAATTTCCCTCCTCTCCAATAGTGTCTATGTATATCAAAGAATAGGAACATCAGGTCTTTTGTATACAAGAAGGTTTATAACAATTTTAATTGTAAAGCTTTGATTTTATTTATCACTATTCAACCCCCTCATCTTTCTGGCAACTGTATATTTTTTACATTTGGGATCAAACTCTAGTTTTCTTTTTCTTGAAATACTTGTGTACACTATTTACATTATTTGGACTACTGTCCTCATCTTTGTTGTCATTTATATGATGTTTCGGCCATTGTACGCTCTGTGCTAGGAATTTCAAACTGAATCACTGGAGTATATCATTCTCATTCCTTGCGTGAAGCCTCTTTGGTAGTGATCTAACTCTAATCTGACTAAGTTACTTCTCACCACTGCCTGTAGCTTGGTATTGAACTCACAACTCTTTGTGCCAAGTCACTGGAACTAGCTGTCTGTATCCACTGGGCCATGTGTCCTTAAGGAAAAGATCAACTGAATTTCGGGGATTTATAAACCTAATGTTCAGTAACTATTTTTTACCAGAGTTCATATTGCAATTTTTGATGTTAATGGTTTTCTTTAGTATTTTTTACCAGAGCTCATATTGCAATTTTTGACACTAATGATTTTCTCTGGCACTCAGTATTACTGGTTCCCATATTGTATTCATCTCTATGCTTGGTAAAATTAGAAGATTTTTGTAGCCTTGTATATGTGCTGATTCTTTAGGCTTATGTAGTTTCCAGTGGTGTAGTGATGATTTTATTGAGTTCACATGGTCCAATAGCATTTGGACCTTCTTCTGATGTGGCCAAAGTAAGAAAGTGTCATCAATGTATCTCAGCTATAGAGTTGGCTTGAGAGCTGTAGATTCTAATGCCATCTCTTCAAAGTATTCTATGTATATGTTAGTCACTGATGGTGATAATGGCAAGCCCATTGCTAAACCTTCATCCTTCATATATGTCTGATCCCAATCCGGTGTGTTGCTTGTGTACAGAATCCGTAGCATCTGAAGAAAAATGGCAGCATACAATGGCCAAAACATTGGACAAATGACAACAAAGATGAGGACAATAGTCCAAATAATGTAAATAGTGTAAATACTACCTCATCTCAAAAATGTAGACAAATACTGTAGGATTGTTATGAACCTGATACAACAAAAATATAGAGACAAATAGAAAAGTCCTACCTAAAGCTGGCATGAATAGCCACCTGACCACCTGACATTCCTGCACTGATGCAGAGAACTATGACTTATCTCTGCAGACTTGGCACCAAGACTTGCTGTCGGTTCAAGGAGAGTCCTTCTGGTTGCAGAAAAAGCAGCACAAACCCTGGTTCGAGAATGTATCCAGTACAACCAATGGATGAAACAAAAATTACATTCCAATATCACACAGTGGCTCGAAAAATTTCTCAGCAGGATCACTGATGAAGAAGTCCAAAAAGGGATCTGGCATGAGTTGGACAAACCCTTCAGGCAAGAATTTGCCGTGGTTAAGGTCTGCCAAGTACGGGAACTAAATATTAGGTTGTCCCAAAAGTTCGTAAACACTTGCAAAAAATTGAAATTTTATACTTGTGAAATTTGCCATGGTTAGGGTTTTTCCAAAAATGTTTTTAGTTGTTTAAATCCACTTTTGCGTGTGTGCAATTTTAATTTGTATGTTTTAATTAGGTTTTTCCAAAATGCTTTTAATTCTTAATTTCTTATCCGCTACAGTTTCACTGATTATTATAATATCACTATGAGTGTCTAGTAACATTTTCACATCCACATTATTAATTTTCACATACACAAATTTTCTTTTGTTTTCCGTGATTATTTTTTCTATCACAATATACTGTGTAGAATTTTTTTCTGTGTGGATTATTTTCTTGGTTTAGCTTGACAGTGTAACTTGAAATGTTCTACTTTACCACACTTGTAGCATTTTGAATTATTAAAGAGACAGTCATCTCCAAGATGTAACTTTCCACATCTGAAACATAGATTCACTAGCAGTATAGCCTGGCATTGCTCAGGTGTAATGAAAGCTTTAAAACTAATCCATGGTCCTGGAGCTCAGACTCTTTGGACATTGGCACAAAAGACTAAAAAGCAGTAGTTGTTTCCAGTTAAAGCGAAACCGTAGACTGAAAGAAAAATGAATAGATGTAAGTCAAGTTTTGATTTTCTGGTATTGATATAAAATTTTCTGCACTATTGTAAGAACTGCAACCTTGAAACTTCTGAATATCGTTTCTTATGTCTTTGTCTATGAGTGTATGAAATTTGATTAAAATCGGACCACTCCTTCTATAACCCAATTTTTTTTATTATAAATTTTTGATATTTATTTTTTATATTTACCTTGACACAAACCCTAGCTAAGAACACTTGCAAATGCTTATAGTACAATGGTGTAAATTTTCAAGAACATTGGTTCAGCTGTTTTGGAGTCTATAGGTAATGGACACACACACACACACACACACAGACAAAGTTCCATTTATAAATAAGTTTACATAGATTTTCCTTTTTGTACATTTTTCTTTCACTTGTATATATGCAAATTCTCTTCCTGAATTTCTCCAGTATCATATCTGAGATTTAGGATTCTCTGACATTCGTCTGATATTACCTGTAGTGTAAGTTTTGAAGTTTGTTCAAGTTTTGTTAGAAACTTTGCCTGTATTTCTGCGTCTTTTTTGCCGTCATCTCTTGAATGAATATTAGCCCTTTAAACATATCCAGAATTAATTCATTTAATCTGAACCTTTCACATTCCTTGTTAACGATTCCAGGATATGTGATAAAATCTTTATCTTCTTTTTTGTCAGATTCATACATTTGCAACAAGCATTAAATAAAGAGCATTTTTCGCTAAAAAATTGTCTCAGAATATTTACTCTTTCTTCAACACTAATTTCTCCTGATTTTTTTGGTAGTACAAAATTACAGTATTTTTTATGTTGTACCGGTGCTAATGTTTTTTAATAAAAATCTTATTTTTTTCTCATTCTCCCAGTCACTGCATTCTTCTCTGAAAATCTGATCCTATCTTCAAAATTAAGCAGAAAAGATAAATCTGGATCGTATGTAAATTCTGATTATAGCATTTGCCAGCACATCAGGTGTAAAAGAACTCAGAGAATTTTCTGTTTTCTTAAGTATCATTTTCATCAAGTTTTGTTGCTGTTTCCAGAGTTCCAACAACTGCTGATATTGCTTTTGTTGTTGAATTTTTGCCACAGAAGCCAATAATTCCTCCATTTTTTCAGAATATTTGTTTAATTTTTTTCTCTTTTTTTTGGGCTATGTGTTCTTGAGAACAACAACGATTGAATTTCTAGGATTTATAAACCTAATGTTTCAGTAACATTTTTTACCAGAGTTTATATTGCAATCGCTGTTGTCCTCAAGGACAGTGGATATAGTTGGTTAGTTTTAGTGACTTGACCAAAAGAGTTGTCAGTTCAATACCAGGCTACAGCAGTGATGAACAAGTAACATAGAGAGTCAGAGGAGACAACTCATGACTACCAGAAGAGGCTTCACACAAGGAATGAGAATGATATACCACAGTGATTGTAACAAACAGTTTGGTGTGAAATTCCTTGCACCTGAAGAAGGCTGGAGTGCACAATGGCCAAAACATCATACAAATGGCAACCAGGGTTAGGACAATAGTCCAAATAATGCAAATACAGTGATTTGTTTCCATTATCAGATTGAAAAGAAAATAAGCAGATAAGGTTCCTAAAGATTACCTGCCTTTATAGAACCGGTTCCTGGAAATTTTCTAGGCCAGAGAAGGACAAAGAAGGCAATTATCTCTCTTTGGTTGAGATAAGTCATGTGGGTCGCATAACAGATGAGTCTTGATGTCATTCCATGCATGGACCAAAGCGGCAGTTAAATTTCAGTTTGTTGGTAGCAACCAAATGGTAAAGTTTATTTCTTTTAGCCATGGCCAAAGGGCTAAATTTGCCACCCCAGCAGCTTACAAACTTATGGTGTCTTTCTCTTTGAAAATATATCTTTCCAAGATCAGAGTCCTCAATTTAGGAAAGAACAAGATTTACTGTTTCCCATTTGTGAAATATGTCCTTGCTTGAGACATAGCTGAATCCGGCCCATTTGACTATGGAACTCTAAAAATGGCTTCTCCAGGTACAGGATTATCTCAATATTATATCGAAGACCCTTTATGTTTCTCCTTACATTTTGTTTTGCTGTGTAGATATATATGATATATGTTTCTCCATATGGGACATATGTATATATATATATATATATATATATATATATATATATATATGGTTTTGTGTATGTTTTAGTATTATAAAAGTCTCTTTGATAACAACGAATGGAACAGGCACCTTTCAATATTTTCTCGGTTGCATTCTGTCTGAAAACAGTGATGCAACTGAAAGATGTCAAGAGTATGAATAGGACAAGTATCATTGCCTCTACCTTATGTAGCAAACCTATCTAGTCACACACATATGCTAATTAGTGGTAGCATTAATCAACCATGACTACATCTCCCTGAAGTAAATAGGCTTTATGCCCTTCATTGATCTCAAGCTTCTTTATCTATTTGTATTTTCATTTTGTCTTATTTTTCTTTGCCTCTCCATATATATAATATTACCTTGAACAGCAGAGGTAACTGACAAGTACATTCGGCCATAGGTAAAGTCAACAAAGGACAAGGATGATTGACAGATATATCCAACCATAGATGAATGAAAATATAAGATTATATTTTAATATATACATGTCCCTCATTGTTTGTCCAGATCTAGCATCAATATATCTCATTCAGAGATCTGTGTGCATTTTTCTCTATGAGAAATCTAGATCTATCTTGTATACTCTATTGTTCACTATCTTGATCTTCTATTGACTTCACATTATTCATTTCCTGCTGGTTTATAGGGTTCAAGCTGAACTCACTTCCTGGCTCAATTTCCTTTTGGTTTATAGGGTTCAAACTGGACTTGCTTTCTGGCTCAATTGGTTTATAGGGTTTAAACTGAACTTGCTTCCTGGCTTAATTTCCTGTTGGTTTATGGGGTTCAACTTGGACTCACTTCCTGGCTCAGTTAGATTATAGGGTTCAACTTGGACTCACTTCTTAGCTCAGTTGGTTTATAGGGTTCAACTTGAACTCACTTCCTGGTTCACTTGGTTTATAGGGTCCAAACTGAACTTACTTCCAAGCTCAATATTCTGTTGGTTTATAGAGTCTGAGTTGAACTCACTTTTTAGCTCAGTTTTCATTTTCCTTCATAAATCTCCCATCTTATTTGATCTGTATAGGCAAGAATGTTATTATCCTTTTTAAATATTAATGCAGCATTGTGTTCCTTCTGCATTATAAAATTCACCTTTTTGGGTGCAGATTCTATTTTTCTTGTACCACATTTTTTCATTAATAGTGTATGACATGGTTAATGGGACTCTAATTTGTCTCTCCATTAATGCAGGCATCCTTCCTAATCTATCAGCATGTGGCATTGATCTGTAACTAAGTAATAGTCTTGGTAAGAAACTATCAATCTTGTTTTATTGAGGAGAAATGCTCTCAATTCTATTTTATAGTCTGGAACTTTCTTTCTACAACTCTATTTGATTGTGAAAGATATGGTGAGGTTACATTCAATTTTTCCTTAACATGCTTGTGACACTGAAAGCAGTAGGCAAGCAATCACAGAGTTCACCCGTAGCTCCAGGTCAACTGACCAGACACAAGCTTCAATACCAACCGACTCACTCATCCTCCAGGCCACTTCCCTCAACCACAAAAAGACATTCAACCTTGATCCTGACAATACAGAGAATTTTATTTTAACACATTTTGCCTACTTTACTTTCCGCACAACCGGCAATACTTTGTTGTTTTTGTTTTTTCTCTTGCGACCATACATAATATATAACAACTCTCACACCTTATTTACATAAATAATAAAAAAAGCACAATATATATTAATCATAATTATAATTAGCAATTGCAAAGAAACATTTAGAAACCAAATCTTTTATTTTGAAAGAATGTATTGTTTTAGATGACAATAAATCTGAATTAATACCATCCTTACTTTTAAAAGTTTTTCTAATTGAAAAGTGTGCCATATCCTGTCAACACTCCCACATTTAAAAAAAAATACAACCAGTAAAAGAAACTTGACCTTCAAGGACCAGTAACTGTTGTAAAACTGATTCAGCATGTAAAAAGGTCTAAAAGTTGACAAAAACAACAATACACAACTAAGATGCCTAGCATCAAAGTGTAGTATCTGTTCCAGCAGCAGATAGCTGAACCGCGGCTTTAGCCATCAGCAGCAGCAGTTCATGCCATCATCATCATCATCTGCTGCTTCAGTCAACCAGCCATTCATCCAGCAGCAATATGTGATAAACTACCCTTTTCAGAGCAACACTTTTCAATGACTACAAAACTGTCCCGCCTTTCTCACCCTCTACATGAACATGCAGAAATATTTTTCCTAGTGCACTTTAATTTTATTTTTGTCAATGTGTTTTCTTTAACAAAAATAAGCTTGACAAAATATATATTTTTTACTCAAGTCTTCATTTTGTTTGTCATTGCCTTCCATCATTCAATATCCGTTTAGGGGTCAATATCTGTTTAGGGGTCAAGATACCTCTCACAACAAGTGTTCCAGTGACTTGAATAAATGTAAATCTAAAATTTAAAGTCCTAAAACTACTTCTAAAATGTCCCAAAAGAAGTGATGTAGGTATGTTAATTAACCAATGGCAAATCTCATTAAGTAATGTCATATATAATGACTAAATAAAGAATAACAAATTACTTTTATATTTTTTTAAATCTGATCACATGATTTGGTTTTTCCAACTTCTATAAAAATAAATGTCGTGTTGGAACTGCTTTTATTTATGCAACAATGCCTGAAATGATGTTTCATGTTGGAAATAACATCCCAAATTGAAGAGATTTAATGTTTGCTTTGCATTTTCGTCTTCTTCAAAGTACATATCTTTTTTTTTCATAACTTTTTAGAAACGACTTAAAAATTATATATATTTGTAGATATTTATTTATTTTTAAATGAATTGTGATTAATTCTTAGTTGAGAGTTTTTTTTTTTATAGCCATTCGACAAGTAAATTGGTTTATATATTTTCGGACAAGTTCATGTACGGTTTGCCTCTTAATGTAAAGTGGCTCTGACTGTCACCAATCAGAAGCGTTTGCAAGACTTCGTACGGAGCCCAAATGTTATAAATTTTTTCCAGTGTCTGAAAGCGCTTATTGAGGGTGGACCTGAGACTGATCATCTCTGGTCGGGTCGGCGTGGTGAGGAGGGTACGATGTTGAGAGACCCGAAACCCTCTAGTGATCCACGCAAAGACATCACTGATGACACCCTCTAGCGCCCCCACTATGGTGCGTATGTTTGAAAAAAGTTTAACTCTTGTCTTTGTGAAATCTAATCTAGACTTATTTATAAATGGAACTTTGTCTGTGTGTGTCTGTGTGTGTGTGTGTATCCATTACCTATAGACTCCGAAACGGCTGAACCAATTTTCTTGAAAATTTACACAGTTGTACTATAAGCGTCTGCGAGTGTTCTTAGCTAGGTTTTGTGCCGAGGTACCACCGATAAATATCGAAAATTGATAATCAAAAAAATTGGGTTATAAAAGGAGTGGTCCAATTTTAATCAAATAGACAAAGACATAAGAAACGATATTCAGAAGTTTCAAGGTTGCAGTTCTTACAATAGTGCAGAAAATTTGATATCGATACCAGGAAACCAAAATTTGATTTACATCCATTCATTTTTCTTTCAGTCTACGGTTTCACTTTAAGTGGAAACAACTATTGCTTTTTAGTCTTTTGTGCCAACATTCAAAGAGTCTGAGCTCCAGGACCATGAATTAGTTTTAAAGCTATTATTACACCTGAGCAACGCCAGGCTATACTGCTAGTGGCATATAAGCACAAGGTGAAACAACAAATAAAATTTAACAAGAAGTATGCTGAAATTGAACACATAAAAAGTACAACATATGGTTAATAGCTTCATTGGGAAAATATACACACTTAAACGAGCGTTGGTAGTTTTTATGTGACTCCAAAGATGCCAAAATATATAACTGTTGTACAATCCAAAAATAATTAGAAGTAAAAATGCACTTTCAATAACAGCACATCAAGAAAGAACTGTCTGGAGAAAATCAGTTCTGACACAAATAAGCTCTAACGATTTTGTTTTAAATGTAAAAACACTAAGGAAAGAATATACAATGTATTTTTTTAAAGAAATTTGATAAGCATAAAGTCTACAACTCACAATAACAGAGAGTTTAGGAGTAAGCTAAAAAGATCTTGGTAAGATTTCAGCTATGCTGAAATGCAATTTCTGGTATTCTGATATGCAATTTCAGGTACCCTGATATGCAATTAGATATCAATCAACTGTTGACTAAAGTAAGACCTTAATATCATCCCATATGTAAAGCCCTTAATATTGCCCCATATGTAAATCCCTTAATATCATCCAAGATGTAAGACCCTTAATATTGTCCCATAGGTAAAGCCCTTAATATTGTCCCATATGTAAAGCCCTTAATATCATCTAAAATGTAAAGCTTTCAATATCATCCCATATGTAAAGCCTTTAATATCATTGTAATGAAAGAGGAAAAATGGACTCATTCTATTTTGCATAGAGTTAAATAAATCCCAACAGTAGTGCCAAAGCATACAGCATATTGAATTACTTTGCACAATGCAAATACTATAATAAGCATGAACAGGATAAGAAAAAATGGCCAGTTTAGGACAAGTATCGGCTCGGAACGAGAAATTGGGGAGCCGAGTTCGAATTCCAGTTGAATCCATTGTATTCACTTACGCGCAAATACCCCTGGGAAAGGTATTAATCCATCTCTTCCTTCCAGTTATGGGTTAAATAGCAAGACAGATTAGGTTCTATAGCCTTGGTCGGCAACCAGTCTACCGCAGAAAGCAATGGCAACCTACTGCGGGATAACCTTCTGCCCAGTCAGTCGTGTCTCTTTCGAGACATGATCGCCCAAGCGTGTATCACGTATGGCACTTTAACTGACTGATACTGGAATTATACGTTGTGGTGCAGTGTATATCAGCTCAGAATGAAAAATCGGGGAGCCCAGTTCGAATTCCAGTTGAATTCATTGTATTCACTTACATGCAAATACTCTTGGGAAAGGTATTAATCCATCTCTTCCTTCCAGTTATGAGTTAAATAACAGGACAGATTGAGTTCTATAGCCTTGGCTGGCAACCGGTCTACCGCAAAAAGCAATGGCAACCTACTGTGGGATAATCTTCTGCCCAGTCAGTCATGTCTCTTTCGAGACATGATCGCCCAAGCGTGTTTCATGTATGGCTCTTAACTGACTGATACTGGAATTGGGAAACGAAAAATCATTTCTAGTCTTTGTACGAGCATAAAAGAAAAGTAGAAATGGTAGAAAATTACCTACCAGACACACACACACACACACACACACACACACACACACACACACACACTCAAGGTAATATAGCTGAATTTGTGATACAAAGACATAAAGAGAAAATTGCCAGAGAATTGGAACTTTTTTAGGGTTAGCCAATTTTTACAGCAAATATTGCCAACATATAGTGAATTAATAGCACCCTTTGCAGAAATATCAAAAAAAGAACAATGAATTTAAATGGACTCAATGGTAGAATGCAGCATTTGAAAATTTAAAGAAAAAACTTATAATAAAATCCTATGGAAAAAGTTTTGACTCTAAAAAGGAAGTAAATTTAACTATGAATGCAAGTGAGCATGCCGTATCAGTAATTTTGTCTCAAGAAGGTCATTCTATAATGTATCTTTCTAGAAGGTTAGCATCCGCTGAGGTTAACTATTCAAATTGAAAAAGAAGTGTTAACTGTCGTATGACACACAGATAGAGCTCACCAATTTTTATTAGTCAAGAAGTTTCTGCTTAAATCTGACCATAAACATTTAGAGTTTGTTTTAAACCCCAGGAGAGAGTTACCTAAAGTTACATCTTCTTCAATTTTAAGATGGACCATAAAGCTCATGGTCTTTGACTTCGACATCAAATATGTGAAAAAAGAAGCACTATTTCATGTGTAGATGCTCTCTCAAGATTAAAGTTCAACAATAACCCATTAGAAAGATCAGACAATTCAGAAGATAAAATATTGCACTGGATTGAAACAGATGTATTAACCTGAGATCATCTTGCATTTTAGACCTGACAGGATCCAGTATTAAGCAAGATTGCATATAAAATAAAAGAGAACAAATGGAGTAATTGTTCTAGGAACGAGAGACCCTATAAAGAGTTACAGCACAGATTAATGATAGGAAAGGGTCTTATATGCAATGGAAATGTTTTAATATCACCAAAAAGATTAAGAAAAGTCCTAATAAAATGTGTACATGATGATGTTCATTGTGGATTAGCAGCAATATAGAGATTAGCAGCAATATAGAGATTAGCAGCAATATAGAGATTATTAAAATTAGAAGCGTGGTGGTCTGGATATTCACATGATATAGAAAAATATGTACAAAAATATTTACAAAAATATGTCCAAAAATGCCCAAAATATACAGAAATAAAAAAATTTACCAAACCAAGGAAAAGAGCCATGAAACCACATTTATATGGATTGTACACATGTTAAAGACATAGGAATATTTTTTAATTTCTGTTGGCTTAATCTTTGGATGGCCTGAAGTGATTAAATGTTTAATAGCTATTTAACAACATTCTTGGAATTTTAAACTGAACATTTTAGTCAATCCACAGTGGTAAAATATTCACATCTCAATTTTCTAAGCTGAGGGGAGATAACTTATATCATTTAAGAAACTCCAGTGTATTTCGCCTTTTGTGTCGCTTGTCTGTTTCTTTCATAAAACCAGAGTATATATCTCTCTATATTAGCAGTACCAGGAATTGAATGCACAAGCTCCAGAAAATCAGAGATGTTTTAGCCAATGCTTTAATTGACTAGGCCATGCATCTACTTGGACAATCCAGTGATGTTATTTTGTAGCCTTAAACCTTATATCTGTACTTATATGGTAAAAGTTTGAATGATTTTTCTTTTCTTAATCAGAGGCTCCCAAATAGTGTTCATCTCTATGCTAGGTCTGCTGGGGAGGTTTTCTCAGTGTGGTATAGATTATCTCCCCTTATACATATTCTGTATTTAAATAAATCTAATAGGACACACTTCATTCTAAGCTGAATAAAGCTTTAGTTAAGTTACACTTGTGTTCATTTTCTTACTACAGTTTATTCAACTTAGAATCTCAAATATGGAACATTGCATGAGTCCACAAAGGTTCAATGTTGGCTCTGACCATACCACACTCGGCCTAACAGGCATGCAGATTCTTTCAGTTATCTTATCCATCAATGTTGTTTTCTAATATCTTTACTTGATGATCGTCCTTTTTCTCTCCATACATGATCATGCCTGATTTCAGTGTCTCTCCCCCAATGTTCTTTCAAGGTGTTTCAAAAACTTAGCTTTAAGAGATGGATGGTCTTTCTCTTTATATTTTCTGCCACAACTACATAAGATGAAATGCACACAGTTCATGATAATATTTGATTTTCTTGCAGTTATAAGATCAGTCACAGAGTTGGGTCAAGGGAAGAAACAAATAAACAATACAAAGACAAATAGAAGTAAATGATGAACTATCTTCTGACATGTGTCCAAATTTCTAAGATGAAGTATTGTAATTATTTACACATTGTTTGGACTGTTGTCCTCATCTTCATTGTCATATTAACAATGTTTTGGTTGTTGTACACTCATGACTCCTTCAAGTAATATACATTGGAATTTCAAGCCAAACACTTTACTTAGCCCATGAAGGTAGATTGTTCTAGTTCCACATGCCATGCCTTTTCTGGATATCTCAGTTTCAATTAAATCTCTTTAGTAACTCAATCATCCAGGTTTTTGTTCACCTTTGCTGTATTGAAGTCACAGCTCTTTGGGTCACGTCACTGGATTATTTCAACCAAAACTTTTCTCCACATTAAAATAGAAATGAATACAGTATGGAAATCAATAATACAGAGAGCTAGTGAAAGACAACAATAGCAACAATTGTATTAGGACCTTGAATAAATTTTCAGTTTTCTAACAGATGGCATTCCCAGAACTGTGTGTGTGTAGTTTCAGATGGTAACACATCAGTAAGGAATAAGCTTGAAATTCAGTGTATGTCATTTCACTGAAGTGTAAACAATTTTGTTTTTCATAGCATTAAACATGTTGGATTTTGTGCCAAATAAAGTGCATTTGCAGGGAATTTTATTGCAGTACTTTATTCAAAAGAGATTCGAAGCTGAAGCACACAGAATTCTTGTTGAGACTTACAGTGACCAGGCTCTGTTGAAAACAACATGCAGATATTGGTTTAGAAGCTTAAAAAAATATCATTTTGATGTTAAAGATAAAGAATGCTCTGGCACACCAAAAAAGTTTGAAGACAATGAATTGAGCACATTACTTCGTGAAAACTCACTTCAGGCATAAACTGAACTTGCCGAATCATTAGAAATTGATCACATAACAGTTTTGAAATGTTTGAAAGCATTAAGAAAGATTCAAAAGTATTGAGTGCCAAGAGGCATTGAATAGTGTATTGTCACATGTGAACCGCTGCTTCAACAGTAGAAAAAAAAAGATTTTCGCATGGTATCATGACCAGTAATGAAAAGTGAATACGTCACAATAAACCTAAAAAGATAAAAGCATGGTCATGCATCAACATCAACAGCAAAGCCTAAAATCCATGGTTCAAAGCTACTGCACTGCATTTGGTGGGATCAGCTGGATGGGAAATCTTACTCCACCTGCCGTATTCACCAGACATTGCCCTGTCCAGTTATCACTTGTTTCAATTGATGACACATGGCCTGACTGAGCAACACTTCCATTCTTATGAAGATGCTAAAACATGGGTTGACTCTTGGTTAGCCTCAAAGGACGTGTTGCTTTTTTCAACCTGAAATTCAAATGCTTCCAGAAAGATGGGAAAAGTAGTGGTTAGCAATGGACAATACGTTCAGTGATATGTTTCTTACTAATTTTTGTAAATAAAACATTACTTTTCATGAAAAATCAGTGAGAACTTATTCAATGTCCTAATGATATGAGCTCTAGTAAGAAATGTTACTGAGACGTTACATTCAGACAAAAGGTCATACACGGATGTACCCAAGGGACACATAGTCCAGTAGATAAAAGTGTAGGTTGAGCATGGAACTAGGACATTCTGCCCACATTGACTAAATAAAGTGTTTGATTCGAAATTTGAATGTATATCACATGAAGAAGAGTTGAGTCACTACAGGGAAATAACTGAAACTGAGACATCCAGAAAAGGCATGGTATGCTGAATTAGAACGCTCTTGCCTCCATAGTCTAAATAAAATGTTTGGTTTGAAATTCTAGCATATATCATCTGAATAGGAGTTTAGTTACTAAAATGAAATAAATGAAAAGGAAACATCTAGAAAAGGCATGGCATGTGGAACAAGAACAATCTATCCCAGTGTTATAAATAAAGGGTTTGGTTCAAAATTCCAACATGCATCACCTGAAGAAGAGTTCAGTTATTTAAGGGAATTAACTAAAACTGAGATATCCTAAAAAGGCATGCCACATGGGACTAGAACAATCTACCCCTGTGGACTAAATAAAGGGTTCAGTTCAAAATTCCAATGTATATCACCTGAAGAAGAGTTCAGTTACTAAAAGGAATTAACTGAAACTGAGTCATCCAGAAAAGGCATGGTGTGTGGAACTAGAACAATCAATCCCAGTGGACTCAATAAAGAGTTTGGTTCAAAATTAAAATGTATATCACCTGAAGAAGAGTTACTAAAGGAAATTAATAACTGAAACTGAAACACCCAGAAAAGGCATGGCATGTGGAACTAGAACAATCTACCCCTGTTTACTAAATAAAGATTTGGGTTTGAAATTCAGACATATATTACCTGAAAAAGAGGGGAGTTACTAAAGGGAAATAACTGAACTTGGCTATTCAGAAATGTTATATCACATGGTAATAGAACAATCCGCCCCTGTTGAGTAAATAAAGGGTTTAGCTTGAAATTCCAAGTATATTCCATGAAGAAGAATTGAATTACTAAAAGGAATTGACTGAAATTGAGATATCCAGAAAAGGCATGGTATGTGGAACTAAAACAATTCACACTCATTGACTAAATAAAGGGTTTGGTAAAAATTAAATATAGAGTTCAGTTTGAAATTCCAGTGTATATTACCTGATGAAGAATTGAGTTACTAAAGAGAATTAATTAAAATGGTGACATCCAAAAATGGCATGGCATGTGGAACCATAACAATTTGCCACTGTAGATTAAACAAAGGGTTTTTTTTTTCAAAATTCCAACACATGTCAAATGAAGAAGGCCAGGGAAAACAATGTCTTAAACATCATGAATATGATAACGAAGATGAGGAGAGCAATCTGAATGATGTAAAATGTGTAAATATTATCTCCTGAGTATGTCAAGTGAAATGGAAACAATCTAACCATGAGATCTGATTAAAGCATTTTATTCAAAATTCCAATAAGTTTACGAAATATGACTACAAACACCCGAAGAAAGTTGGGAAATACAATTGTGAATGTAACAATGCAGATGAGAATGCCTGTCTGAATCCGTCAAGTTTTGTGACCTTTTAACAAAATAATTTTTCTGAATTTTAAAATTTAATATATATATATATATATATAAATAAAATAAAGTCAATTTCATTCTAACAGGCATTTATAGATGATAGAATAACAATGGATGTTATAAAAAATAAGAAATACGAAAACATTTTCGTATTTCTTATTTTTTACAACATCCATTGTTATTATAAAAATTTGTGTCTATAATAATTTGTTTAAATATATATATATATATATATATATATATATATTGATTGTTTAATACTTAGTTTTTGGTCATAATAGGGTTAGACCAGTGCACATTTATATTAAAAAGAGTTCAATACAATTGTATTGTAGAACTTTTGAATATTTTCTATTTTTAAACGATTTATTTCGCTACCTAGGTTTCTACCACACGTGGTGTCTTCAGGTGATTTTTAATAAGGAATTTTTATTAGAAATTGCCTGAGGACTACACTCGTGGTAGAAATAACTCATTTAAAAATGGAAAATATATATATAAAATTTTAAAATTAGGAAAAATTTTATATATATATATATATATATAGATATAGGTGTGTATAATGATAATATACGTGCTAAAAAGTCTGCTTTCTTCTACCGATTGCCCATAGCCCAGAGGTAGACTCGCTAACTGACGCCAATTCGGTTGGGTTTCAATCCTGGGTTAAAAAGCAATCGGAGTCTAACCGTACTGATGAGCTGTGATACAGCGAAACAGATCTGTTTGCGGATGACTATAGTATATATATATATATATATATATGCCCAACTTACATTTATGAACTATTCCATACATGTTTTTTTTTAATTGATTTCAACTCAAGCGAAACAGAAAAGTCACTAAGACAAAAGGGGTTACTGGGTGTGGAATAATTAAGAACAGAAAGATTAATTTTTTTTTTAATCATATCACCCCGAGCAAGGCGGTAAAGCCACTGAAGCGCAGGGGGCCATGAAGGAGCGAAAAGACTGGAAAAGAGAAAGTCGAAGACCACATCCCAAACAAGGAACAAGGGATGAGCCTCCCCACCCGTTCAACAGACGTGGGTGGAGTGCAAACCGGGCGACAGTGTAGTCCATTCACTCCAATTGAAAAAAAAAAAAAAGAGTGAAAAGATTGGAAAAGAGAAAGCCGGAAACCACATCCTAAACAAGGAACAATACTAGGCGTGAAGAGAAAAGAGTACTCAGAAGGACAGTAGATATTGATTGATATTAAATCTTTTTAGATTAAAATTGGCTGAAAAGCATGGAGCCAGATGAGATTTTCATAAGTGAGAAGTGTGAGAAAAGAAACTATTAGCATAGAATTTGTGGCTAATTCTAGTCAGTTCAACTGTAAATTGATCAGATCTAGACATTTGTCTAGTACTGCATTTAAATTCATAAAGTTTAGCTCCTATAATGAAGAGCTCATCCGCATAATTATCATGAAAGTATTTACAAAAAAGACACTGAGAGGCAACCTTACAACAGTGGGAAAGTGACTGAAGCTGAGATGCCAGATTATGACTGATAATATTGCTGATTCTTCTTTGGTTTTATCAAAGCGCTCAACATAAATAGCAGGAGCACCAGATTGTATGTAACAGCAATATTCTAAGCATTGGTGAATGGTAGATATAGATATGTCAGATACAGTTTGGAGAGAAAAATTGTTTCATATGACACAGTCAATTGACTTTCTTAGCAGCTGTGGATTTGAGTTAGAATTATAGCTTTCCTAAAAAAAGAATGATAGGATGCAGTTAATAAAACTTTTCTTTACTATCTTCTTCTTCTATGTGCCCTGTCCTTTCAGGACGTAGGCAATCATAGTTTTCCACATCTCCCTATCTCTGGTAACTCTTAGCATGCCTTCTCCTGTTACCCCACCCAAACCCTGCTCTACTATCCACTAGCTCAAGCACATAAATCTAGAATATAAATGTATAGAAACTAGTATGGCCACAAAATGAGGGATCAGTTTATATATTGATTATAATACAGAATTGATCCCTCATTTTATACCCATATTATAATTTCTTATAAACAGTTGGTATATATAGTCTTCTTCTATGTGCCCTGTCCCTTCAGGACGTAGGCGATCATGGCTTTCCACGTCTCCCTATCCCTGATGGCTCTTAGCACGCCTTCTCCTGTTACAACATGCAACCCTTGTTCCATCATCCACCTGATTAGATCTATCAAATATGTTATCCGCTGCTTTCCTCTGTCTCTTTTTCCCTCTATCTGGCCTGTTAGTATCAGGTTCTCCAAGCTCTCCTTCCTCACTGCATGTCCCAGGAACTTCAGCTGTTTTTTCCTGATGCTCAGTATTAATTTCTGTTTTGTTTCCATCATTTCCAAGACCTCATCATTGCTCACATGCTCGAGCCATGATATTCGCAGCATCCTTCTGTAGAACCACATTTCAGTTGCTTCAAGTTTTTCCTTCATCTTTGATGATATTGTCCAGCATTCACTGCTATATTGAAGAACTGACAACACATAGCAATCCAGTACTCTTTTCTTTGTTTCTAGCAAAATTGTCCTGTTTCTAAATACTTTACTCAACTTCTGGAATGCTTCCTTCGCCATGCCAATTCGCCTTCGGATATCTGTGTCGCACTTTCCGTCTTCTGTTAGAACACTTTACATGTATTTAAATTTTTGTATCTGCTTGATTTTAGTATCTCTGAACTGTATTTGGCATATTGGGCTGCCATTTTTACTGATGAACATGCATTCGGTTTTCTTGCAGTTTATTTTAGTTCTTTTTTGCCACTCTCTTCAGCTACCTTCTGTAGGAGGTCTTTCAGTTTCCTTTCTGTGTCTGCTATCAGCACTGTATCACCTGTGTACCTTAGGTTGTTTAAATTGTGGCCTATGATGATGAATCCAGGCATAACTTCTAGAGTCCTCAAAATATTCTTGCTGTACAAGTTGAACAGATCCTGTGAAAAGACACATCTTTGTTTTACACCTCTTTATGATCAAAAATTATTTGAACAAAACCCATAATGTATTTCAGACAATTTGATCCAGATGTGAAGCAAGTTGTAGGCAAACTTGTAAAATATCTGATTAAATGAAACACAGATGTTGTCAGTTCATTTCAATAAACCATTGAATAAATTCTTATAACCTAAGTATTCATTATATTTTATTTCAACCTTGTGTGTGTATTGTTTGGCTGTTTATATTTAGCAGCATATCAATACTTCTATGGACCATTTAATGCTGAAATATTTTGTCCACATTTGTAAGGGAGAGTAGATAATAATAGTCTATTCATAAAAGTCTTACTAATTAACCCATAGCTAGAGGGAGAATAGGTTGATTCAGACTTTTCCCAAGGGTATTTGTGCTCAAGTGAATATAAGGAACAGAATTGAAACTAAGCTCTCCAATTAACAATTACAAGCCATTATTCATTGTGCCACCTACACATCCAAGCTTATGATACCTGGTATTCCAAAGCAGTGTGTGTGTGTGTGTGTGTGTGTGTGTGTGTGTGTGTGTTTGTGTTTTGGTTTAGTTTTGTTAGCTTGTTTAACGGCATATCAAATCCTAATGAGTTGTTTAATGTTGACATTTTATTTTCTTGTGAGCTTTGGTAATTGTTTTTATCCAGAAATGTATTGCTGGTAATTTTTAATTTTATTTTTACTATGAAATTGTATTTTTATACTTTCATAGTGTTTTGACTTAAGTTTGGAGGCTCACTATTTGCCCATAACAGGTAGCCTGACAGGTGCTACCACTCTGCGTCAAGGTGAACCTCAGGACAACAGTAATTAAGAGATGATTCCATGCTTCCCAAACCTCTCTGTCAGAGGCCTTGCTGCTGGATGTATTTTATCATCATACCCAGGACTCCATGTGTGTGTGTGTGTGTGTGTGTGTGTGTGTGTGTGTGTGTATATATATATATTTATAAATACATATATATTGTCATATCACTATATATAGGCCTATGGTCAGGTTATCAGTGACTAAAACATTTCCCTCACCTTTTCTGGTGATAATTGGTGACTAGACACCTAGCAGGATTAAAAACATGACAAAGGATGAATGAATCGTTTCATATGATCAATGGTCATCCAGTACAGGTGACTGTACTGGGCATGACGATAAACTACAACTGGCAGCAAGACCTCTGATTGTGAGGAGCGTGAAACCACCTCTTTTTGTTGTTCCCAGGTCAGCCTTGATCTGGGGTGGTAGCACCTGTTAGAGTCCCAGCTATGAGCAAATAATTACCCCCCACCACACCAAATTGGGTCAAAATACATTTTTATAGTAAAAATATGTTTTAATAGTAAAAAGATTACCAGCAATACATTTTTGTGAATGAAATTATTAATGCTCCCAAGAAAATTAAATTTCAGTATTGAATGACTCATAAGAAGTTAATTTGCCAATAAGCAAACAAACTGTACACGTACATAAAAAAAAATACTTGGATTGGTGTCCAGGTACATAATAAACTTAGTGAAAATGTTGGATCTCTTAGCCCTTATTAAGGTGTTCAACGAGAAAGAAAACACTGCTGTAACACCTGTGGCTTGACGACATCTAACAATATTGACTGGTTCTTCTTTTTTGGTACATGCAGTTCTTGCTTTGAGAGTTGAATTGCCTCAGAGGCATCATCTTTCTCTACATTAAGCATTTCATTCATAGGAATTGCTTCATATTTCAGGTTGATATCTTGTGATGTACATACTCAGCTAAAAGGCATCTGCCATAATATATACATATAATAATAGCTCGTTATTTGTATCCGAGTACACGTGATCTGCTAGGGTGACTAGCCAATCCCTATTGCAGATGCCTGCTAAGGCACATTTGTGTTTGTTCCACTCTTATAGAGACCATACATGGTGTATACTGTAATTATACTGAGTGGAACTTAGTTACAGTTTCTGGGATGCTCGATCCATGATATTCGCAGCATCCTTTTGTAGAACCACATTTCTGTTGCTTCAAGTTTTTCCTTCTTCGGTGATACTGTCCAGCATTCACTACCATATTGAAGAAATGACATCACATAGCAATCCAGTACTCTTTTCTTTGTTTCTAACAAAATTTTCCTATCTCTTAATACTCTACTTAGCTTCTGGAATGCGTTCTTTGCCATGCCAATTCGCCTTCAGATCTCTGTGTCGCACTTTCTGTCTTCTGTTATAACACTTTACATGTATTTAAATTTTTGTATCTGCTTGATTTTAGTATCCTCAACCTGTATTTGGCATATTGGGCTGCCATTTTTACTGATGACCATGCATTTGGTTTTCTTGCAGTTTATTTGTTGTCCTTTCTTGTCACTCTCTTCAGCTACCTTCTGTAGGAGGTTTTGCAGTTTCTTTTCCGTGTCTGCTATCAACACTGTATCATTTGCGTACCTTAGGTTATTTAAATTATTACCTCTGATGATGAATCCAGGCATAACTTCTAGGGTCCTCAAAATATTCTTGCTGTACAAGTTGAATAGATCCTGTGAAAAGACACATCTTTGTCTTACGTCTCCTTTATGATCAAAAATTATTTGAACAAAACCCGTTATGTACTTCAGACAATTTGATCCAGATGTGGAGCAAGTTGTAGGCAAACTTGTAAAATATCTGATTAAATGAAACACAGATGTTGTCAGTTCATTTCAATAAACCATTGAATAAATTCTTATAACCTAAGTATTCATCATACATACATATATATATGAACTGACAACATCTGTGTTTCATTTAATCAGATATTTTACAAGTTTGCCTCATTCCATGTGTAATGCCACTGCCAATAGTCATGTAGTTATCTCCCTTTAACTTAACTCTCTGAGTTATTTGTTTCCCACTGCTGTAGCCAGATATTGAATTCACAACTCTTTGGGTCAAATCACTGGAACTAATCAATACCCATATCCACTGGAATGAGAACGACATACCCCACTGATCAAAATAAAGGGTTCAGTTTGAAATTCTTAGCACCTAATGAAGGCCAGAGTGTACAATGTTCGAAACATCATAAACATGGCAATAAAGATGAGGACAACAGTTCGAACAATGTAAATAATATATAAATTTATATATCATTTTTATATATATGTGTATATGTGTGTGTGTGTGTGTAGACACAAGGATATTTTTTTATCAATTATAATTCTAGTTTAGTAAATTTTTTATGATAATAACATCTCATTGAATCTAAAAGTAATTAAAGAAATTGTCTTGAAATTGTTACTAACAAATCTATAAAAAATTAACATTATCAATTATTATTTTAAAGCATCATTTTTCACTAAACCCTTTTAACTGTTGCTAATCTAATGATATTTTGAAATAGTAGAATCATTGATTGGCAATTCAAGAAAATGATCTCTGATTGTACATAAAGAGACTCGTTTAGAAATGAGAAAAAGAAAAAAATGAAGAGTAGCAATATATATTTTATGTCTGTTACAGTCCACCGTAATTTTGTTGGCTGCGCAATGCATTGTGGGTGTACTGTAACGCAGAGTAAAGATTGATGGCAACATCGAACTGTGCAGGTCGATGATGGATTCACTTTCTCAATCATCTTTTACCTTTATTTAAATGACAACATTACTTATGATGACCAAGATTCAACGACAGGACTTTATGTGGAATTCTATGTAATAATTATATCAGTAAGTAAGCAAGAAAAAATTATTTTATTTCTGATTAATGATTGTTTGTTTTTCTCCTGAGTGTTGTTCGGCAACGAATTTTTTGAGCATTTTTTCACTAGTGACGACATCAAGTGAGAGGAATTATAAAAACGATTTGTCCTCTTTATTTTGTTAGTTAAAAGCTTGATTATTTGTGAAGTCGGTTACTTAATTTCTGTTATTTTATTTATCGTTAGTCCATCTTTCAGTTATCTTATCATTAGAAGATAGCATTCATAATTTCCTAGCTAAAAAAGATCCACATATGGAGTCGAAGGGATATTCAACACCTGGTCTGTTTCGTTGTTTAACTCTCTTCTTGTACATATATGGAATATATTTTTTTATTTTAACCCCCCCCAAAAATGTATTTTTTGTCTTGATGAGAAAAGGAAATGTTTGGGACTAAAAAAGGGTGGAGAAAAAAAAAAATTAAAAAAAACAAAAAAATAAAATAATGTTCATTTTTATTTTTTCTACCTTTCTTTTTTACTTCATAATTTGATTTTAATTTCGGACAGTTTTTCTTTTATTATTTTTTAACTGGAATATTTATTTATTAAAAATTCTACCTTTTTAAGAAAGGTAGAAATGTTTTCTTCAAAGTTCAAAAAAATATACACTCGACTCGACCAACAAATTCTTTGAGCCCCGAAACGAAAAAAAAAAAAAGTCAGGACAAAAATAATTTACATAAAAAAATTACTTTAATATCCTTAATTTTAAATAGGAATTTAGAAATGATGTATCACATATGGAAAATAAAAGTTGGACATGATTTCAAATCTCTCTCATAATGACGCTTTATTCTTCAAACAATGTTTTCAGAACCTAAGCATCATTTAAATTAAAAACATTCACAATAAAAAAACTAAAAACCTGTGATTAAAAGAAATACTTTTTGATGTGTTTATAAAGTCATTATATTGTTTTGAAAGGGAATTGAAGAATTATTATTACTTATCAAAATTCAGTTCTTAAAACAGCAACGTAAAAATAAAAAACAATCTGCTTAAATTATTAAATTCACACAATTATTGTGGCTTGATGTTTTTTTTCGTTGCATAATTTTCTTTAATTATGGATATTTAAATGTATTTTTAAATTTAATTATTAGCTTTTGTTTTCAGAAAGTAAAGTACAATCAATGAGAATTTTTATTTAAAAAAAAAAATGCCATAGAGATTTTATTTTCCTATTCAGATTTTTTAAATAGTTTTTTTTTAATGATTAAAATTTAAACATGTTTTCAAAAATGCCTTACCATTAAAAATAACAAAGACAAAAAACTCCTACGTACCTAAAAGGCTTTTAAAAAGGAACTTTCTTTAAAAATTTAACATTGCAATGAAAACTGAGGTGTTGAGGTTTTAATTAATTTAAAAATTGAATAGGTTTTCTATTTTTTTCCTTCAGAATGTATTTTTAATGCTGTTGTGACACATTCCTTTTTTATTCAATAAAATCTTACCTGTCAAAAACTGATTTCAAATACTTAAAAAAAAAACAAACAAACAAAAAGCAATTCAATGTTGATTGAGTTTCTAAAAAAAAAAATACATTTATTTAAAAAACTTTTTTAGTTTTAATTCGAAATAATATCGAACCAGTAGTAAACAATAATAAAATTAATTTAATATTTACAAAAAGCCTTAAAAATTAAGTTCTCTTTTCGAGAATTCTCGAATACATTAAAATTAAAATAAGATAACATTTTTTATTCCGAGGATTTACAAAATATTACTACTGTTTAGGCGTAAAAAAAGGTGTTGCAACAATATGAGGTTCGATAAATAAATTACACCTCTTTTAAAGCGGAACTAAGTTATTGTTATTTACTCACCAGCCAAATAAAAATGTATTGTAAATTTAATCACCTTGCTGGTTGTTCCTCCTTCGATTTGATACACCTGATGACTACCGACATAGACTGTCTTTTTATGTCAAACAACCAAAAGCTAGGTACAACATAAATACTATTAGTTTGATGTCTAACTTCTCTGACAATTAGGCATCATTTGATTGTTTATTTGCACTCACTTTTGTCTTTGTTAAAATTTTACTAGTCACCTAGTTGGTATCATACGAGGCAGACCTGTTGTTACACTTTTGTTAAAAATCATTTTGATTAGTCTTCTTACATTTTCTTCTAATCTTCATTGCTATAAATTTGTTAATTATTTCTATCCTAATTTTTGTCATTTAATTCCTTTGTTGATCAAGGTGTTAAAAAAAAAAATTCTTGTTTTGAATGTTTTGTTTTAATTTACCATGGCAAAACTCCCTGACCGAGACCCGCAAATTTGAAAAACGAACTTTTTGTCTTTTTCTTGCCTGCATTTTTCTTTTTACAATCACTGTGGAAATATTCCGCTTAAAATGATTAAAAATATATATATATCTGCCCCCCCCCCCCCCGTTCAGTTCTCCATAATAACAACAACAAAAAATAGCAGCAATCAAGTGTTGTTGAGGAGACAGTGGATGTAACAAAAAAATGTTCAGGTCTTTTCAGTTATGGGTGGACAATGTAGCTAAAAAAATAAATAAAATAACAGGTGGATTTTAGTTTACTGAAATTAATTATTATCCTCCTTCCATTGTCAAAATTTGCTGAGCCTTCTTACTTCCTGTGTAAATTTAATTGATGAAACTTCAATATAGCATCCCATTAACTACACAGTATATTTTCCAATCAACAAATGAAAGAAAAAAAATGTTTTCCAAGAAATTATTAGAAATTGCTTACTTAGTTTCTTGCTTGCTTTTTTTTTTTTTTTTTCGTCGGGACACCTACACCAATATTGGAGCTGATTTAACCCAACCTAGTCATCGTCGTGGCCTATTAATTTGCTTAAAAAAATCGATTTAATTCGGATTACAATCGAAAACAAGAGCCCCCAACGTCCTTTTTTTTCTTTAGCCCATGCTTACGATATTTTAATGTTAATTCTCAGCTAGAAAGACTAGTAGTCTGGGTTGTTTTAAAAATATACAAAAAACTTTAAGTAAAAGAAACTAATTATGAAAAGGAACTTTCTCAAACACAATGTTTTCAGATTTTTTTTTTTAGAACTGAACTTTTTAAATGATGTCCACTTAATTGAGTTGTTGAGACTAAAAGATTTTTTAGCCGTTGTGTTGTCATTTTTCTTCATTATACAGCTCGTTTGGTGGTTATGAACTGTCGATAAATAGATTTTTATTAAGTTGACTAGTATGAGAACTGACACCCTCGACCAATAAATAATAAATTTAAATACTTGAAATCACCTGATGACTGCTACCTCCTTGCAGTCCTTGTCTGGCATTTGCATTATTCGAGTTAAATTTTTTTTATTTTTTATTTTCTGTAGAGTGGATGATGTATTGGTAAATGGGCACTTTGAAACAATATGTTAACTGAATTGGGCAAAACGCGAAAGCATGTAATTTTTCAACTTTGATCTAACTTTTTTCTAATAAAAAAAAAATGGATTAAAAAAAAATTGAACGAACTGTTACACCTTCAAACAAAAAAAATCATCACATATGCCATAAAAATATGGAATGTCGATAATATCTTTATTACATCAAATATAAGTTGTTTTTTTTTGTCTTCCTTAGCCTTGAGTGGGATTATGATTTATTTCTTGCAAGGACTTTTTGAATCAACATTAATCAACAACAACTGAACTGAAACCTACTTCCTTCTTCTTGTGTTATTTTTACTGCTATAGCTCATCTATTGTCTGTGTGGGATAGTTTTTATTTTTGTATTAAAATTACTATTTTGTTTCTTTATAAAAGAAAGTATAACCAAACCAAAGTGTACACGTTTAAAGTTTTAATTGATTTCTCTCTCAACCAAAAATGAATTGGATGATGATTACAATGTGACAGATGAGAGAGTGTGTGTAACTTAACTGTAGTAGTCTTCACATTTTTTTTTTTAAGTCTGAAATGTGTTCCTTATGCAGAGGAATAGTACCCCCCCCCCCCACTTTTTGTAAACAAAAAACAAAAGATTACGATAGATAATCGAACGAAAGTAAAAATCTTACACCGAAATTTAAAGACACACAGGTTTGACACATTGGAAGTTCGGTTTCACTCTGTGAATAAATGCAAGAAAGAAGGGTGCAGCAGTCTTTCCTGTTGCTAGCATTAAAAAAGACATTTTTTTAGTTTAAATAATTTTTAAAATTTTGTCTCAGGTATTTTTTTTAAATTTTGTCTCTGACTTGTGTACCCAAAGGCACACAAATTGAGGCGAATTCAAAATACGGGTTATAATCGCCTTGGGCTGACTAGATTTGTTTTGTTGAAAGTTCAACAAAATGATTTTCCGTGTAAATATCGCTGTACGATTTATGAATGAAAGACTTCTCGAAAATTTAGAGAGCAGGGCTTTCCAAACTAGTTTGTCGCGACATAAATTAAATATCTAATTGACCATTCCTTAATTATTAACTAAATTTTTAATGCTTGTCTAACAAAATTTAAGTAACGTGTCTCCCAAATTTAATTTTGAAAAATGTATAGCAAAATACCTTTGAAAAAAAAGGAGAGAGCAAATACAGAAAACAGCAAAAAAAAACAAAAAAAAAAACACACTTGTCTCCTAATTTTTGGGAGATTTTCTTTTTTTTTGGGTATCAGAGGATGATTTTTTTTTTTTTTTTTTTTTTTTTTTTAACCAATATTAATTTTATTATTATTCGAATCGTGACATGAAAATTTTTTGTTATGGTTAGATTACCATTGCAATAAACTGAATTTTTAAGTTCTTGATAACATTGTCAAAAAATTATTAAGGATGTTATTGTTATGTTTACTCTCTTGGTTGAGAAAAAAAATAATGAAGAAAAAAAAAAAACGTTGAAAAAAAGACCTTGTTTTAGTGATTCACTGATTTATGAATAGATTTTTTTTATCAAGAAGAGTGTACTGAAAATTCTCATTATCAGTCCATTTCCTAAATGATCATGCACCAGAATTTGCTTTTGGAAAGAAAGACTTTGTTGGGCTAAAAACTTTTTTCAGTAATAATATGCATAATTAAATTTGAAATGTTAAAAAAAAAAGAAAGCTTTAATTTTCCTATTAGACATATTTTTTATTAGTAATTTTATGTTTAAATATTGAATTAAAAATGGGGTTTTGAAAAAATCAAATTTTAATTAATGGGGATAATGGGTGGGAGAGGAGGATAAGAGCTAATAAATGGTGTGTGGGGGAGCAAGAGATCAATAAATACGGTGAATGAGAAATGGAAAACAAGCTTTAAGAAAAAAAATTAAAAATAAATTAAATATCTCAAGTAAAATTTGAAGTTTTTATACACAGTCTTGTCAATGTTATTGTTGCAATAAATACCCATCAAAATAAGTGAAATATTAATAAGTGGGGGTGGGGTGTGTTTATTTGGCACCTGAGCTGTAGTCATGTTGACTGGTGATTTATTATGCTTTCCTAATCAATATTCAAGTTTGCTTTGGTATTTTGTAGTCATGTGATCATACATTTTAATAATGGATTTTTTTTGTTTCGTCTAGGGAGGGGATTTGTCAGTGTGCCTATATTGCCCACTGAAAATTGTGACACAAAGGTTAAGATTTAAAATGGGTTTACCGATAATAATGTGGGGTAAAAATTGCTCAAGCCCCCCTCAACACTTCCTCAGGTACCGCACAATAGCTCCCTGGTGCTTGAAAGGCTTAAATCAACTTTCCTGGCAAAATCCAGATGGTTATAGTAGAAATTTCATTTACTTTTATAGTTTTTGTTTTAATCTCTTCTAATGAGTAAAGATGATGTTGAATTTATAAAAATAAAAAAAGCTCCAGTTTTAACTTTTCAATGTTCTGTTTTACATTTAAGATTAAGACATAAAGCTACTTTTCTCTTGACTTTTAAGAAAATACAGAGGTATATATAGAGACTGTAGATGTTAAGATATATACATTTTTGTTTAAATAAAAATTTACTTATCAAGAATGAAATTAGGCTAAACAGTATGTTGTTGATTGGATAATTAGAGGTGCTGATAAGTTGTTGGTCTGACTAAGAAGAGATTAAAAAAATTCTTATGTTTGGTCATTTGATTCGATTTTGATAATTGTGTTGGGCTGATAATTTTTCAGCATCCCTTTTATAGACTTTTGTTGTTGCCATATTTTAAAATTATATCCTTAGTTAATAGACACACCTCAGTTGACATCCATATTGGCATATGGATAATCTCAAATCCTAATTAATCTTCTTTACATGAGTAGGAAAATGAAACTCTTTCTGTACTACAAGGAAGCTGATAGAAAAGCAAGAACATTGTTCTTAAAAGTGAATTCTATTAAATCTTTATTGATTTGGAAGCTTAAATTGGCATTTTCAATTACATGTATATTTTTAAAATATCAACGGTCATTTCAAACACTTGTATGATTATTGATAATGCTAATCTTTTTTCTTCTTTTCTACAGTTTTATTCTAGAATGCTCGAAACCTGCAACTACACTACTCAGTGTTGGGTAATGGTTAGTGAGTTAGTCTAGTTGACTATAACTGATAAGTTCAATCCTCACTGGAAGCCCTCATACTTGTGGCTTTATCAAACTAAGCTAAGCCTAGCAAATAACAACTACATTATTTTTTTTTTGTTTTTTTTCACCCATTTTTATATATATATATATATATATATATTCACAGACAGATGTGTTTTGCTGTATTGCAGCTCATCAGTACGGTTAGACTCCGATTGCTTTTAACCCAGGATTGAAATCTGACCAAATTGGCGTCAGTCAGCGATTTTTACCTCTGAGCTATGGTCACTTGGTGTATGTATGTATGTATGTATGTGTGTGTGTATGTATATATGTATATATATATATATATATATATATATATATAAAATTCCAGTAAAAAAAAAACATTTTTTTTTCATTTCATCCCAGGCAAGGCAATAAAGTCACCAAAGTGCAAGGGATTACTAAGAATGAAAGAAATTAAAAAATTGAAGAAATGACAATAAAAGAATAGGATTACAAAAAAAAAAAAAAGATGACAACATTGCATTTAAATTTTTGAAAATTGTAATTAACAGGAAAGCAAGAAGCCAGAAAATGGTCTCAAGACCCAGAAAATGAAACTCTAAGTTCTATTCTATCAATTTCAACAGTAAAATCATGAAACCTAGCTATCAATCTAATAGCATGCTTAAATTCATGAAGCCAAGGTACTAAAGAGGAATGATCATCAGAATAATTGCCATGAAATTATTTACAGAAAATATACAGGAAAGCAATTTTGCAGGGGAGGGGGATGACTGAAGCTGAGATGGCAGGTCAAA
The DNA here is from genome assembly GCA_037127315.1 of Ascarosepion bandense. Classification (NCBI taxonomy): domain Eukaryota; kingdom Metazoa; phylum Mollusca; class Cephalopoda; order Sepiida; family Sepiidae; genus Ascarosepion; species Ascarosepion bandense. The sequence continues at coordinate 2,294,507 of JBBBDQ010001116.1, forward strand.
TGGTTGTAATAACATTGCAGATTCTGTTTTTGGATTTTGTCAAGTATCTCTAGATATAGCATAAACACCAGACTGGATGTAGCAGTAATATTCAATACACCAAAGATTATTTTTTTTTAATTTTTTTTATAGTCCTGTTAACAGTTTATGCAACTAAACAAATGTCAGTGATTGTAACTCTTGATTAGTCGACCACGACAAGAATTGCTAGGTGGGGAATACTCATGAATCCCAAATGTATATAAAGGATGAGGGTGTAGAGCTGGCAACTTTGTCTTGTAAAAAAAACATCAATTTTAAATTAACCTTTCCAAGTTCCACAAACAGCTTGCAAGAACCAATTAGGATGGTGTATGCGTTAGGGTTGTATTGATTAATTGGCTGCTAATTAGTAATTAGTCATGTCAGCATTTGCCAATTTATCATTTTTCATAGATGGTCATCCTTGTTTATTGCATTACAGAAAATTGAATTTGAGGTTCCAAAATTGTATTTTATAAGCATTCAAATTTCAGTCAAGTTCATGCACAAATTCCCCTTTGGTAAAGTCATGGATCAGGCTCTACTCCTCCTGGATCTGGGTTGAATAGTAGGACAGAGTTGATATTATAGCCTTGGTTGACAACTAGTCTGTTGCAGAAAGAAATGGCAACCTCTTGTGAGAAAATCTTCTGCTTAGTCATCAATTTAAAAAAAAAAAAAAAAAGGCATGATTAATCAAACATGTGTCACATATTGCACTTTAACTGACTGAAGCATTTCAGACACAAATTCATAATCTTTTATCTCTCTATGTCCAATTGAATAAATGGGGGGGGGGGAAATAAACTTTAAAAGTACAGAACTAGTTGTTTATAGAAGCCATGGTAGAATGATATGCTCAGAATTAACTCTTTGATTGTATGCCTCTTAGACTCAAGTAGCAGGGCTTACTCTGGTCTCGCTTATCAAAACATGAATCCACTTTCATATCCAGTTTGTGTGAATGTGAATCCATGTTTTGATAAATGAAACTGGAGTAGGCCCTTCTACTTGTTTTAAATTGTTGAAATTATCTCTGTTAACTTCTTGGTATAAGCATTTTCAAAAACTAAATTTGTCTGAGTTAATCCGTTTTGTAACAGATTTTGTAAATAGTATTTGTTTGCATTTAAATATGAAAACAGAACAGATATATATATTTTGAAAAATCGGAAAAATGTGTGTTTAAAAGCACTATTTGGGCTTTGTTTGACTGTCAGTCTTACATGGTCAAGCAGTTAAGACATGTCAGATCTAATGACAATTTTCCCTAGGGGACGCAGATTTGAATCTTGCCAAAGAATCATATGTTCCTAACAAAATTTCTCGATTATTCAGGCCAGTAGATGTAAATATACTATTTAATGATAAAACAGAGTATCTACTCGAATACAAGTATCCATAAAAATAATGTTTAAACAAATAAATTAAAAATGCCAGAGTTAAGCTATTTCATTATTGATTTCATATATATATATATATATATATATATATTATTGACAAAGAAACAAAATTTGTGTGATGCCTTTTGTCCTATAGGACTTGTTCGACTAAGGTAATGTTTTTGTTGTTATAATTATGCATAGGCATGGAATGGTAAAAACTTTATTTTTATATATAATTAGCAGTATAGCTCAGCGTTGCTCGGGTGTAATGAAAACTTTAAAATTAATCCATGGTCCTGGAGCTCAGACTCTTTGGATGTTGGCACGAAAGACTAAAAAGCAATAGTTGTTTCCAGTTAAAGCGAAACCGTAGACTGAAAGAAAAATGAATGGATGTAAATCAAATTTTGGTTTCCTGGTATTGATATCAAATTTTCTGCACTACTGTAAGAACTGCAACCTTGAAACTCTTGAATATCGTTTCTTATGTCTTTGTCTATGAGTGATCAAATTTGATTAAAATCAGACCACTCCTTCTATAACCCGATTTTTTTCGATTATCGATTTTGATATTTATCAGGGGTACCTTGACACAAAACCTAGCTAAGAACACTCGCAGACGCTTATAGTACAACTGTAAATTTTCAAGAAAATTGGTTCAGCCGTTTCAGAGTCTATAGGTAACACACACACACAAAGTTCCATTTTATAAATAAGTTTAGATTAGATATGAGAAGCTAGACTACTAATATTCCAGATTGTGTTGGTTTGTGTTTTTTAGTTCCGACAAATACAATATAACATGGGAACTTCCTTTGATTCTCATCAGCCAACATGTTAGGCACCCTGTGCTTGTGATTTCTTGAGATTTGTTTACGTCGAGATCATTGCCATAAAATCTGGATGAAGTGCCAGTAGAGATGTTATACATAACACAAGAACACACATCCAAAAGAACATTGAACTGTGTAGGAGATCTGGTATTGCAAAGAAATATTTTCTTGCAAATTACTTCCACAACGCAGAGAAAAATCACTTAAAGTTCACTCGAATATCGGGCCAGAAAAAGAAAATTTGCTGGTACAACCTTGCGAACTGCTATCCACGTAACCAGTAAGACCAAAATAAATTTCTCCCCCACTTCAAGAACAACAACTGCTTTTATAGGCTGATCAAATGACGCTTCTTGAGTCTTGTTGAGGTAAGTGTCGCCATATCACAAATCGACTGGGCCGCAATCAATTAATGCAAGATAGTGTTGTTCGCTGTAATGCGTAATATCCATTCCCAAACGGGTCCAGATTTCAGTCACACTTAGGTTGCCACGTGGCCAACAACTTGAGGCTGGGTCAATTGACTGGCATTCTTTACATTTTCTGACTACTGCCTTGATGGCTGCTTTGGATGTCGTAGGGTAAACACGTCTCACAAAATACAGAGTTCGCCTGATGCCAGGATGCCCACTCTGGCAATGTATGACATGTATCTGATCAGGAGAGGTTCCGTTCACCATAGAAGTGCATACCAGGTGTGCAGGTTCAATTTCCTTCTTAATCACATCATACCATCGTTGCGGTAATCTGGTAAGCTTATCCGCTCGATTCTCACTTGATGGTGCTAAACTTATTGTGATCAATAAGTTATACTCTTGAATCAGCATTTCAAGAGTACTCGAATGCCTCCGGATCAGCATCTCACTTGCCGCCTTAGTTCGTACTACACTTCCGTCAACTTCCAGCAAAACCCCTGTGGCAAGAGAACTTGCATCAACCTATACCTCATAATTGTGTCTGCTTGTGCACCATTCACTGTGTGCAGGGGTCATTCTGGCAAGTTCTTTCCGCTATGTCCTCAATCATGTTCTTAAGGGGAGCATCTGTCACTTTGTCATCCCAGCCAGACGTGATCGATACTGTCCTGCATTTAACAAATGATGTAGCAACATAAAGCTACCCACACACGAGAACATGACCCACCAGTTTTCCACACCACGAGAAAACGTTACGTAGCGTCAGGAACTGATGGAATGTCATTTTCACATTTCCACTTAAGCGTATCGTTATCTTGCTCGACACGCAAACCCAACACACATGCGCCGTCCTGTAACCGTTCCGGACCCTTGCAGGTCAAACCAAACGCAGCCAAGTGCTCCTTCACATGAGCTGCTGAAATCATGCTCTTGTCAACATAAATATCATCAATATATGATGATGTTGCCTGTTGAACTGACTCATCTTTCGACAATGCGGCGTCCACAATGGCCTTTATTATGGCTGGTGCAACATTCAATCCGAAACCCATTCGGGTCAAGCAATATCTTTGCTCCTTGAAGATTACAATTTGAAAGAGCCAAAGTGACTTATGGATATGCACTTGTAGATAGGCCTGCCGTAGGTCAAGGATAGCAACATCCGGTCCTTTTTTACGCCACTCCCTCAGTTTCTGTGCACATACGTCAGCATTAGCTGTGTGTGCATTGAGACACTCATTCAGCTCTCAATAGTCTAATACTGGCCGCACTTTTTTTTTTTTTTTTTTTTTTGGCACCACCACCATGAACGGAATTAGACCTTTTAGAGGAGCAAGTTCTTTTTCATGATAAGGCTGCAACCAATCATTATCAAGCCAGATCTGCAGCTCCCGGTCGTATTAATTCCCGTTGGTATAGGGTACTCGGGCATCCGATTTTGCAAACTCCAGTGATTGACCATCAGACCACTTTCATGATGTGACCTATATCTTTCGGTTTCAGTCGAATTCGGCACAGAAATCAGGTTCTTCTATTTTAATAGGGGCGCAACAGACAGTCCCATGCATGGGAAACCGTACATTGCCACACTCTGTTATTTGGAGTCCACCTAACTTTTTAATGGCATTGAACCCAAGCAATAAATCAAAACCCAATAGTTCTCCATCCACTACCAAAACTTCAATTTTGAGGGGGGCTGCATTGGCCGTGCTAAGCTTAACACGTCCAATTCCGCAACATTTGAGAGTATTTCCGTTTACAGTGAGTATGTCCACCTCCATCATCTGCCAGGATTGACAGACTGACTTACTCATGAGTGTCTGTGAGCAGCCAGTCCACTAGTGCCACTCTCTTAATTCCGTTCATGTAAATGTCCAAGACAGGTAGCGCCTCATTCATAACTCGCTTGGGGAAGAGACTGGCACTGACGTCTTATCCCCTTTCTTTTTTCCTGGACACAATGAAGCAATGTGGCCTATTTCTTGACATCTGAAGCAACGTCATGTTGTGCGTGACCTGCGTGACTTACGTACATCTTCTCGTCGAACTGGGCCGTCCCTGGAAAAGTGATTTCACCCAGAACACCTATACCCTCCCGACGTTTATCATGTGGATATTTATCAGCTCCGCCTGGTGAAATAGTAGCTGCAGCCATTTCCTCAGTTGTGATTTGATCTTTCATTATGGCCCTTAGCTTGGTCCAATAGTTGGTTTGTCTTCATGTCTTCCATTCTGGAAGACGCGTGCAGTAGTTGTTTGACGTGCGCTGGTAATCCTGCTATGAACGCACATGCTCGTATATTTCACCGAAGAGACCCGGTAGTATCTTCAAGTTGGCTAAAAGCACGTCGACGGATTGGTCTGGGCGCAGTCGGCGTTCCACGAACTGCTCGTAAGCCAAGAAACGATCTAGTGCAAAGGCAATCCGCAGGGCAGGGGTTTTATTTGCTCGACATCTGACTTTTGCTTTGAGTTTAACTGTTGGTAAACAGTAAATGCTCCGCCCGTCAACCTCAGAGGAAGAACGCGTTCAACCTTTTTTATTCCACACAGGTCACAAACAAGTTCTGCATTCTCAATCCATTCAGTAACTGCCGGTCCAGTTACCGAACCATCAAACTCTGTTATCAACTTCACGTCAAAAGTTTTGTCCGTCATAATGCCAAAATAGCTTGTAGGAGACCTGGTATTGCAAATAAATATTTTCTTGCAATTTACTTCCACAACACTGAGAAAAACCACTTCAAGTTCAGACTTGAATATCGGGCCAGAAAAAGAAAATGCTGAAAATTTAATTCGCCGGTACAACCTCGCAAACTGCTATCCACGTAACCAGTAAGACCAAAATAAATTTCTCTCCTGCTTCGAGAACAACAATTGCTTTTATCAGCCGATCAATTTTTTCCATTGGCCGGCAACTCGGAGAGCACGCTAAATATTTGCATATATTTTTTATCGTGACTCCTGCGACAGACTTGTTTTTTATTTTAAATATTCCGTCTTCAGCATGTTATGCAGAATATGTGCCCCTTTTTTCTGTTTGGGTCTGTAATTTTCTTTTTTGCTGCATTTTCTGTCGTAGTATTAACGCAACGCGCTGTCGCTTGGTTTGACGAGGTAAGTCTCCATTTTCTTCGCTATAAACTGTTAAGACAAAACTGAAAGATGATGTCTCTATGCAATTTGTGTGACATATATAATAATTTTATGCAAGAACGAAAAAAAAAAACATTGAAATCCTATGTAGTCATTCCAAGAATCAGATGAACACCAGAAAAAGTCAAGTCCATTGTGGAATTTTAAATTTAGAGGTTGTGGCATAATGGATATTGGCTCCGAATGTGAAATCGGAGAGCTAATTCCAGCTGAATTTGTTGCATTCACTTACACACAAATGCCCTTGGGAAAGATATGAATCCATCTCTTCTTCCTCCAGCTATGGTTTGTGATATGTCCCGGAAAGGGATATATATATATATATATCTCATTCAAGGTTGTTAAGCGGTTTAGGTAAATGTAACCGAGTAGAACAATCTAGCATGTAGACATAATAGATGGTACTCGTTGTATGCAGTATCCTGAGACATATGTGTAGTCACTAGACGTAGACTAATAGTCGTAGACCTGTATACCTCTAGACGTATGGACCTAGACCTATGGACGTAGATCTCTATGCGTCCCCTCCTTAGTCTGTATTTATGGCTGACACCAGCCAATCACATTACTGTGAGGGGGAACCAAGGTGTATGCATATTCATTACATCAGTTTGAATAGTAGGACAAATTGTGTTCTATATCCTTGATTGGCTATTGGTTTACCACTACTGTGGGAAAAATCTTCTGCCTAGTCAGTCCTGTCTCTTTCGAGACAGGATTGCCCAAGCATGTATGTTATTTAACTGACTGACTGATTATTGAAGAATTCACAAGTTGAATTGAGCAAAACATTTTTATTTTAAGTATCAGAAATTGGTGTTGAATCTGTCCTGACATACAATACATTTATACTTATATATATATATATATATATATATATATATATAAGCATATAGATAAACCCACACATCCTGCAATACTGGCCAATCTTGTTGATTTCAATTTATGAACGATCTTGTATGGTTCTAAATATTAGTAATAATAATTACAAAAAGGAAGGCTGAATTCAAACTGCACTGACAGACTCTTAAAAAAAAAACATCTTTCTTCTAAGTAGCCTGTAATTATACAGTACTCTTCCTTCTCTGAATATACAGAAAGCACTACATGGCTTTTTTTTTTTCTCTTTCATGTTTGCAAAAGGCAATAAAAAAAGACAATATGATTTGCAATGATTTGTTTTCTAATTGTTTTGTTGTCTGCATTAAGAGACTTTCTTTTAAATTGTGATTTTCTTGTTTTCTTTGTCTTTTGTAAAACCAAAGAAACTCTTATAGTGAATGTTATTTGATTTTGTGTGGCCAAATAAAAACAGATGCATCATAAAGAGAAAAAAAAATCCTTATCCATTGTGCACTAGTCAGGATTCTATGAAACTGACAACTATGCATTTGATATAAAAGACATAATAGTGCCGAACAAACTTTTGCTAACCAATTCTGCTATTTAAAACAATTTACATTATATATATATATGATGTAAATTATCGCTCATTCAGTAAAATGAATTAGAGTACTCTGGCTTTTGGGCACGTATAATGATAATATACGCGCTAAAAGGTCTGCCGCCTTCTACCGAACGCCCATAGCCCAGAGGTAGAATTGCCGACTGGCGTCAATTCGGTCGGGTTTCAATCCTGGGTTAAAAAGCAATCAGTCTAACCGTACTGAGGAGCTGTGATACGGCGAAACAGATCTGTCTGCGGATGACACACACACACACATATATATATATATATATATATACTCGTATGAAAAAAAGCATATAAGAATTTACAAATCATTTTTCAAAAGCATGTGTATATATCTGCATAAGGACTATGAATAAACACAAAAGGAAAACTTAGCTGATGCATTTTGTCCTCAGATGGACTCTATCAGAGAAATTTTTATTTATTTATTTACAGCTTATCAACCCATTACAGATTATTTAAAGCCAGAAAATATTTTTAGTTTGTAAGATTTTGTTAAAAATAATAATGGCTTAGTGATCCAAGTCTTACTAATTAACCCATAGTTGGGGGAAGAAGAGGAGGGTTTAGACTTTTTCCACTGGATTTGTATTTAAGTGAATATAGCGAACCCAACTGAAATTGGAACTCTGTTTGCCGAATAACAATTCTAAGCCATTTTCCATTATGCCACCTGTACATCCAGGTTTACTTTGTATTCCCCAGCAGTCACCCATCTAAGTACTGACCAAACTCTATGTTGCTTAACTTCAGTCATCATATGGGAACTGATGTTTCAGCATGATGTAGATGGATGTTCCAAGGCAAAAGAATATATAAACAAAAATATGAATATTTTTTTAGTTTTTCAAGAGTTTTTAAATTTAAGAATGTTTATAAATATACTTCAGGTGAACTGAAAGTCAAGGTAAATTATGGAGGATACTAAGTGATGTAATTTAATGTCTAATAATTGAAAGTGAGTAAATGTTGATGAATGCTGCCATAATCCTTACCCTTTGTTAATCTTTGGTGTTACAAAGAGTTTTGTTGGTCTCTCGCTCAACTGCATCCCACAAGTAATAATCAAGGGGGTTGCAGTCTGGGGGGTTAGGTAGTACAGCATGCCATTTTCAAATTTCTAGTGGAGCGAATTGCATTGTTCTGCTCTTTTTCTCATAGGCAGTGACCAAATGACACTACTATGCAGTTGACAAAATCAAAAACAATGCATATGTGTAAAATTAAAAAAAATATATAAAATGGCAATATTTTAACCTATCAAATCCTGTGTATGTTATTTATATGAGAGAGAGAGAGAGAAAAAAAATTTCAGCACATAATTAAACTGTTATAAATCCAGAATTTATTTCAGCAATGTAAAGAAAATATGAATTTATTTAGATTGCTGAAATAAATTCTGGATTTATAACCATTTAATTATGTTGAGTTTCTTCTCAATGTATTTGCTTTGGATAATATCCATTAAGCTCTCTATATCTAATATATAATTTATATTAATTAGATAATGTCTTTGGGATTATCCTCTCCGTCTTCGCAGGTTGCCATTCTCTCGTAATACAATTATATAATTTAATATATATAATTATATATATATATATATATATATATATATATATATATATATATATATAAAATTTGTGACTGAATCAATTGTTGATGTTATATTCTGTACCCTGACTCCAGAATTTTGAAGATTAACCATTTTTTAAAATTGTTTAATCCACTTGTTTGGGGGGGGGGTATAAAAAATTGACTGCTGATTTTTTTCATTTTGTTATTTCTGTATTAAGTTAAAAAAAATAATTTATGCACTTTTTATTGGTGTTAGGTTGATTTCCTTGTTGCTTGTGTATCAAAGGAACACAAACATTTTGATATTAATTATTGCACATTAAAGTAAAAGCAAAGATATTTCTCTAAACATGTTTTTCATAAAACTAACATATCTGTTCACTTCTTGTGATGACCTACAAATCATAGCTTGCAGTGAGTCAGGGTGGGGAGGTTGACTTGTTCACTGACCTGATATCTATACAACCACAGCAGGCACCTGACCAGATAAAGAAGCAAATAAAGTGGATTTATCTACTCAGATGTTTTCTTATTTTTCATTTGTTAGTACATTTATTTGTAACCCATGAAAAGTAACATCCCAAACTAAAATAGCTTCCACTACAATATCTCGTGTATTCTAATCTTGTATTCTAAATGTTTAAATAAATTATTGTGGTTAATAGAGAATAAATTAGAATTTGTGAAGAATACTTTGGCTGAAAATAATTTCATTTTCCTCAAAAGTAAATTTGTATCCTTTTTCCTTTCATAGCTGTGTGTGTATGCGTACACACGCATACAGTACAATGGGTAGATTGTTGCTCTTTTTTATTATTCTAATTTCATGCGATTTATTTATTTTTTGACTGCAAGGTATAGTAGGCAGTGTCTGTGATAAAAGAGCACCATGATGCAATTCACTCTGCCAGATATTTGGAAATGGCATGTTGTACTGCTAGGCATTCGTGATGGAAGCTCCAATATGAACATTTCAGAGTGTTTGGGTGCCAATCTGAGGACTGTGCAGAGGTATTCAAAAAGAGTTGGCCTCAGCCTCCAGACGGAGACCTGCATCAAGTAGCGGGGTGGGAAGTGGAGTTACAATGTATTGATAATCCAGTTGTTATAAAAAACAAAAGTATAAGTGTTTATGTGCAGGTTTTCAGATTAAAATGATAAAAATAATTTGCAGGACATAAAATCCTCAGTTATTTTGATTGAGTATATCACTTTTGTGTGTGTGTGTGTGTGTATATATATATATATATATTTAGTGTATCGAGGCAGCAAATAATTTTCTAAACATATACTGTTAAATATAAGAGACAATGAATGTCTATTATGTTTAATCACAAACTGTTCTAAATGTTGTATTTCGACTTTAATTTCAGTTGAAAATAAAGACAAAAATTCTCCAACATTTGGATAATTTTTTATTAATTTGCTTCTAAGCTTTCGGCTCACATGAGCCATCTTCAGAGAGGTTATTTAGATGGTAATACAATAACATTCACCATCACCGACGATTTATTTTGTGTTGACATAAAACTCTGCTAGGCAACGGCAATAGTTACCAAAAATAACAAATGCAGTTTGCAAATTTGCAATGCAATTCTATGACATCACACCGCGTGATAGCATGAAATGACAACAAAACCATGTATTCAAATGCAATGTAACATGTTATGTCTGGATTTAAAGGTGATTTTATTAAGTGTGGGTTGTTTGGATTTGATGTACATGGCCTCCAATTTTGTCTTTATTTTCAACTGAAATTAAAGCCAAAATACGACATTTAGAACGGCTTGTGATTAAATATAATAGACATTCATTGTCTCTTATATTTAGCAGTATATGTTTAGAATAAATATATATACACTTTTTTTAAGAGAATAATACTTATCATAGAACGGCAATTGTTGTCATCCATTTATTGTTGGCCATTATTCATTAAATCTCTTTGAAATTCTATATGACTCAAAACCAAAGATGAGATACATTTTTCTTAAGTTGAACCCTCATTTATTATTTTCTCTACCTATGTCTGAATCTCTGACAGTTTTTTTTTTTTTTTTCACTCTTTCTCTCTTATGGATGTGATTAGGTGAAATTTATCATTGTTGGTGGTGATTTGCTTTTGGAGTGGCTAAAGTTGGCTCATGTCACTTACCCCAGGATTTTTTTTTGCTTAACATTGTAAATGATCCATTTCTCATCATGTATGTATGCAAGCCGCATTCACCCTAGGTGGGTTGAGCCAGCTTCCTCCCCAATGGAGGAAGTTTCATTGGGATTTAAGGGCAGGGTCCTAAGTCCTACTGTTATTTAACCCATAACTGGAGGGAAGGGACGGATTAATACCTTTCCCAAGGGTACCAATGCGTAAGTGAATGCAGGGTGTTCAACTGGAATTCGAACTCAGCTCACCGATTTCTCTTTTCGAGTTGATATCTACTGCACCACAATGCACATCCATCACTAATCACTTACAGCACCTGGTATTGCTAAGTGGTCACCCATCTATGTACTGACCAGGTTCAACATTGCTTAACTTCGGTGATCGAGCGAGAATCGGTGTATTCAACGTGATATGACCATAAGCTAATTTCTTATCTGTCCCAATTCACTTAAAAAATTTTCATTGCATTTATGCACCAAATCACAGATAGAAAAGTGAACCAAAAAGATTCTTTTCCCTCAGATCATGTGGTACCCAAACATTGTATAGCAATTTGAGTACCAATTTTCACTAAGTGCTCATAGATGGTGGATTTTGATAAATTAACTGTTTCTGCCAATTCTAGTGTTGTTTAATGTGGCTTATTCTCAATCAATGTCTTGATGTGGTCATTATCTGTAGTGTGTGTGTGTGTGTGTCTGTAGGTGAGGTGTCTGAGTGTTCTTTATTGATAAGGCTACAATCACCAACTCTAAACTTAGTGAACTATTTCTGTACACTTCTGACGGCTAAAGCATTTTCACTGTACATGGCACATATCTTTTTTGTTGCTTGCGAAGTGTTTTTGCCTTTACAATGCTTAAAAAATCATCAAGTGTCTAAAATGGACCTTATCTTTCATTTTCATAGGGATGCAAAAGTGACATGAATTAAGTAATTTTTAAACTTTCTTTCTCAAGAATTAGTTTGAAGCTTGCTCTAATTGGAAATGTAAACATATTATATCTGTTGATCAGTTTAATATGTTCTAATGTGTTGGAACATAAATGACTTTTTAAAAAAACGTCACAAATATTCTGGACAACCCAATACCTTAAGAATCATTATATAAATAAAATGAATAAATTTTGATTAGGAAAAAAAACAAGTTCATAGATGAAGCACTAAAAGTAAAACCTTTTAGTCAGTTATGTGTGTGTGTGTGTGTATATATATATATATATATATATATATAAAGTTTTATATAAAATATTGAGTATCAAGCAAAATCCTAATGAATAAATTTACCAGCTCAGTCGGATTTATATTGTGTAATTTACTGAATATCATTTGATGAAGGACAATTTCTATATGATGTCCAGATTAAGAGAATTTATAAAATAATGGAAAAGTGCCGAATTATAAAGATGTGAAGTTTGTCTTTAAATTTAAAATAAGTTTATGAATTTATTCAGAACAAACTGAAAGTTTTCAACTTAAACATTTGTTTTTTCATTTCTAAAACAATTTTAAATATGAAATAAATAAAAAACCCAATTATTTTCATTTTATTTGTTTGTTTTTCTTTTTGAATACACTAAGTGCTATAATATACAGGGTGCGATGGGTAAATTGTTGCCATTATATATTTTTAATTTTGTGCATGCACATTGTTTTTGATTTTGTTGACTGAACAGTATAGTCGGGTCAGTTAGGCACTAAGAAAAAGCGCATCATGATGCAATTCACTCTGCCAGAAATTTGGAAACAGCATGCTTTACTGTTTTGCATCTGTGCTGGAAGCTCCCAATATGAACATTTCCTTGTGTTTAGATGTCAATCCGAGGATAGTGCAGAGGATTTAGAAAGTTAGGAGTCTAATGGTGATATTACAAGGTGTTTGAAGTGATCACTAGTAATGGCAATATTATGCCTCCATTCATCTTCTCACTGGGTCTCAGACTCAACACATTCATGGCTGCTGGACAATTTCTTTGACCACATCACCCTTTACATCTGGCCACCTAACTCCTCAGACTGCAACCTCTTTGATTGTTATGTGTGGGGTTCCATTTGAATGAGACCAACAAAACTCCTTGTAACAACAAATATGAACTGAAAGCAAGGATTATGGCAGCATTCACCAACTTACACAAGAAGACTGTCTAGTAGAGTTGCAGGAGATTCCAAATTCATCTGGGGGCTGTGGTTGAAGCCAATAGCAATTTTATTGAATAAATTTACTCTTTAGTATTTGAAGATATTTTTGTGTAATTTTGGTGAATTAATCTGTTAAAATGAAACGTCAGTGTTGTTTTCATTTTTGTATAATTTAGATGACAATTTTTCCATTGCACACTGTATATATAATCTATGACAACTGTTCAATTCAAGATATTGGGGAAACTTGCAGAAATTAAAAAAAAATGTATTTATGAACGTCAAAAAATTCTTAGACAGGAAGTTCTTGAGAGTGCAGTTGTCGATACTTCTGAAAATGTTAACTTATATCCTGGAATTCTTAAATATCTCGTTTTTTAAAAGAAATAATCCCTTCCCAAGCTAACAGACATTACTATAAAAAAATTAAAAGAAAACATTTAACTCAAGAACTTGTATTATTTAAAATAAATACATAAACAATTTATCAAATTAGAATAAAATAATTCTTGCATTTATTTTGTTAAAGTCCCCAAGGAGACAAAAAACATTAGTAAAAAGCTTTATGTTCTTCACACACACTCACGGATAGATTTTTTATTTATTTATTAATCTGACAGATTTTTATTACTTAAACATTATTTTTAGTGGATACTCGTATTTGAGTATCGGCTTCATTTATTTATTAGGAATTGCTTTGTTTATGTTATGTCTATTTTGAGAGAGAAAAATCTGTTTCAAGGTACAATTCGACTTGGTCACCGACATACACTGTGATTGAAAGGTCCAAAGCATGTCACATCTAACGATGGTTTCCCTTAGGGAAACACAGGTTTGAATTGTCCCAGAGAGATCATATTTTTCTCCAATAAGATTTCTTTAATATTCAGGCTTGTAGATGAAAATAAATAAATATACTGTTTAATAAATAAATGGAGTATCTACTCAAACATTATTTTTTAGTGGATACTTGTATTTAAGTTATATATGAATGTTACTGAAATATACTAAGAATAAATTTGTTCCTCACCATTTGGTGCAACGCAGAGTTTCACACAAGTCAATCAATAGAAATTGGAAACTGACTATCGTAATACGTTAATATTTATAATATTATAATTTATATTGTAATATGTTAATATTTATAATCTACTGTTAAGTGGAGCAGTTCATTTATTTGTGAAAAAATAAATTGGTAAAAAATGAATTTTATTACAAAAGCAAATAAATTACAAAAAATATTGTTAACAAAATTGAATAAAAGTGAATTAATGGTCACATGTAGACATAAACATAAATATCTTTTGAAAAATGTTGTACCAGATTGATTTTAGTTATTGCTATCACTCCTCATATATACACTTTATTTGCTTGGTTTTTGTTATTATATTTTATGTATGTGTACTTTATTTATATATATATATATAATGTAAATCTCTATTTTTTATATATATATATATATAGGAAAAACTACTAAAAATTTGTAAGTTTAAAAATGTATTTATTTATTTCTATTATTATATTTGATATTTCAGACCATCCTTGGCCTTTCATCAGAAACAAATGATTTTAAAATTTAAATTAGAAGCATATTTCGCGAGAGCGTTTGTGGAGAGATTGTTTACATCACGTGATGCAGAAAGCGACAGATGTCTTTAAAAAATATTTGTAAACGTAAATCGATCTTTAATAATACTTATAAATTTTGTTTTAGAGAAAAATTTTTTAAGCGTATCTAAAAGATGTTTAGCTATTGAAATATTTATAAAGATTCAAAACACCTAAGTCCCTATTTAACCCTAGCCTGTGTGTATTTAATTTTAAAATCCAATATTTTTCTTTCTTTCTGCATGAGTGTGTAGAACTAAAATTGGAGTCTATTAGTAAACATTTGCAGTTTTCTAATGTGTGTCCCGGTTGATTAAAGTGTTTTGGCTATGGGGGAATAATGGTTGTTCTGGCGTATGCTAATATAGTTATGAATCAATTGAGATATATATATATATATATATATATATATATCTCAATTGATTCATAACTATATATATATATGTTATGAATCAATTGAGATATGTGTGTGTGTGTATATATATATATATATATATATACACACACACAAGCCTGTTTCGCTATATCAGAGCTCATCAGTGTGGTTAGATACATCCACTCGCTTCTGGCCGGGATCAAATTTTTAAAAATTTTTTACCAATTTATTTTTTTCTAAGTAAACAATCTTAATAATTGGTCAAAATATTGTCATTACAATTTTCAGTTCGTGCATAATGATTGGCTTGTACATGAAACATAATTGCATTAAATAGTGAGGAACTAATGTGTTTTTATTCTCAGTGTAAATTTTAGCTTAAGCATTGTTTTAATGTTGCCATAAGGTTATCATATATTCTGGATTAAATTTATAGCAAGTTTTCTTTATGATGTCTACTATTTTTGTCATCTATAGATGATAAAGGCCAATTTAAATTTATCATCTTTATTTGGCCTTTTTAATAAATCAGATTTGTATGTTGGAATTTTCTAATATTTTGTGTGTATTTTGTATCTCAGAATTAAGTTATTAAAGTCATTTCTTACTTTTTTTTATCTAATTTTTACCTGTTCTTAAATCCTTTCTTGTTTGGCTAATAAAGCAGTCCTGTTTATTATCAATAGACTCTCGTCAAAGTCTACATGACCCAAGAAAGGTCATGTAGACTTTGAGCAAAATTCTTATCTTTTGTATATTTGTAGACTTTCAATTCAGCAATGTTACTTTTAATTTTTGGATAAACTTTAGTTTTCATCAAGAATTTGCTATCCTTAGCTAAAGAATTGCACTTATTATTCAAATTTGAAAATTTTACTAGAGAATTCTGCTTTATATATTTCTTTGCATCAGTGTAGGGTGATATGACAGTAACAAGTTTAAATTCTAATTGAAGTTACTTGTATTTTTACCCTTAGGAAAGGCATGAATTGATTTTATCCTCTGGTCTTTTGTCAGGCATCTTGTTATTGTCATATTATGATAGTTGATAGAAAAAAGAATGAATAAAAGAACATTTAGGTAAAGCATGGATGTGCGTTGTGGTGCATTGGATATCGACTCGGAACGAGAAATCGTGGAGCCGAGTTCGAATTCCAGTTGAGTTCCTTGCATTCACTTACACACAAATACCCTTGGAAAAGGTATTAATCCGTCTATTCCCTCCAGTTATGGGTTAAATAATAGGACAGATTGGGTTCTATAGCCTTGGTCGGCAACCAGTCTACCGCTGAAAGCAATGGCAACCTACTGCAGGATAATCTTCTGCCCAGTCAGTCATCTCTTTCGAGACATGATTGCCCAAGCGTGTATCACGTATGGCACTTCACTGACTGACTTTGCCAGTGTTTTCTCTGCTTGGACAGTAGCAACAAAAAGTTGTTAACTCCATAGCCAACCTTGACAAGAGCCGATGTGAAAAGCATTTGTAACTAGACTATATAAATCATTTGATGAACAGTTCAGTATTATAACTATTCACAAATGAATTTTTTGAATCCTTAAGACATCATTTTCAAACCATGTCTAGTGTGGTGGTGTTTGGCTACTTTCTATAACCCAGCTCTGTTGTGCAATGAATTTAACTGGTTTCATTGTAAACACTAACAAAGTGTGATCAGATGTGGACATTTCAAGCTGAGTATAAATTCAAAACCACACCTTTCAAACAAAGGCCATTAGATTTATACTGTTTGGATTTTGCAAGTATATTAATTTACAACCAAAAATTCAACTTCTGAAAGATTTGTGTATGATATGATTAATTAGATTTTTAACAAAAAATGCTATATACGTGTGTGTGTGTGTGTGTGAAAGAGAGAGAGCGAGAGATTAGCTACAATTTCCCACAAGTAAGGGTTATATTAATAATTTGTTTTACTTGGTTAAATACAAATCTATGTAAATGATGTCTGTAAAATTATGCAGTTTATAAAATGATGAGGTTGTTCCTTAAATACCAAAGCCTTAATAAGCTCTTGCTTAAAGATAAAACTTCAGTTTTTAAACTATAAAAGGAAACTAAGCTTGTTTCAGGCCATTTTTAGGAGAGGATTTAGGAAATCTTATCCTAAGATTGGTTTGGTTTAAATGGGTTTCATGTTTTAAGTGTCAGTGTTCTCTATATTGATTAGAGTGGATGTTGGCAAGTTAATATCAATAATCAATTGTTTGCCTTATGGTTTTGTGAAGATGAGTGATGACTTAAACAGTATCCATTAGATGAACACTGAAAACAATCTATATAACCCATTGGTGTCAAAAGTTGGATGATTGCCAAGTCTACCTTGACACCATCCTTGGCCTGCTTGACTAGGTATGAAATAAAAACCCCAAATATACACAAGTGATCAGATTTAGATTTCCTACCTTTGTTTTGCTTGTAAAATATTTGGAACTGAAGTCAAGTGAATTTCTGAAAATTTCTCTTGAGCACAGCTGTTCAGATTAAAGAACTTTGTTTAAGAAATTGTAATTGTTTGCTTTTTTTGTAAAGAATTGAATTAAATGCAATTGGAGTTTATTTTGGCAAAATGAACAGTAAGATTGGAAACCTGTTTTAACTAAAAGGTTGCTTTGCGATTTTGTTACTGAGAGAAGAGTAAGCATAAACATCTGGGACAAGTAGAATAAAAATCCACAATTAGAACTTCACAGTTTCTTCCTTTGATGTTCTTTTATACAAAACTTATAAATAATTCCTCCTTTTGAAGACTGCTTTAAGAAGAATTATCACCTTTTTTAGTTGAATATTTGTTGGTTTTCTGCTGAGCCTTTTACCAAATACTCTTTATTCTTTTGTTCTCCTTATCTCTTGTTGGAGCACTTTGACGTGTTGTCGTGGTTAACAAGCTTGTCTCATTAGATCAATTACAGTTAAGTAGTAAGTTCAATCTTCACTGTTATCTCCATTCTTTTGGCCTTGTTTCTTTAAGCTACACTTAAAAAAAATCACTTCCTTATCCTTTCTTCTTTCTATTTAAACTGTGGTTATATTTTGAACCTTACATAACTGACCATCTCATTTGGTTTTAAATCAGGTTTCTAACTGTTAAGTGTAACAAAAGAAAAAAAATGATTGACCAAAACTCAGTTTAATTACAGACAAATATTTAATTTACGATAAACACAAAATGATATATATACAGAATTTACAATTTTTTGCATTCAAAAGAAAACAGTTTACTACTGGCAGAGTGACAGGTAAGTATTATGAAAGGAAAAGATGTCAAATATCTTTACCCAGTTAAGATAGTGAAGAAGTTTAAGTGCTATACTTTTAGGAAATCCTCAAATGTGTATATAAAGAATAATTATTAGTTTGGTGAATGAAAGAGTCAAAAATATCTATTTATTTACTCTTTTAGTTCCATGAGGTTCTCTTCCAGGTTTTAGTTGGTCTGCTGGATGCACAGATCCATGAATCAGGCTGGAGTTGATAATGTCAGCAAATCTTGTTAACAACTAACTACTCTCTTTTCCAAAACCTATTTTTATAGGGGCTATCACCTGATTTGCATTTTTTCTAGAGCATTTCAAATTCTCTCGAATCTACTGGAATTTTCTTGGACATTCTAGCATCTTCCAAACATTCTATTTCTAATTTTCTTATTTTTACGACTACTTCATGAATTAAAACTTTTTTGTAATAACAAGTATGACTCTATAAAATCCCTTACTACAACTTTTTAGACATTATTATTATTATTTTTATATATAAATGCATCCTCGTAACATTACATTTAGGTTACTTTGAACCATACCAGTGAATACAGTTATTGACTATTTCCATCTTTTAACTTGAAAGATAAAGTAAAATGACATTTTGAGTTTGGTATTAAAAAGAATTTTCAAGATGTAACGAAACAAGAGATAGGTAATTTTTTTTTTTTTCATATTATGCTCTTGAATTTTACATGGATTGTTTCGCTCAATTTACTGATTGAGCTAAACAATCCATGTAAAATTCATTATTGAGCACCTTCAGTGATTCACTTTGTTTATCATGATGTTGACTTGGATTTTAGGTTTTTATTATGTAAGATTATCAAAACTAATTTTCAGATAGTCAATGAATGATTAGAAATAGTTCAGTATTAAGTGCTTACCAAAGAATATTTCTTTTTCTTTTTTTTTTTTTTTTGTGTTAAGGATTAAATTTCACTACATATTGATTTAACATTTGTAAGCTATATGATGAAAAAAACTAATATTTAAATCTATAAACAGATAAATATTATAATTTATAAATGAAGATGTATTCTAAACTTTTAGTTTTTATCAATCTATTTAATACTGAGACTGTTTCTGTTATAAACAAATCAATCAGTTAAGTGTCATACGTGATACACGCTTGGGCGATCATGACTGCGTTAACAGAAGATTTTTCCGTAGTAGGTAGCCATTACTTTCTGCAGTAGACTGGTTGCCAACCAAGGCTATAGAACCCAATGTGTCCTGCTATTTAACCCATAGCTAGAGAGAAAAGATACATTAATACTTTTCCTAAGGGTATTTGCATGTAAGTGACTGCAATGAATTCAACTGGAATTTGAACTCTGCTCTCTGATTTCTTGTTTCTAGTCGATATCCGCTACACAGCAACACACCAAATAGCAGACCAAATTTTAGAGGTGGTAACCACCTGTTATTTTTTATTTATTTTTTTATTTTTTTTATAAAAAATGTGTCTATTATTTTGAAGACTTGGTATCATCTGTTAGATAATTATAATTTTAATCCAGTCTTTCAAATGAATCATTTCTATCTGATTGTCACCAATGATTAAACTGGAAACATTTCATTGTTTAGCATTGAACTGTCACTTAGTATATTTTCATAAAGGAAACTAAAGCTAACAAAGCAAAGAGGTATGAGTATTTTGTGCTTCTTTTTCTGTAGCTATTAATCTATAAGTGAGTTGAATATATTGAAACCCAACAAGATGAATAGAACAATTAAAGAACAGACAGGCAAAAGAGTGTCTTTAATGTTTTACTTTAATATGCTTCTTCAGAGATTTTTTTTAAAGACAAATGATTTAACAATTTTTTAAAAATTTAAAAAAAAAAAATCCAAAGAGTCAGTATGTTGATTGAGGTTTGATTTCATTGGTCAGATATGTCATGCATAATAAAGCAATAAATGATCACTTTTAAATGTAGAAAAAAACTGATGCATGTTTGTGTGTGCCACACGTAATAAAAGTAAAAGTATCAATGTATATTAATTTAAACTCTTCCCATTTTGAAATATAAGTTTATTTTTCAATTGTGTATTAATGAAGTTTCATTGATCGAGGACACTAGATTGAGGCAAATTCTTGTAGTATTATAAAGAGGTTCTTTGAGATTGGATTTCAATGAATATTCTTGACAATTTTATTGACTATTATCCAGTGCTCTAGTTTTATACTTTTTTCTGGGTCTTATTTGAAGACTTTGGTAACCTTGAAGTCTACTTTTTATTTTTAAAACAATGAGATTAATACAGACACCCCCTCCCCAAGCTTTCTTCTTGGTTCCACCCTTTTTCTGTTTTATATTAACAATCTGCCTAAAAACAGTCTCAGATCATTAGTATAATAAGTTTGAATATCGTCTGGTTCATGCTCCTCCCTGGTCTTTTGAACACAAGCAGAGGTTTAGGAGTGTGTCTTCGGTTCTTCCAACAAGGGGCAACTGAGAGCCATTTTAAAGGTATTATTGCCTTTCTTAAGGTGAATTGATATATGCAAGCAATACCATGGATTATGGGTGTATCTTTAAAATTCTAGATGACTAGAGCCAGGCAACTAATCTTTGTTCTGACTTAGCTCTACCAGCTCAATGGGTAGGGGGAGACTGGCTTGTAACATTCCCTCATCAGAAAGCAGTCCTGATGAACAATAGTACTCTCAATGAAGCTTCATTGCTTTGAATATCTCTTGAGACTGGTGCTCACTCAATATCTCAAGTGGAACTTGTATATACAATTCATCATTAAAGATGCTGGAAAAATGGTCACTTCCTTGTACTGCTCTAGAAAGTCCCTGGATCCTCTTGCCATGTTCTCTCTTTATACAAGAGTTGGGCCAAAATGGATTATTGCTGCAATATCTGGACGGAAACAGCTCAATCTTCACTTTTCAACCATGATAAATTTCAAAACCCTTTATGCAGTCTTGAGGAGGAATATTGGACCCAAAATAGAGTATTACTACCATAAATGGGCTGGAGCTACTCTATCTTCACCTTCCAGTCTTGATAGAGTTAAAAAATCTCTTTACATGACCTTGTGGATGATTAATTATTTTCACCTTACAACTACTTTCCTCACTGATAAAATATTGCTAGCCTCTCACTATTCTATTGCTATGTTCATGACAAATGTTCAAATGTGCTACATTGATTAGTTCCACCAATTATAACCTTCACAGGACACACCAGGCCACTTAATGGCTCAACTTATTCCCCTTCTCTTCATATTCTATATGAACGTTCCACTTAGACAGTTTCTCAGAACTATTATTTGGTAGGACATACTCCTGATAGGATGTTTCCCCAATTACTATGATCTCTAAGTCTAGGGTTAAATGTTATCTATATCACAAATCCTCATAATATACACTTCTTTCTTCCTCCTCTTCTGCCCTTGCAACAACCTCTTTCACTATCTCTTTAACTTGTATTCAGTCAACAATACTACAAAAACAATGTATCATATTTTCACTAAATTATCTAGTCAAGACAATTTGTCTCTTCCCACCCCTAATGTAGCTCACTTAATAAACATTGCATTGAAAACTGGCAAGTTTTTGATTTCAACTCAGGTGATGGCAAGGTGAAGACCATTACCACATTTTCTTGGAAAAAGGAAAACACTGACAGACATACTGACAAACTACAGACAGAAATATTGTGTATCTTTATTTGAAAGCAAGCAAAGAAAACTATGGAAGACCATAAGTGGAAGATTTCTATGTAACTGCTTTATATGAAGTAATTTCTTTTACCTATGTAGATATTACTTATATCATTTAAAATGATTTGGTTATCTATGGTGCAGTTGGTAATTATATTAACTACAAATACTATTTGTACACTAGAAAAAGGTTGTATAGAGACGAATGTAACAATTTGTTTTCAAATATAATTTAACATATTTAATACATTTTTTTGCTTTTGCACCTGCATTTCTAAAGCTAAATTCTTTTGAACCAACTTCAATCCAATACACTTAATTGTCCTTTCCTTTATTACTGAGTCTGGTTGGAAATTTCCCACTGTTTAATTTTAGAAATGAAATATGTTCAAAATGAAAATATATACAATAGTAAGTATGGTTGTCATTCATAATATTGAATAGTGATTGCCGAATTTTAAAGAAAATATCAGTTGTTCACACATTGGGTCAATTTGTAAGCAAAACCTTATAAATTGTTTTAACATCTCAGCCAAATGAATATATTTGGCTACTTACCATGTTCAGGGTATTTTTTTTTTCTCTTTCACAACAAACTGGCTATATTTGAAAGAACATTAAATACACTTTTTTATGGCTGCTATTATTGTGTGGTTTGTAAAATATTGAATTCTGTTGCAAATTGTCATGTCTAATGGCAGAAATGTGATGTGCATCATGATGCAGTGAATACTGGCTTGGAACGAGAAATGAGAGCTGAGTTTGAATTCCAGTTGAATTTGCTTACACACAAATACCATTAGACTTCAGATATTTACCCCAAATCAGTAGACAAAGTGTAAATTGTAAAGGTTTTTATACTTGTGATGAACAGACTGCATTCTGTGTGAGTCAAAGATAATAATAATGTTCCTTAAGTTGCAACTCTTGATGAGACCACATTCTGTTTTCTTTTTATTCTCTGACTATAGGTTTTCATGAAGCACTTCTTTCCTGGCAGGGCCATTTTTGGCATGGGCTTCTACTGTCTCTCTGCTTAGGAAAACTAATTTTCTGTTGCATCCTTTCAATTTAACTCTGTATCAAATATTGAATATAAATGTTAGGATGATTTGATTTACAATAAATTTTCCCATTCAACAATGAATGTCTGTTCAAAAATGTGCCAAGTGTTTGAAGATGCCAAATTCTCTGCGTAACTTGAAGTTTCTATGATTGAAAGAAATTAACCAAAATTCTTTTCACCTTTTTTGAATCACCTGCTTTTTCTTTGTTTCAAAATAAAAGGCAAAAATTTTTCTGCAAATACATTTGTGTAATTCAGGTGTTAAATTCACAATATAATTTCTTTTTAAATTTAAAATAGAGAAATTTACTGAAGACTAGCCTCTTTTTCATATATTTTTGGTTTCTGAAAGAATACCAAGAAATTTTACAACACATGCTTAAGAAAAAAATAATTCACTTGATAACATTTGAGAATAACTTATAAAAGCATTGTTGGGGAGCTTACTATAAGAAAATTTATTAAAATTCTTAGTCCTGGAAAATATTTACATTTTTAACGCCTTGTACCATTCATAAATGTACACACGTGTCCATCTACACCCAAACACATATCTATAAAATATGGCACAAATTTTTAGTAGTCAAGTTGCACAGTTGCTTTTCATGATAAGTCTTACAAGAACTCAATGAAAATCATCCATTTTGGGTTTTTTTTCTTCTTTATTTTACTGCCTTGACTGAAGACAACATAAAAACTATCACTTTTACTTTTTTCTCTAAAAATCTTCACCCAAAAGAAGACAGAATCTGCTCAGTGGACTATTGAATTTCTTCTTGAACATTAAATCTGCAAGAAATCAAGCCAACATATTTTAATTGCTTGTTTGTTTTTCATTTGTGCAGTTGGCACATTTTCTTCACTGCAAATTTCTTTTTATTAAATCTATTCATTTTCTAAAAACAATAGTGACCCCACACCCCTTAAAATATGTTCATAAGAAATTGCACTTTTTAAGATAATATATGAACAGATTTTAAAAATAACAAATACAAGCATGTTCAACTGTAAAATATTTTTTAGTTTTGAATATCTTTTTTGATAATTTAAAGGTGTTATTTATATACCTCCACTGTTTCACTGAAAAAACAGCATAGCATGATGAAAAAAAAAAACCCAAACTTAATAAAAACAAAGTTTTATTGTCAAAATGTTTATAATTAAGAGGAAAGACCAACATATATTTTTTTTTTATTATTCTATTAACTTCTTAAATCCTTTCTGTTATGTTTGAAATTTTGGTTAAAATTTTTTTTCTTGCATCAGTGGTCTGCATAATATTAGTATTTTTGTACTTTTTTACAGTGAAAAACACATTGATTTGGAAATTTTTACAAAAACAACTAATTGTCAGATTTTAATGAAAGCCTCAAAACTTTTTCAAAATGAATGAAATTATTTTTTAGAAAATGTTGGTTAAATTTTTTTTATTTATACATATGTTACGCACCACTTACTTAATTTTATGAAATTTTGATAAATTAAATTTTTATCTGAAACATTTTTTTTCTTTAGTTAAAAGCAGGAATCATTGGAGAATGTAAATCGATTTTTTTTTTTTTTTTTTTTTTTTTTCTTTTCTTTTTTTTAAACTACTACTCATTCCGAAAAATTTGTTCTGAATTGTAAAATAAAAAATGCAATTATTCTATCTAATTATTTAATTAGAAAAGCTTTTAATTGCCTTTTATAAATAAGATTTATTAAGGACACTACTGTCTTAATAAAAAAAAAAAAAAATTGGAAGATTTTTAAAACTGAGTATTAACTTTTGTTGGCAAATGAGTCAATGTGTGGAAATAGCTGATTTCAAATGAAAGCAACACCAACTACAAAAAAATTTGATTCCAATCAATATAATTTCTATTTGAAACAATATTTTTCTTACTAGAAATAGTAAATGTAATCATTTAGCTTTCAATTAAAGCTAAAAAGAAAGCTTCAATACTTTTCAGTTTTAAAAATTCATTTTAAACTTTAGGTATCAAAAATTTAGTGAAAGAAACTAGTATACATTAAGAAAAGATTACTGAAACATATTTAGATGGAGAAATTTTGCTCCAAATTGTGGTAATATTAAAATAGTATAAAAGAAAGTCTAACAATATTCATATGATCATTCTTCTTTTTCATTTGCTAAGTTCCCTCAGGAAATAGACAATCATGGCTCTCCATAAATTCCTGTCCCTTGTAGTTCGTATATAAATTGTTTTTTTTTTGTTTTGTTTTTTTCTCCTAGACCCTGTTTCACCATCCATTTACATTGTTTTGCCTCTGTCCCTCTTGTCTCCAATCTTTTCTGTGAGTATCATATTTTCCAAACCCTCTTTCCTCATTATGTGCCCTAGAAATTTCAACTGGCTCTTTCTGATGTTAAGTTTCTTTTTTTTTTTTCTCTCTATAACTTTGTTGGTGCTCACATGTTCAGTCCATGATATACTCAGCATCCTTTTGTAGAATCACATTTCATTAGATATTTTCAAATGATCAATATCTAACTTATCTATAATTTTGTGAATAGTCATCAATGTAGCCAATGTTGTTTAGACAATCATGTTTCTATATTTGCTGTTATATGAATATTAATGAGTGCTGAAGAATTGATCAACCAAAATATGGAAAATCAGGAAAAGCAAAAACTCACACATGTAATTAATACAAGTAATGTGTGTTGTGATGTAATGGATATCAGCTCAAAATGAGAAATCAGGGATCCGAATTTGAATTCCAGTTGAATTTGTGGCATTCACTTATGCTTGAATAGCCTTGGGAAATGTATTAATTGATCTTTTCTCTCTCCATGTATGGGTTGAAAAGCAGGACAGATTGGGTTCTATAGCCTTGGTGGGCAACCAGTCTATCACAAAGAAATTGCAACCTACTGTAGGAAAATCTGCTTAGCCAGTCATGGATCGAAAGAATGTTGACTAACTTCATTTTTTCTGTTAGAATAAATAAAATAAAGTACTAATTTAAAAAAAAAAAAGCGAATAGTGACATTGCAATTTATAATGCTCCTGGGTATGACAGTAAACTGCATCTGGCAGCAAGGCCTTTGATTGGGAGGTTGTGAGGAGCATGGAACCACCTCTTAATTGCTGTTGTTCCCAGGTCCACCCTGACCCATGGTGGTTGCCTCTGTTAGGGTCCCAGATATGGGCAAATAGTTAACCCCCAAACTGGGGTCAAAATACTATGAAAGTATAAATATATTTTTCTACAAATATATACATAAAAATACTTTTATAGAAAAATAAACATTTTTTTGAAGAAAAAATATTTTCAGCAAAACATTTTTGAATATAAAACTAGAAGATATTTCAGTTTTCTAAAATAAAAAAGAATAAAAACAAATTTTTCATTAAAACTGACTAAATCGATCTTCTCACTATAACTGAACATTAAAAGTAAATACCTTAAAACTCCATCTTTTTGTTTGGCATTAAATAACCCACAGAGGTTGATATGCTGTTAAACAAACCTCAAACCCAGCAATTTACAAATTAAAGATTTCTCTCTTTTTTTTTTTTTTTAAGTGACAGTGCTGTAAAGATTGTAGGTATCACATAAACTCAGTGGACTGAAAAAGTCTTGGCTTGACTCATTCCTCAAAATTTGATCAAACATCAGAATTTTATTTATTTTTAATCATCCTCGCAAGTGTACAAATTACTAAAAAGCTTTTAGACTGATTCATTTCCCAAGATTAGTATTCTGATGTTGGAGTACTAATTTTAGGGTATGGATCAGACCAATAACTTTTCAGCACTCCCTATACCAGTAAAATTGATTGATTCACTCGTAAAAATGTGTTAATCCTGTGGCTATTTTTGATGAATGTACTTAATCAGTTTTAATTTACAGATGTCTACTTTCAGAATTAAAACATTCTGATAATCTCATGAATCTAGTAACTTATTAGGGTCATAGGTACACCACTTGTATTTCAGACATAGCAGGGGGTGTGTCTAGGACAAGAAACCCTGGCAGAGCCCATCCCTCTCTAAACTGGTTTTGAATTCAGTTGTTCTTCACAGAGACTTGCTGCCACTCAAAGCTAGAGAAGCCAACATCTTACTATTTAATGCATAACTGAGTGGAGAAAAAATATTCAGGCCTTTCCGAAGGGCATTTGTGTGAAAATGAATGCAACTTATTAGCTTTGAATTTGAACTTGGCTCACCAATTTCACTTTCTGTGCCAATATCCATTACATTAGTCACATATATACTCAGTTATAATTCAAGTTCTTTGACTTAGTAGATAATTTGTGTACCATGGTTGTTAGCAAAAAGATGAAGCCAAAGAGTGAGTTGCAAATTGAAGATACCAAAATTAGACCAGTGAGGAAATTTAAATATCTGGGGAAGGATTTTAACAGAAGGCTGAAAGTGTGACACTGAAATTCGAAAGCGTATTGGGATAGCCAAAGAAGCATTCCAAAAACTAAGCAGAATATTAAGAAATAGGAAAACTTTGCTAAAAACAAGGAAAATAGTACTAAACCGTTATGCGATATTTGTCCTCCTGTATGGCAGTTGAGCGCTGGACAGTCTCAAAGATGAAGAGAAGATGTGACACAACAGAAATGTGGTTCTATGGAAGGATGCTGAGGAACAAAGTTTTGGAAGAAATAAAAACAAAAAGGAAACTAATACTTATCAGGAAAAGACAGTTGATGTTTCTGGTGCACATAATGAGGAGAGAAGGCTTAGAAAATCTGATGCTCATAGGACAGATGGTAGGCAAGGAGGACAGAGGAAAACAATGCTTAATATACTTGGTAAGCTTGACTAAATAAAGGGCAGAACAGAGCTGAAGAGAAATAAGAGAAAGACAAAGTTTATTAAGAGCTACAAGGGATAGGAAGTTGATAGGCTTTATCCTGAGGGGACATGGTACATAAAAAGAATGAACATTTATAATTTTTGTTACCAATTAGCAGATTTCTTTCTCTCTTTTTTTTTTTTTTTTCCCAATTGAATTTAAGGATAAATTATAGTTGAAAATCCTACTGTTCTTAAAGAGTAAGGTATATGTTGAGGTTTAGAGAATATATATATATATATATATTATTATTGCTAAAAAGCCATTTTGTGTGTGTATACATATATAAATCACCAGTGAAATAGTTGCGGGTTGGACCAGCAGACGGTAGATCAAAAAGGTGCATAATCAAAACAAATGAACTGAATATGTATGGTCGAAACCTAGGTAGCAAGTAAGTTCTTTGAGATATATATTACTTTCTCACACTTTACTATTTGTTATCTGTACAATATTTCATTTTCTAATTTTATGATAATGTAAAAATTTTTCAATTTTCTGGTTCCAAAATTACATCTTCACTTTGTCTAAAATGTCTGCTTTCATTTGATTTCTAGAACTCCACAAAACTTAAACATTTAAGTTATTATAAATTCAATAACAGATGATTATTATGCTTCTCCACTCATTTCTTTTAGATTACATTTTTCAAAGCTAAAATTTGCTTTTGATGTATATTGCTTTTTAATAGATTTAGACATTTATTACTACTTCATTATACCTGTATTGTGAAGGAGATTATAAAACCTGTACAGTTTGTATTTATCACACAAATATTCCTGTTGCAATAATTATGATATATGTAAAGTGAAAATATACTTGAATATCTTTATTGAAGCAAGCAGGCTTGACCAAAATTCAGTCCATGTGTAGAAAATACTGTATATTTTGTTTGTTTTTACTTTCACTCTTCTATATTTTTAGTGTAAATATTTTGTGAAATAGCATCAAAAGCCTACAAGTAATTGTTTAACATTTAAACAGTATTTCTTTCTTTTTAATTTTGGATGCTGTAATCTTTGCTGTAGTCGTAAAAGTGAATTATTGATTTTTTGTCAATTCAAAAACTGATTTATCGCTAATTTATCTTGTATTACTTGAAAATTACTTTGCCAGTAAGTTGGGAATTCTTAAGTATTTTTGAGTTTTTGTTCATACAAAGATAAAAAAAATAATTAAACATAATTGTTGAGATTAAGTTAGGATTTTTATTTTATATCTTTGATTATGTACCTTATGAATGTAGGTATAGATGTACTTTGAATCATTCCAAGTGACTCTTGGTCTAAATAGAACATCTTAATCATAAGTCTAGTGTGTTAATCTCTCTGCTACCATGTGATATGACCGAATATGCTGATTTAAACAAGTCCTGGGGGTGGGGTAGTAGATATAGATCTAATCAAATCTAGAAAAGAAAAGCATTAATTCTGCGTTTTGTATCTGCTAATACTTCTGCTGAAATTGTTGACAGAAAATATTTATCTGGCCTCATAATTTGTCCAGTAATTTTTAACATTTAACTTTATGAATAGCCATTTTAATGGTGTTGATAACTTATAAAACACTTTTTTATAGTGAGACTAGAAAAGTATAAATAAATGCCTATTTTCATTGTGACATTTATAAATAAGGATACATGTTGGCTTAGCTCATGTAATCCTCTGTTTCATTGATAAAATATAAAAAGCCGCTTAGTTAAAATTTATTTACTCTTTGTAAAGTTTTCTACTTTAATCACACAGGGTATTTATTTATATGAAACATGATCTGATATACAACCATTCCTATTTTTGTATATAAAAAGCATGGATATGTTTTTTGTGTGTATAACTTCATTATATATGAAAAGTGTGAAACATTCAGTTTATTGTATTAAGCTAACTCTTAGCTTGGATGTGCGTTGTGGTGCAGTGGATATCAGCTCGGAACGAGAAATCGGGAAGTCGACTTTGAATTCCGGTTGAATTCTTTGCATTCACTTAAGTGCAAATAGCCTTGGGAAAGATATTAATCCGTCTCCAGTTATGGGTTAAATAACAGGACAGATTAAGTTCTATAGCCTTGGCTGGCAATTAGTCTACTGCAGAAAGCAATGCTAAATTATTACAGGATAATCTTCTGCCCAGTCAGTCATGTCTCTTTGGAGAGATGATCGCCCAAGCGTGTTTCATGTATGGCACTTAACTGACTGACTGACTGAATATAATAGTTGGAATCATGATTAAGGCATCTACTGGTCATAAAGTGGAGGATCGTTTTTTTATTATGAAGTGATAAACTGATCCCCCACAAATTACTATGTAATAATATAATACATCTCTTCTGCCTCTAGCCATGAGTCTAATAATAGGACAGATTGCGTTCTATAGCCTTGGCTAGCAACCAATCTATCGTAGAAAGCAATGGCAACCTACTGCGGGATAATCTTCTGCCCAGTCAGTTATGTCTCTTTCGAGACATGATCACCCAAGCGTGCATCACGTATGTCACTTAACTGACTATTAAAATTGCAGATCCTTTTAATCAAACAAAAGTAATCCTTGGTTGGTTAATTAGGAAATTAATTGCCGTATCTAGAGTTTATTTCATTTATACATGTAACAGATTTATTACAATATTTAATTTAACACTTTTTTTTAGTTAGGTTTTTAATTTTAATACAGAATTACGATATGAATAACCATTTTAATGGTGTTGATAATACTTATAAAACACTTTTTTATAGTGAGACTAGAAAAGTATAAATAAATGCCTATTTTCATTGTGACATTATAAATGAAGAGAATGTTAAATTAAACATTGTTAATACAGTGAGAAACACATGTGTTCAATAGAACACAAATGTTTCTCACTGTGAGTTCTTATACTCATTTTCTTTAACTTTCATAATTTTATTGAAGGCACAAATGAATATTCAAGATATGATACCAAGAAAAAAAAAATTCTTTGATAGTATTTTTTTTCTTAGATGCATAAAATTCATCCATTTTTTTTTTTTTTTTTTTTTTTTTTTCATCTATTGTTTGTGAAATTCAGAAATAAGTTGCATGTATAAAATTTGTTAACTAGAAAAACAAAACTTCTTTGTTTATTTTGAATTTGTCTTTGCGGATAATAATATTTGTGCTTGACATGAAAAAATACGCATATTGTCAAAAAAATATCTACATTTCTTTGTTTTTCTTTTTCCCATTTGTTCTTCCCTACATTTACGTCTGTTGTATCCGCTTCAGTTGTAAGCCTGACAACATCACTAGCCATAATTCAGTTATATCTGTTATGAATTATTGATGAGAAAGGCACACATTCTGTTGCAGACTTGTAAAATGAATGGCTTTATCGTTCCTGCTTTTGTGGTTCCATTGCTGAGAGGCAATAATGAAACTGCTTTAGGTGTCTGACTTGCCTGTTGTTGTTATTATAATTGACTCTAATTGATTGATAATACTATTAGGATTTTGAAGGGGTATATGAGGTTTGCCTTAAGTTAATAACAACACTGGTGGCACGAGTAATATGAAATGTATGAAGAACAATAAGAACCGCTTGCTAAAGGGTTAAAAGGGGTACAGAAAGAGCAATAACTTAATCAATGGGTTTTTTTATCTGACAATTTTGGTAACATTATACTAGTGATGAGTGGTGGAATGATTGTGTGTCTGTAGTATTACAATATTACTGAAGTGTTTTACATCTTAGTCTTTGACTCATCTTGCATGTCATACTTAGCTACAAGGACATCATTGTTATAAGCTTTTCTTGCCCTTCCTGCCTGTGGAACTCTGTTCCGTATACTTGCTTCACTGATAGCTACAATCACCAAGAGTTTAAGTGCAATGTCAATTACCATCTCTTATCTCCTTGACTCCCATCTTTCTCTTATCCTTTTCCCAACATTCCCTTTTATCTTGTTCTTTTTTTTCACTCTACTCTTTCGGAACACTCCTCGCACCAGTATTCCCATCCTTCTCTTATCCATTCTCCCACACCCCTTGTAACTTGTTCTTCTTTTCACTCTCCTCTCATGTAGCCCCCTGTGCACCTGTGGCAGTACTACCTTGCTTGGGGTGAAACAATTGTTAAAAAAAGAAAAAAAAATACAAAATTTATCAGGTTTGATAAAATGTGATTTTTGAAACATTTACAGTAACTGATATTCTACATGGCAGTGAATGATGGACAATCACAGGTAAAGAAAAAAAACTTGAGACAGCAGAAATGTGGTTCTACAGAATTGATACTTAGAATACCATGAACTGAGCAGCAACAAAGTTTTAGAAGAAAATGGAAACAAAAAAGACATTTACAATCAGGAAGAGACAATTAAAATTTCTAGGATACATAATGAGGAAAGGTTTGGAATAATTGACATACAGAGGACATATTGAAGGTAAGAGAGACAGGGAAATAGTACATAACCAACCTAACAAGCTTATCTAAATGGTTAGCAGGACAGCGTTTAGGAGAGATAGCAAAAATAAAAATTTAATAAGCATTACAAAGGAGAGGAAATTGTAGAGAGGCAGGATCTTCC
Organism: Ascarosepion bandense; assembly: GCA_037127315.1. Lineage (NCBI taxonomy): Eukaryota > Metazoa > Mollusca > Cephalopoda > Sepiida > Sepiidae > Ascarosepion > Ascarosepion bandense. The sequence continues at coordinate 2,327,038 of JBBBDQ010001116.1, forward strand.
TGAAGAGGCACAGCACATAGGTGATAATTAGAGAATATCTTCTGTTTAGAAATGATATGTTATATTGTTGCTCAACCTGTTTTTACAGAAATGATGTATACAAGTGCAGAAATTTGCTATAAGTTATTTCTTCTTGGAAAGCAAAATTGATAATTGGTTAAAGCATTGCTGTATTGTAGAAAGTATTTTTACTTACAAGTAATAAGGGTAGGGGGAAAGGAAAAGTTTTTGTCTGAGGGGGAAAAATTTTCTTGTAGATAGAAAGATAATGGAACATGGCTTTCAGCAGTAATTTGAAGTTTTAAAGTGTCTATTTTTAATGTCGGGTTTCTTGGTTTATTTTTCTACTAGTTTAAATAAGTTTTTTGGCATTTTCTAATTATGAAACATTTCAAACAATTTGAAACTTACTTTGATCCTTATATTTTTTTAACCTCTGACAAGGCAAACTTTTTGCTTTTTATTCAGTTTTGACAGCTCTTCATTCTGTACATGTGAATAAAGCCACTTTTTCAAAGAAATTGTTTCTATGACTTTAGTGAAAATGCTTTTTGTTTCATTGATATCCTCCAATTATCTTTGTAGTTTGTCAACAGTGTAAAAAAAAAAAATTCTTCACTTGCCTTTTAGAGAAAAAGCAAATGAAGAGTTTGTTGCCTGTGGCCAACTGGTTCTGTTTGTGTTGCACAAACAGAATGAAAATGTTAAATTTCTTGCTTAAATTTCATTGGATATTGCTGCCATATTTGGTTTGGTGTCCCTGCTAGATATCTCATGATCATGGGCAAAAGCCAAAGAACAATCTGTAATGTTATCAGTCCAAACCTGGAATCTCTAGTTTCTCCTTATGATAACATGGCTTCTCTATAAATATTTTCATAGCAATAGCTCTGATAGGCCTTTTCTGCCTCGTGCCTCAACCACATGAATTCAAGCATACCACTGGGTTGGCTACTATGTCTCATCGTTTTACTGTTGAAATACCTAGATATAACCATAAGTTCTATTCTAATAATTTCTCACTTCCAGCTTCTTGCTTCCCTGCCACCTACAGTCTTCAAAAATTTAAATGCATAATTAATGGCTGTAATTTATGGTACTACAGAAGGATGCTGAGGATATCATGGACCAAGCATGTGAGCAATGACGAGGTTTTGGAAAGGATGGAAATGAAGAGGAAATTAATACTGAGCATCAGGAAGAGACAACTAAAGTTGCTAGGATGTGTGATAAGGAAGGAGGGCTTGGAGAACCTGATACTAACAGGCCAGATAGAGGGGGAAAAAGAGACAGTGGAAAGCAGCGGATAACGTATTTGAAGGACCTTATCAGGTGGATGATGGAATGAGGGTTGCATGGTGCAACAGGAGAAAACGTGCTAAGAGCCACCAGGGATAGGGAGATGTGGAAAACCATGATCGCCTATGTCCTGAAAGAACATGGCACATAAAAGAAGAATTAATGGACATCTTGTGTCTTCCAGATCCTTGTTCTTTCATTCTTTCTCTTTAGTTTCTTCTCACATTCTTTGTGGAATTGCTATTTCTGTTTATTTTGTATTTTTATTTCTATTGTTTCCTTAATTATAGTTACCAATTTGCTATTTGTGTATTCTGTTTTAATATTCCTCAAAGCCTGGAATCTGTTAATGATTTCTTCTTGAAATTTTGGAGTATTCTATTTAATCTTTTTGGGTTATTTTTTTTTTTTAATAATTTTGTTTTTGTTATGAAGTGAATTTTCTTTTGTATTTTATCAGTCTGGTGTTAGTCTTTTATCTTGCTTACAGAATTTATATAGTCTGTGCCTTACCGATGCTAAATAGGCAATCATTTAAATATCCCTACAGTTTTAGGATGTGCATTGTGGTGTCAGTTGTGTGTTGTGATACAGTGCATATTTGAATTCCTTGCATTCACTTGTGCACAAATACCCTTGGGAAAGGTATTAATCCGTCTCTTCCCTCCAGTCATGGGCTAAATAATAGGACAGATTGGGTTCTATAGTCTTGGTTGGCAACCAGTCTACTGCAAGAAGCAATGGCAACCTACTGCGGGATAATCTTCTGCCCAGTCAGTCATGTCCCTTTCGAGACATGATTGCCCAAAGCGTGTATCATGTATGGTACTTAACTGACTGACAGTTTTAAAGTCAGATTTGATTCTACCAACCACCATTCTGTAATTCTTTTTTATATTAGCTTTTTTGATGATGGTTATATCATTAATAATACTATCTTTAACATCTATGAAATCAATTTCAAATTTTGATTTCTATTTGGGTTTTTCAAAGTCTATAGCTTGTTTGCATTTGAAAAAAAATGTATTTGTTTTTGTCATTTTGAGTTTTTCTCTGGAATTAACATTACTCATTTCTCTTCCTTAACCAAATTTTCTCAAATTAGATTCTCCATTTTCTCATCCTTAACTTTGCATTGAACTTACCTATGAAAATTGTGTCATTTTCTTTTGCATGCTACTGATATCCTCTCAGAACTTTTTAAAGTTGGTGGATCTATTTAGATTATTATTAGAGAGTAGATTTTGCATTATCTGATTATCAAATATATGTTTCATATTGCTCACAATGTTACTGTTGACTAGAAATCCTATTCTATTAAACTTATTATTCTTGTTTACTTTATTATAAAGTATATACTTACATCTGAAATAGATTCTCACTTTCTGCAAGTTTTGTTAATCCCCACCACATTCCCACAATGGTATTCAGTTACATTCTTAGTCCAGTTTGTAGTCTTCAGCTATACTTTGAACATTTTATGTCTATATTTTTGTTTCTATCTGAATTTCTCAGATGAAATGTTATTATTGCCACTATTTACATGCAGACTATTGTCCTCATCTTTGTTGTTATCATTGTTGTAACTGGATCGAAAGTCCTATTGTCTTATTGAGTTCACATGATCAGCAATATTTGTACAGATCCAGTTTCCAATGAAAGAAGAAAATAAAAAATCTGCTAGCTTTCTTATCTATACTATTAACTTGCACAGAAAATAGGTTCAACACATCCATATATCACAATCCAACCACAACTGGACAATATCTCAACTTCAATCTCCACCATCCATACAGAGATTGTCTGATACCTACTATACCATTAAAAATTATAAGTGGTAACCCAGACACATACCAACAGGAAATGACCTGATCAGCATCACTGAAAGTGTAACATGATTTTTTGGAGGTGGAAACTAGAAAATTACCATGTTTTGTCTGTCTTTTATCAAAGGCTTATTGTTCTGCAGTTTGCACAGCACCAAGACAATATTTAGAAGCAGCTATGTAAGGAAAAATCTCTGCCAAGTCAAGCTTAACACTAGGAAGAAATTGACCTGGAACTGTCTGTACTCCATTCCTTGCAGTTGTACGAAAGGATATAAAGGTAAAGCAGACTGCTCTAAAAGTAAGGCTGGAGGAACATTAAAAAGCTGTAGTGAAGGAAGAGACAATGAAGTTTGGCATAGCTGATCATATATGGAGGAAAAAGTGTAGTCATCAGACCCTATGGAATGAAGTGAAAATACTGAACAAGGAAAAACACTGGAGTTAGAAGTCTGAAAGAATCAGCACAGGCTATGAGGACCTCCTTAGTAGGCCAAACATACAAATAAATACAATTTATGGAAGCTGCTAATAAAGAAAGACAAATGACAGCTGGTCTTCAGAAGCAGTAGTAACAAAAAGAGAAACTTCAGTGTGTGCAGTCAAGCATGAAAAGCAGCAGCAGCATTCATTAGTAGGTTAAATTTAATGTTCCAAGTTTTCTACAGAGTAAACCAGGAAGGCTCAAGATCCAAAATGATAGCAACAAAGATGACGACAATAGTTTACATGTAAATAGTGTATATCTTTCTGTTTTTAAATTTGTCTAAAATCTTAGTTATTCATAGTATCTTTGGTGGTATATAACTAACAGGCATATGAGGCAATGTAGTTAGATTTTTGTTTGATGTTGATCCAACAAGAATAAGACATTATATATTTAGTTTTGTGATCATTTAGAGTTTTAGAAGATAGTTGCTGATTGAGTCCACATGTTTCCATTAAGTTCTAGTGAGCCTGATGAATTAGTGATCATTAAACTTAATCAGTGTTGCCTCAAAGATCCCTTGTTTCTTAGCACCCATTGTATTTTTTCTCAGTTATTTAAACATGGGTGTCCATAACTCTAAACAGCATTGAATTTGAGGGCCAAACCAACAGATGTGATGAACACACATCATTACAGATCAAAAGGGGCCTCAAATCATGTGTGGACATGTTTGTCAACACTAGTTACATAATTAACAGTAGGACAGCTTGGCATGTCTAGATACAGGCCTCTCTGCAACTAGTCAAGATCAGTCTTTGTAAGATGCTTTATACCAATAAAAGCAATGCCAAAATCAGCAGTTGGCAAGACACAGTGTCTTATGAAGTTTGTTCTGTGAGCATTTTCTTTTTCTTAAAATTGCTGTGCTTTCTGAGGCAGTGCTATTTTTGTTACCCATCCCATCACTTTCTCCTATCTGCCTATTACCACTGTATTTGCTGGGAGAGCAATTGGTTAGATGTTTCCCTAAATCTCAACACACTCTTGCTGTATGTACAACTTGCAGGAAATAGCAGTAGACATTGTTCCTGGTGGTCATGGTCAATAGGAGGAATTAACATAGGAATGTAAGAAGAATTTACAAGTCTAGCTAGTTTCACAAATATGAGAAAATTCTTTTTATTAATACTAGATTTTTGTACTGTCTTAGAACTTAAAATCTTAACTCAGTAAAATAGATTTGCTATGTTAAAGTGTTTTAGGAGAATACATGTTTATATATTTAAGTGTTACATTTTATGATACTTTTCAAGATAAATTATCGTAAGTCTGAAGAAGTCCTTTTCAGAAACAAAACATGTTGCATAGAATAGTTTTCATTTTGTTATTCAATTTCGCACTATTTATTATCATTCTTAGTTCTCTGAACTAATGCTCTCATTCTTTTTGTTGTTTTTTCTGGATTCGTCTATTATAAAAATAAAACTCTTTTTCACACGGACTGTACACTTGAAGAAGACTGTAGAATAGATTGGCCAAAACATAGTGGTAACACTAAAAACAAAACAAAAGCGACTCAAGAATGAGTTTATTAGTTTAAATAATTCTTTGAATGTTTCAGTATCATATTGCAACTGATATCTCTTAAATTTGGTGTCTGTTTAAAGAAAGTATTTCTGAAAATGTTAGATAAAAATATATCTATTAAAAAAACTTAATTAGATTTTACTAAAAAGAGACTACTAGAGATATTAATTTTTTTTTATAAGCATCAGTCAATAATTTAGTTTTAATAGAACCTTTTTTATGAATTTTTGCTTTTGAAGGTCAACAGGTTCTAATTTCCTTTTCTAAGTTGAAGTGTCTGATTGATTCTTTTTGTCATGTTTCTTACATTCTGGATGAAAAATAATCAATCAAGTCTAGAAAATGGTCAGACCCTTTGAGATAATGATCTGAACTTCCTGATGCAACTGACTTTGTGACTTCATCTACACTTCCAACCTGGATTTGTATCCTAACACTCTCTGCCATAGCAATGGTTGCCTAGTTACAATCATGTGTTATATTTGTAAGCTGTCTGTTCCTGGCCAACATAAACACATATTTTTTTAAAATTTTTTGTTTGTTTATTATTTGAGGGCTTTTTGCTTACCCTCGCTCATTTGGTGAACAAATTATCCAAAATAGAAATCTTCAAAATATCCCGGAAGGAAGAAAACCTCAAACTATTTAAAAAAAAAAAAGAAATAAAAGAAAAATAGGATGCTTTAAATAGATTAATATTTTTGATCGTTATAAAAAGCTAATTGTGTAAAGGTAATTAGTTTCAATAACAGCTTTCTAACTGATTTTCTTTGCTAAAGTTTAATTGATTTATTTAAAAAAAAAATGAATATAAAAATATTTTTATTTGAACTCATTGTCTATATATAAATGAGAACAAAATTGAGATTAACAATCTTTTGCAATTTTTCTACATGAACAGATTTATAAACATTTTGAATATTTTCTCTTTTATACATTCTTTCTTTACTGAAGTTGATTAATCATAAATGGATATGATAGAGAAATTTATTTTTAATATCTACCAAAAAAGTCTCAAGAAATAAGGCTACACTTCAGAGGATCGTGAGGAAAAAATGGGTTACAGATTAGTAGATTGAATTTATTAGTTTTGCCAGAAGAACCAGTTACTGTCACGTGTAAATACAAAATCTAACCAAGTTTTATCTTTTGTCAAGAGCAAATGACTTTCGAGAAAGAAGTATGTGACTGTTTATCACCGAAACAGCACAGATACATTGTTAATTTCTGGATAAAAGTACTTTTGTCAGTCAGAGAACGTGTGTGTGTGTGTGGGGGGGGGATAACAAAAAAACCCTCTCCTGTTAGCACAATTTGATCTGTTTGAAAGCACCTCTTTTCAGTTTTGTAATTTCTCGCGGTATCTATTCATTAGGTGCCTCTCCTAATTTTTTTTTTTTTTTTTTTTTTGTCATCTTCTGAATTTTAGTTGAATTCATTGCATTCACTTATGCACAAATACCCTTGGGAAAGATATTAATCTGTCTTTTCCCTTCAGCTATGGGTCAAATAACAGGATAGATTGGGTTCAATAGCCTTGGTTGGCAACCAGTCTACCACAGAAAGTAATGGCAACCTATTGCAAGAAAATCTTTTGCCCAGTCAATCATGTCTACTTTAAGATATGTTTGCCCAAGAATGTATCATGTATGACAACTGACTGATTTAATTTTAAAGCATTTCCATTCTTATCTAAATGAAGTCCTTGCCTCTTACTCCCACCACACACTTATCTGCCCATCCCTCTTTTCTCTCATTTATTTTTCTTCTTATTTTATGCATTTTTACTTCAGTGAAGCTGATTTAAAAATGCTAAACCTTACAGGATTGAAACAATCTATATATGAATTTGAAAATCACACCATTACAAAAAGATTTTATTCATTGTTTTAGAAATAATCTTTAACATTTTTATATGTGCAGAATAAAGAAGTTATTATAAAAATAACTTTGAGGTTCAAAATAGAAAGCAGACATATTTTCTTTAGAAAAAAAGTGCATTTTTAGACTGTATTTATTTTGAAAGTCATCTGTATTTTTTATTGATGTCATAGTTTAATCTCTATTCCAGTTGACATCTAACTTGATATGGTTAAGTGTTTCTGTTCTCAAGTCTGCATTTAATGTCACCTTTCCTGTGAATGGGAACAGCTCTCTCTCGCTGCAGCTGTGTATCAGTGAGATCACAGCAAATAGTGACTAAATCATGAACAGTTAGTGACTTTATGGATATTTGAATTTAAGTCATTAGCCAAATACCAGTCTGACCAACAGAGAAAATGAATAAAGTTAATCTGTTATAGAAGTATAACATTTCTACAAGGCATTTATTTTCTAAAGTTATTTTTGTCATTATGATGTCCACTTAATTTTCTACTCTTGACAGTGCTATATTGAACTGACCATGAGATAAACATTTTAATTTTTTGTTAATGTTTGTTTTAATAATAAGGAAAATAATTTAAAAAAACAAACAAACATTACTATGGCTTTCTAAGAAGGTCTAATTAAACAGATTATGATGATGTATTTAAATAATCTCATAAAAGTGTTTTTGCTTCCACTCAACTAATTTGTAATATAAAATGGCAGATGACAACAATGGTTATTATGGACAGTGCAGAAAATAAGATTGTAACCAAGATTAATTTTTATATTTCAAATCATTTTTGTCCACCTCTAAGAAAAACAACTTATTTTTAGAAGTGAAGATTCTATTTATTTTATGTCATCTTTAAATTTAAGCACTAATGTTTTTCTGACTAATGACTAAATTTTGACAAGTCAGATATACATTCTTTCCAAGCAGACATGATGCATTTTAAATAAAACTATATCGGCAAAAACACTGCTTATGTATAGCAATTTTAAAAATTTCAATTAAAAATAATTCCCTACATGAAATAAGTTGTTAAAATATGCTTTTAGAAATTTCTATGCAAATTAAATGTTATGGCATATGTTTTAAATGCAACATATTAGAAATTTATATAGATGATTGTTTATGTATTAATGACTCAGTATGTTGTGTTCTACTGATGTAAGTTGAGAACAGACAAAATTTAGCCTTATACAAATTTATAAAAGAATTACTGCTTAGGACCAAGTTACTTAAAATGACTTCCTAATTGAGCTTTAATTTTTCATTTATTTATTTATTTTTTTTTTTATAGAGGGATAAGCAGAGAGGCTATAGTATTTGAACTTTTGACTTGTATTTTTAAATTTTAATTTTAGTTTTTCACTACAGATACACAGACCATCAGAACTAAAAAAAAAAAAAGTACTGGGCAAGGCTTGCATACTTTTTATATCAAGAAACTTCAAGTCTCACCTGGAGCTTATTCTTTGATTCCAATCTGTTGTCTCATGATGACTGTAGATTGATGGTCTGAGTAATTGCAACTAACACTAAGATGAAAGAAATATCAGTTAAAAATGGAGCAAGACTAATTGTAAAGTTTTTCATTCAATATTTAACTTTATATCTTGTATTCTGAGTTTTTATTTTGTTAAAAGAAAAGTTAGATAACAAAATCAAGCATATAGTGACCTTTATTTTACCAATAATTGTTTATATTTTTATTCTCAGTGGTTTAGTAAAAAAAGACATGCTAAGAATAGAAACCACAATTGTTACTGACAATTAGACAGCTGAAATTTGAGATTCATAATGAAGAAAGAAAGCTTGGAAAATATAACACTCACTGGGCACATTGAAGGTGAGAGAAGTAACACAAAGCCTACTTGACAAGTTTGAGCAAATGGATTGAGGAACAAGTACCATGATAACTCAGATCAGTTGTAAAAGAGCAAGTACTGTTGAAATCAGCAAAAGGAAGGAAGCTATGGAGAACCATGATCACCCATTTCCTGAATGGACATGACAAAAATCTAATCACTTGTTTATAACAGTAGATAAACAAAAATCTATATAAAACTTTTCTTGATTGATCACCTGCTTAAATCGTACATCAGTTATCTGATTAATTATCTGAACTTTAACCAATTAAAACTTTTGCCCATTATTAAATGAGATCTGTTCTTTTTTTTTCTTTTTAACTTTTCTATGCCATCTTTGTACTCTCCTTTCTTCTGTTTAGTTTTTATTTTTCATATGTTACTTAGTTTGCCTTTGGCTGACTCGTATTACATCTCTCTTCTCAATCCTTCTATGGACAGCTGTTTTGTAGTTTCTTAATGGTAAGCATGTCACTTTTTCTTTTTCATTAATGGTAGGTGTGTTTTTTTTTTTTTTATTTTTGTTTTTTTTTAAGTATGCGTGTTAGTGTGTGTCTGTCTCTATCTTTTTAATGTGTCAAAGAGAGAGAGAGACAGTGCCTGTATGTATATAAAGAAATAGTTGGTTTAGATGGATAACCTGAAATTAGAATGTTGTTATTGTAGTTTTTTTTTTTTTTAATCTTTTGTAATGGCTCTTTGTTAAAGTATAGAAAAATAATTACCTGTATAGCAAATCTATTTGCCAAGACAAAGTGTAGAGTAAGTGATCATTAGTGATTTTCTTGTATCATTTATAACTAAAAATTATTTCATTTGATGTGGCTGTGTTGTTAAGCATTATACATTTTAGTTTTCTTTTTTTCTGTAATGTTAAATTCCAAGCAATTATCTTTTGATATTTATATTATTTAAGTTGCTGTATAGTTTCAAGTTTTCTATTACCAGATAAATTTAAAGAAAAAAAAGTTAAACTATAACTGATTAACAATTGTTTTAAATTTTAATAAATCTGTATATGTGGTGGAGGTGCTGAAAAGTTCTCGGTTTGACATGCTTCTCCCAAAATCTGACCAAATGAACAGACATTAGATTTTTTAATCACTTCTTGGTTGGGTTAAAATATTTTAAGCACCCCTTACTGAATGTAGTAAGCAAATTTGATAATAAAATTTTAGAAAGTATATCTTGGGTTATGCAGAAAACTTGTTGGTCCAATTAAAAACTGCTTCAAAAAGAAATTCTCATTATTTGGTCAGATTTTTTTTATCAGAAGTGGGTTAGTTAGGCTGAGAACTTTTCAATTGCACCCCATCTAAATTTTGTTTTCAATTTTACTGTAGTTTTTAAATAAATCTGTTCATGCTTGCGGGAGCAAGAAAGATATAACCAAGTGAAACCATCAAGATTGTTTTCATTCTTTTTCTTTTTTAATAAAAAAATTTGAAAGTTTGTTCTCTTCAGACCAGAGGCTATCATTAAAAAAAAAAAGGATAAAATATACAATTTGAGAAGGAAGTAATCCAATTGTATCAAATTTCTGATTTAATTTGTTATAAAGAAGTTGGTAATTTGTACAATCTGAAAATTTATAGAAATTGTTATTATTCAGTTCCAGGTTTGCTTTCTATTTACCATTTTTAATTATTATTCTTGAATCTTCTAAAAATTTAACTTAAAACTTAATTAAGCCATGATTTTGATGTGAGAAAATATTTTATATATATATATATAAATGCTTGCAACATTAAATTCAGTTACTATAAAGCTATATCTGACCGTAAAATATTCAGTGTTTTAATATTTTGTATTGATGAGTATATTTCCATTTCAGTAAATGACAAATCTAAATGGTTGCCTTCACTGATGTGAAAATACTTCTGGGAAAGGTATTAATCCTTTTAATCCCTCACTTCTCCCTTCAGCTATGGGTTAAATTGGACAGATTGGGTTCTATAGTCTTGGTTGGCAACCAGTTTACTGCAGAAAGTAATGGCAACCTACTGTGGGAAAATCTTTTGCCCAGTCAGTCATATTTCTTTCAAGACATGATCACCCAAGTGTGTATCATGCATGATATTTAATTGACTAATATTATTGTTACTTGTAACTTCAATTGGAAAATTGTTCATGGGCATTGGAGTTTCTTATATTTTAATCAAATTATATCGCTTATTGATTAGTGTTGTCATTTCTATGGCCAAAAAAAAAAAAAAAAGATAAAATTAAATCACTTAGAAAATAATTTAAAAGCATTAAATATAATTCTTTTTGACTAATGTTTTCATTTTAGTAAATGTTCTATCATATCATTTTGACTGGTTAATTCTCTAGCCTTTTGTAGTTTCATATTTCAAGATTGTGTTGCAATCTTCACAATTACTTTTTTTTAAAAATTTTTAAAATTATGTCACTCAAAGATCTTAAAGAACTAATGAATAAAAAAAATTCGTATAGAAGGCAGAAGATGTAAATTTGAAAAGAAGAAATTAAATGATAATGCCATTTTAAGATATTAGACATGATCACAATAAAAAAAAAAGGAAGAGGTTTGACCTTTTAACTTGTAAAATATATTTGAACTAATATCCTCATTTTTATGACATTATTTTGATGTGTTTATTAGATGTTACTTGAGAGCTGTGGCTTGAGAGCTGTGGCTTGAGAGCTGTGGCTTGAGAGCTGTGACTTGAGAGATGTCGCTTGAGAGCTGTGGCTTGAGAGATGTGGCTTGAGAGCTGTGGCTTGAGAGCTGTGGCTTGAGAGCTGTTGCTTGAGAGCTGTCGCTTGAGAGCTGTGGCTTGAGAGATGTCGCTTGAGAGCTGTCGCTTGAGAGCTGTGGCTTGAGAGCTGTGGCTTGAGAGCTGTGGCTTGAGAGCTGTGGCTTGAGAGATGTCGCTTGAGAGCTGTCGCTTGAGAGCTGTGGCTTGAGAGCTGTCGCTTGAGAGCTGTCGCTTGAGAGCTGTCGCTTGAGAGATGTCGCTTGAGAGCTGTGGCTTGAGAGATGTCGCTTGAGAGATGTCGCTTGAGAGCTGTGGCTTGAGAGCTGTGGCTTGAGAGTTGTCGCTTGAGAGCTGTGGCTTGAGAGCTGTCGCTTGAGAGCTGTGGCTTGAGAGCTGTGGCTTGAGAGCTGTGGCTTGAGAGCTGTGGCTTGAGAGATGTCGCTTGAGAGCTGTGGCTTGAGAGCTGTGGCTTGAGAGATGTCGCTTGAGAGATGTCGCTTGAGAGATGTCGCTTGAGAGATGTCGCTTGAGAGCTGTGGCTTGAGAGATGTCGCTTGAGAACTGTGGCTTGAGAGATGTCGCTTGAGAGCTGTGGCTTGAGAGATGTCGCTTGAGAGCTGTGGCTTGAGAGATGTCGCTTGAGAGCTGTGGCTTGAGAGATGTCGCTTGAGAGCTGTGGCTTGAGAGATGTCGCTTGAGAGCTGTGGCTTGAGAGATGTCGCTTGAGAGCTGTGGCTTGAGAGATGTCGCTTGAGAGCTGTGGCTTGAGAGATGTCGCTTGAGAGATGTCGCTTGAGAGATGTCGCTTGAGAGATGTCGCTTGAGAGCTGTGGCTTGAGAGATGTCGCTTGAGAACTGTGGCTTGAGAGATGTCGCTTGAGAGCTGTGGCTTGAGAGATGTCGCTTGAGAGCTGTGGCTTGAGAGATGTCGCTTGAGAGCTGTGGCTTGAGAGATGTCGCTTGAGAGCTGTGGCTTGAGAGATGTCGCTTGAGAGCTGTGGCTTGAGAGATGTCGCTTGAGAGCTGTGGCTTGAGAGATGTCGCTTGAGAGCTGTCGCTTGAGAGATGCCGCTTGAGAGATGTCGCTTGAGAGCTGTGGCTTGAGAGATGCCGCTTGAGCTGTCACTTGAGAGCTGTGAACAGCTGTCGGATTTCTATCCTTTTAGTTTTAAAAAATTAATAAACAGAATTGAATTCTTTCATAGATACAGACATGTAACAAGTGCCTGGTATAGTGAAGGACCCATCTATCTTGGCAAAGTGCAGCAACTCTGTGGAATTGATTCTACACTGACGAGAGACATTAAGTCATGACTTCTTGATAACTGTCCACAAATCCCTGTAAGATCTAGCATGCTCTACTATGCCATGTAAATGATTGATTGGGTTCCTGTTGGATAAGCATGTTAGTCACATCACTCAACATAAATATTCAGGATGCTCCTCAAACCAATTCTGAGCAGCAGCTTCTACCCAGTGACATGGTGGAGTAACCTGTCATTGTTGGATACTGCATAGTGCCTCGTAGCCATCTGGGGTCTGTCATTGAGTTTGTGTCACACCTGTTCCCTACCATCAGCTTAAAACAACTTTAAACATGACTCACTGGAATATACTATGTTGTCATATATATATATATATATATATATGATTTGCACCAGTGTTGCTTGTCTGTTCTGGCAGATAATTTTAGCCAGGTATCTATGATGAAGGACCTACTGAGGTGTTTTTAGTGGATGGTAATGCTTTCTATCATATATTCCCATGAGAAAGCCAACACCATAGATTGAGAAACATCAAATATCCCTACAATTTCAGAAATGGAATATCTAATCCATCTACTATCTTGCCCTGCTAAAACTTTGATAATTCATGTCACCTTGCTATAAGCAACCTAGCAGGTGTCCACACTGACTGACTCACCAGATGTCAGAGCACACTGATATATATGTCTGGACATTTGCCTGACATCAAAGTACAATCACTTCACCTACCATTACTTTTACAGGCTGCTATCTCATGATTTCTAGTTTGTTAGTTGACAGTGTATTCTAACTAGTTTTAAGTGTGTTCCACATTTACTATTTTTCCTTTGATCTGAGCTCTAAATTATTTGTGAATTACAATGAGGTAAACTTAATCTGATTCAAACTTTGAAACCCAAAATTATGGATACTACATACTTAGACTCAGTAAATATTTTTATTAGTTAAAACAAGAGTAGAATTTACAAAAACTGAAGTCAATTCCAGAGATAACATCTGGATGAAGTTAATTCTAATGTTTGCCATATTATTATTTATTTATATTTTATTTGTTTTAATCCATATCACTCCAAGCAAAGTGGCAAAGCCACGAGTTACAAGATGTGCAAGAATTAGGATCAGAAATATTATATTAATAGTGAGCAGAAAGAGAAAATAGTAATCAAGAGAACAGTAGATAGTGATCAACATTGCATTTACATTTTTCTTTTAGATCTAAGTTGGTTCGAAAGCATGGAGCTGGAAGGGAGTTACACAATTGAGAAGTGCAAGCAAAGAAACTGTTAGCCATAGAAATTATGGCTACATCTAGCCAGCACAACTTTAAATTGATGATCAAAACCAATGATATTGCTGATTCTTTTTTGGATTTTATCAAGGAGCTCAAGGTTAATTAGAGGGACATCAGACCATATGTGGTGACACTATTCTAAGTATAGACAAATGGTATACTTATAGATATGTAAAATAGATTCTGGAGAGAAGATTGTCTTGTATGACACAGTGAAGCGACTTTCTTAGCAGCTGACCTAGCAATGTATTCAATAAAGTCTTTTTACTTCATGTCAGCTGAGAATGTTAGCCTGAGAAGGTGCAATTAGTCACTTACCTGGAGGTTAGCATCAGCCAGGCTGATGGAAGGCAGAGAGGGGTCTGTCAGATGATTTAATGGAGAAAAGTTTAGTTTTGAAGGTGGTAAAAGTAACAAGCCATCTTTTGCCCAGGTTAAAAATGGTTTTGAGGTTGTTTCAGATACCAACTGTCATTTTGACTTTATCAAACTGATCAGCCTTACTATCGAGGCAGGAATAAATGGTAGATGCCAAGTTGAGAGATGATGCCATTGGGAAGGTTGTTAATGAAAATTAAGGACTAAGGATGGATCACTAAGGTAACCCACATTAATATGAAAGGATACAGATGGCCGTTTTGGATAACTTTCATTTTATGATTTGATGGGATGACTGGACCAGCTCAAAGATATGTCTGGAGACACCATTATTTTCAGCTTGTGGAGAAGATGTGTATGCCAAACTTTGTTTGGCATACATATCTTCAAGATGACCAATGCTACATTCTACAGCGTCATCATTTTTATCTAGAACATGACTCTTTCTGCAATTATCAGTAGTAGTTGAACTGGAAAAATGAAAGCCATATTTTTTTTTCATCTGAGAATATGTCCTGTAATGAGACTCAGCATTGATTACAGCCTCTAGAATTTTGTCAAAAAGAGGTAGAAGAGTAATAGGCCAGTAGATGGCAGGGTTGGATGGTTCACCAGAGTTCTTAAAAACTGTGACAGTTAATGACTTCCATCAGGCAGAAAAGCAGGAGGCATTTATTATACAGTTTAGAGAACAGCAGCCAGTTCAGGAGCCCACTTCTTAACGGCAAATACAAGAATACCATCAGATTCATATGCTTTGTGGGGATCTAAGTTAAAGATGATAGCAGAAACCATGGAAGGAGTTACATGCATACCACTCAACAAAGACTTTGTTCTAAATGAAAGTGCCTCATTCTCTCAGCAAACAGGAATTTTTCTCCTTTGAGGACTCACATTTATTACAAGCAGCAACAAATAGACACTTTCTTTAAATTTTATTTTTATTTTTAGAAAGGTCACAATGGTATAGCTGAAAATAGTGGTTTCTGTGTGCTATGGTGGCCAAGCATCCTAGTGTAAACCATGCAAAGTAATGAAGTTTCATCTGGTATTTCCAAAAAGGGATGAAAGTGTCCATGCAAACTTGAACCTAAGTTGAACTTTTGAATTGGGAGGTTTAAGATGTCAGTCCATGGGGTGCCATGAAGAAAATCACAGAATGAGTCCCAGTTAGCGTACTGGTAATGGAAAAAGGTTTTATGGATAGGGGGTTCCTGTTTAATAGATGATTGGAACAAAATATCAATAGCTACAACAGAGTGGTCAGAATTACCAAAAGGGGGCAGAGTATTCTGAAGCTGGGCATGAGTGAGAAGAGGGGGTAAGATATACATGAAGAAGATAAGAGCCTGTTGCTCTGTTTTGCTAAAGAAATGAGTAGGGATATTCACAATTTGGGTGTGGGGTCGGGCAATGGAAAAATTCAATGTGTGAATACTGGCGGAATGTTTCAGCCACATGTCATGGTGAGCATTAAAGTCAGTAAAGACAAAGATGTTTGCAGATGGATGGAGAGAAAGTGCCTTTTCTAAACTGTCAGTATATTAGACATGTCTAATATACTGCAGTCCTGGGAAGAGGAGGATCGATAAAAAAAAAAAAGGGATAGCTAAAAATGTTTAGTAATAAAAGATTTGAGTATATGAAGGTGTAGTTAGGGGCCTTAAGAGACAATTACCTGGCCATTGGAAGATTATCCCTGATGTCAGCATCAAGGCAATGCTTGTGAATGCTGGAATCTTTATGGCAAAGAGGAAGATAGCCTGGAACCAAGAATTCATTGGTAGCAAAGGAAGATGTTAAGTTGGTTTCAAAGAGGGCAAAGATATCAAGAGGAAAGATTCTATGCAGCAGAAGTTGAAATGAATACCATGAATAATAGCAAAAGAAAGGCTGACAGGGGTAGAGGGATTTTTGTTTACTGGTTTAGTTGTGTGTGTATGTATATATATATATATATATATATATATATATATATATATATATATACACACACACACACACACACACACGCGTTGTGGTGTAGTGGATATCGGCTCGGAACGAGAAATCGGTGAGCCGAGTTCGAATTCCAGTTGAATTCATTGCATTCACTTACATGCAAATACCCTTGGGAAAGGTATTAATCCGTCTATTCCTTCCAGTTATGGGTTAAATTACAGGACAGATTGGGTTCTATAGCCTTGGCTGGCAACCAGTCTACCGCAGAAAGCAATGGCAACCTACTGCGGGATAATCGTCTGCCCAGTCAGTCATGTCTCTTTTGAGACATGATCGCCCAAGCGTGTTTCACGTAAGGATAATTATGATTTCCTGGAAAAATTTTACTTTGTCATACTACAAATGATAGTAACGTCTTAAACATAAAGGTATTGGATAATAAAATAACGATAACACAGTGTAATTTTATTAAAATATCTATAAAAGTAATGTCCATAGAAGCTACTTTACTGTAATCTTATATTAAGCGGCATATGCACAGACCATAACCAAAATACTGTACGCTATTTTGTGAGAGATTTTGAAAGAGAAAATGTATTTTTTTTTATTACTGAAAAATCATGCTTCTGTGTCCATTGTAAACAGAAAAGACCAACTGAGTAATGGCCAAGAGTGTAGAGGCCAGAAATTTTATTAGGTTGCGGGATATGACAACAAACCTACCTATTTTTACTATATTGTACAGTACACACACATAGACACACACACACAGTTACTGCTACAATCACCAGCTTAAGTTGCTACTGATACGGTAATGCTCTAGGCTCGCTCCTTCTACTCTCTCACTCTTTACTACCCTTCCATTTGGTAGAGGTGAGAGAAAGGCTGAGGAGAGATAGAGGGGAAGGAAAAGCTTGTGTAGAGAGTGGTGTAATGGATGGAGGAACTAAGTAACTAAAGAAGGAACAAGCAGAATTATTATATGATAAGGAACTGATCATCTTGTCTCTCTTACTGTCTGAGGATTGTGAGACAACTTCCAAGTATCCACATAAAGCTTTAAATTGTGGAAAACAGTAACATCTGTTTTGTATATTATTTTTATATTTGATATTGAGCAATGTTTGCCTTTATTATACAATAATTATCACCTGACGATTGCATTGTGCATGAAACTCAGTTGTGCTACAAGTAGGGAAAAATATGTATATTTATATTTATTATAAAGTTTTACTCTCTTGTTATATACTGAGCACTCTTTTATTTGCACCAGCACTCAATATGTGATATTTTATATTTATATAAGAAATCTGGATGAGTAAAGTGTGCTTTAAAGGGAGATAGAACTTTGAATGATTACTCAGCTTTTTGTAGCTGAGTGGTCAAAGGCATGTCTGATCAAATGATGGTGACCTAGGTTCAAATATTGCTGAAGATTGCATTTTCTTTTAAAATTTCTTGAATGTTCAAACTGGTAGACAAAATAAAATACTGTTAAATTAAATGGAGCATCTATTCAAATATAGATATCTGCTAAATATATATATATATATATATATATAATCTTTGTATTATTTTAAACTATTATCCTCATCTTGGTTGATATTGATGTTATTATAGACACATTGCGACCAAGTACCATCTGGTCATCATCAGGTATCCATTGATTGGCTGATATGGATTATCTTGTTGATTGTGATATATCCTGTGAAATCAGTAATTGTTCTTTTCATGTTGGATTTGGTGCATCACTATCAGATCCAAGTATTGAACTCCTGACCACTAGATGATACAAGCACATCTATAAGCAACTACTATATCCACTATGTTTCTATCCTGAAGGACATTAGTGATGTATTTTTGGAGTCTTTTATATTTAGTGTCAGATGGTTTTGACAACTAGTTAGTTGGTTCATGCCACTTGTCATAATTTGTATTTATTTCTGAGATGAGTAATTTTCAATATTTTGGTATTATTTTGAACTATAGTTTGGTGGCATGGTGGATATAATAGTTGGTTAGACATATGTTAGTATCATCTAGTAGTCATGAGTTTAATCCTTAGACCTGATAGCGATGTACCAAATCCAACCTGAAAAGAACAATAACTGATTTCACATGATATATCATAATAAACAACAAAATAATTCATATCAGCCAATCAATGGACACCTAATGATGACCAGAGGGTACCTGGTTGAAACATTGTCTATAATAACATCTCTATCAACCAAGATGAGAACAATAGTTTGAAATAATACCAAGATATTAAATTAGTCATTATAATTTAAGGTGTGTATCTTTTAGTAAACAATTAAAGAAGAATTCAAGTACATAATCTCATCTGCATGAATTTGGTAACCTAGCTGTTTTTTCGGCCTTTAAGAAGTCATTATTGTAGTTCATTGTTTCTTGATCTGACACTTATCTCCATATTGAAGCCATAAATAGACTTTCTGGTTGGCTCACTTGGTAAGAGACCCAAATAAACCTGTTATTGATAAATCTGAATCTATCAATTTTGATTTCCTTTTCATCGGTATGACACTTAAACCAGCTTGTAATAAGTTTATTTATTTCCCCTCACTTATATCTATCCAATGTCTGATATGTTATGAGATGATTTCAAGCTGAAAGGGAGACATCACTGTTACTTAGAGGTCTTATGTCAACTATATTTGACATGAACTGGATTTCTAAAGTGCTAAAATAATCATCAGCTTTGTTATGGCAGTATGAAACTGCTAGCTGTTATAACATCAGGAAGACACAGTTGAAGTTTTTGGTGTATATAATGAGGAAGAAGGGCTTAAAAAATTGGATACTCATGGGGCAGGGGACAAGAGGGACATAGGAAAACAATGCAAAACATACTTAGTGAGCTTGAGTAAATGGGTCTTAGGAGAAATAACAGATAAAATTTACTAAAAACTGCAAAGGACAGGAAGCTGTGGAGAGACATGAACGCTTATGTCCTGAGGCAATGTGGCACACAAAGAAGCTATTGTATTTGTTAGAGAAGACCTTATTAGAATTCCTGAAGTATTTGGGTTTTATTTTATTTTTTATTTTATTTTATTATTTTTGTTAAGAGATATAAACTAAGAAATAGATTCTCTGTTTAAATAATGCATTGGCTTTCCACTCTATAAAAACAATTTGAAATTAAGTATCACTGATAGAAATTATTTTAATTATTTATATTCTCATTACTCTCTCTTTTTTTTTTTTTTTGTCTCTCTTATGCATTCTTTGATTCCTTGATTCCGTAACAAGTTGTTAGTCAAAATCCAACTTGTTAGATTTTTATCATCCAAATAAAATCCTGTTTATAACATATTGTAAATTTGAAGCCATATCAGCTTTTAATATTTTATTTTTCTTTCCTCCTCTCAAAAAAACAAAGCAACTCTTAAATCTAAATATGAATACATATTTGAAAGACTTTGACTCCTCTCCTCTTTCATATATGATGATTTATTTGAAATGGTCTCCTCCTTTTGATCATTTTACTCTCCAGCATTCTTCTGGTGCTTTTCATAATGTTCTTGGTAATTTCAACATAACTTTTTAATTAGAAGAATAAACTGTTTTCATTCTGCTGTCCATGCTAGTGGGAAATAACCTGTATCAATTTTTCACTTCAATTTATCTTTATGATGTCATTTTTATTTAACTGAATCCGTCTATGGGTTTCACTAGCTACCACTTCGTAACCGACATACTCTATATTAGTATAATTAAATAGAGCTAGAGAAGAAAGGTTTGTGCTTCTATTTATATTTCCCCCATTATTATGGGCATTATTATATCCATGATATAATAGCACTAGTGTACACAGAATTGCTGGGAGTAAAAGGTACCAAGGAGGAGAGCTTATTAGAACAACGGCCGAGAAAATATCTGTAGAAAGGATAGAGGGAGGCCACATCACAGCAGTGGGAAAGTGACCAAAGTCGAGATGCCAAGTCAGAACTGATAACATTACAGACTCTTCTTTGAATCTTTTGTCAAGAATGTCGAGTTGTATAGCCAGAACACCAGGCTAAATATGGTGGCAACATTCAATGCATGGATGAAAAATAGATTTATAAATGTTGCCAGTTGAAATCTGTTTTTATGTTGAATTCATCTGGTTTTAAATCTAAGTATACACAAAACAGGTTGTAGGAATTATATTTGTTTAGTGGTAGTTGTCTTCCAAAAGCAATCAATGATCTCAGGTAAATCACAAAAGTATTTTTTTCTTTTTTCTACAAACAGCAAGCAGAATACAATTTGCTTAGCTTTTCTTTATTATCAAGTGTATACATCTACTTAGTTGGGTAAATGCAGATGGGTTTGAAAGAATGAAGCAGAAAGGCTCTAAATACCCTACAGTCTATTACTGCTCACCTCAATCTACATCTCTCTTTTGTTCATGTTTGTGTGTGTTTGTTTAAGAGATGAAAATGTTCATATAGATCATGTAATTAAGAACAAATAATACTTCAGATTTGAAAAATATAAAAGGTGCTTTTTATATTTATTTTTTGCTTTAAAGTGTAGAAAATATCATTATTCTAATTTTAATTAAAAGTAGTCTTCAAGTATCAAATGTGGAATATAATGCAAATTGAATTGATCTGATTATTTGTTATTCCTTATGACACTGGATTTAATATGATAAATATTTCAATTCTTTGTTTGGCAGAATATATAGTGTGCTAATAAAATGGATAATTTGCCACATATAGTTAATCATTGTCTGCAAATATTTTTTGGATAAAAACATTTTTATGAAAATAAATATCTATCTATCTATCTATATATATATATAAAGAAAAATGTTTTTGAAAGCGACAAAGCTTTCAATTTAAATTTAGATGAGAATGATTTGTATGTTTATTAGATTAAGGACAAAGGAAATTTTTAAAGATCTACAAAAGGTTTATTTCTTGTTTCTGGTTCAGGATTGGGTTTCTGGTTTCTTCTAAAGTCTTCTCATTCTCTTTCACTCCCAGTCGCCCCTCGTGTCTTAATGACATTATCACCTTGCTTAGGGTGAATCGAATAAAAACAAATAAAAATTAATTTGTTTTTTAGGTTTTTTTTTTCTTTTTTTTTTAATAAGTCCTCTATTGTTTTGATAAAAATTCTTTTCTGGATGAATATATTTTCTGTAAATCATTTCAACTTAAGCAAGGCAATAAAGCCACTAAAATACAAAGAGTGGCTGAGTTTGAAAGAATATGAGAAAAAGAAAAACATTAAGGAAGAGAAAATAATAAATGCATAGGAATTAAGAGTGAAGATAGTAACTGACATTGTTTAAATTTTTGAAGTTCAAAGTTGACTGGAAAGCAGGAAGTCAGAAGAGTTCCACAAGCTAGAAAAATCTCTTTCTATTTCAACTGTAAAATAAGTCCTAGCTGCCAATCTAGTTCAGCACTTAAATTTTTAATGTCAAGGTTCAAAAGCAGAAAGCTTATGAGAACAATTACCATAAAAAATATTTATGTCTTTAATTTTCTATTTGTCTTCCTTATATACTGTGAAGGTGGGGGAATGTTCAACCTTTATTCCCTTATCCCCAGCATGCACCACTGATGTCTTGGCCCAATCAAATAAAATAGGAGGCATTACTTTCAGAGTATTTCATGCATTATATGTTAGTTTTTAATTTAAAAACAATATGCTCATTTTTGACTAACATTTCACTTGGTTCATTCTCTAACCTTTTCTCTGGTGAATGTGGCAATTAGTGAGTGTTTGAATAGTTTATAAATTCTGTAAGAAAATACTTGGAAATGTCAAAAGCCTTCAGGCAAATTATTCTAAACTTCATAGTTGTGGAATAAAATTGATAAGAATAACATAATCCTGAATATTTAAACTTTTATTCCAGCTTTATTCTTTAAGGAATTCAAAACCAGATTCTGACCAAATTAGTAAGGTCCCTGTTTTTATAAATTTAAAAAATATCTTTATTCTTTAAATGGACTCAGCTGGATTTGCCAGCATTTGCCTTACCCAAACTCTTGATCTAGTAAATTCAACTGGATTTTGCACAATGGCTTCATTCACAATGTTTACATTGTTCTGCTCATTTCATCCCTTTTCCTTGCAGACAGGTGACTTGCTTTGCTAGTTCTTTTGTTGTTCAACTCTTTCATTGCACTAACAAGTCTGCTTCCTGCTGATAAGTGGCTTCTTTCTGTTAACAATAAAAGAATATGTATTTGCCTTTTAACATCAATAGCAATTATTTCCTTCATCATTATTATATCCAGGACCAATACACCAAAACACTCTTCTGCTGTTAAAAAAAGAAAAAAAACAGTTTTAATTTTTGTGTTGCAAACAAACAAGTTGTTTTAGTAACAATACTGGAAGCTTGAAATGTTAGAACTAAAAATTTACATCAGGCCTAAAATAGAAATGACCTTAATATCATATTTAACTTCAAATATATTTTGATAATTTAAATACAATGCATACAATTTCTGTATTTTTAAAATCCTTTCAATTTTCTATAAAAAATATGAACATTTTGATTATAAAGAAGCTTTTAGGAAGTCTTGACAGCATTGAGTTTTTATGGATTTTAAATTTGTAAAAAAACATTTTCAGGAAGAATACAAATAAAAAAAAATAAAGAGAGAAAATAAAGAGACAAAAAAGCTTTGTATTGTGTTTTTTCATTCTAAAACAATTTATTGAACTAACAAAAAATTGGCTGTAACTTGAAAATTGTATGTTCCTGAGACCTATATCTGAATTCTTTACCTTGACTAGAATATGGAAAAGCTGACATACTACTTTGCAGTTTTGAGATTTGTGACCTTGACAATTTGGATACATTGATTCACTTTCTTTCATCCATCACTTATGAATACACTGTGACATGCACTAACTTATAATTCAGTTCTCAAAGACGTTTTTTTTATTTCAAATGTAAGAATGATATAATGAACGAATATCTTCGGTTGCTCAGTGAAGATTGTAGATTTCAATGTTAGAGCATCACAAAATCAGGATGATTGCATAAGGAATGTACTTCTCAACAGCTTGCTACCATATTCAGATAACTTATATTACCATATTCAGACAGCTCATATTAACAGCTTGTTACCATATTCAGACAAGAGTTGCTGGAGAAAAGAACTCTAGTTCTGAGTGCAACTGTGGATCAATATGGAACTGTTGATGTTTTATTGACTGTGAATGTTGTTACTGAGTTTGAACATACTTAGTCTGGTTATGATTCTGACATTTTTGTGTCCAGTGAGAGAATCTGTACATCATAAATGTAGCAAAAAGAGCCATTTTACCAAAGTGTATCAGTCGGCTGTATTGTCCACATTTGCATTCATTCAGTTTTCTACATTGGCTATGATAACTTCTGCTTTCTTAAGACTACTGAAGCTGATGACTGTAGGTGTTGCTTGGTGATAAAGACATTGTTTTTATTGACACAAAGTGCTCAGCAGGAACATAATGTGAACTTGGCAAAACTTTGTAGGATATCTCAACTCTACAATCTTATTTCCAATGAAGAGAAATCTATCTGCACAATTTGTCTATTGATTTTTAAGGCTATAATATCACTTAATATATTTTAATTATGATACTGGAAAATTATATTGTGGGAATTACTGCCTCCTTTTCTTTTATAGACAGGTTATTTGCATACTCTCACAATATTGCTCACAGTAGAGTTTCCTTCATTCTCTGGCGAGATCATATTTTGTAGTTGTTGCTAATATATTTCCTCTCAATCCTGAAGTTGTGAAGGCCTTCAGTGACTTCGATCCCGGAGCTGTGAAGGCCTTCAGTGACTTCGATCCCGGAGCTGTGAAGGCCTTCAGTGACTTCGATCCCGGAGCTGTGAAGGCCTTCAGTGACTTCGATCCCGGAGCTGTGAAGGCCTTCAGTGACTTCGATCCCGGAGCTGTGAAGGCCTTCAGTGACTTCGATCCCGGAGCTGTGAAGGCCTTCAGTGACTTCGATCCCGGAGCTGTGAAGGCCTTCAGTGACTTCGATCCCGGAGCTGTGAAGGCCTTCAGTGACTTCGATCCCGGAGCAGTGAAGGCCTTCAGTGACTTCGATCCCGGAGCTGTGAAGGCCTTCAGTGACTTCGATCCCGGAGCTGTGAAGGCCTTCAGTGACTTCGATCTCGGAGCTGTGAAGGCCTTCAGTGACTTCGATCCCGGAGCAGTGAAGGCCTTCAGTGACTTCGATCCCGGAGCTGTGAAGGCCTTCAGTGACTTCGATCCCGGAGCTGTGAAGGCCTTCAGTGACTTCGATCCCGGAGCTGTGAAGGCCTTCAGTGACTTCGATCCCGGAGCTGTGAAGGCCTTCAGTGACTTCGATCCCGGAGCTGTGAAGGCCTTCAGTGACTTCGATCCCGGAGCTGTGAAGGCCTTCAGTGACTTCGATCCCGGAGCTGTGAAGGCCTTCAGTGACTTCGATCCCGGAGCTGTGAAGGCCTTCAGTGACTTCGATCCCGGAGCTGTGAAGGCCTTCAGTGACTTCGATCCCGGAGCTGTGAAGGCCTTCAGTGACTTCGATCCCGGAGCTGTGAAGGCCTTCAGTGACTTCGATCCCGGAGCTGTGAAGGCCTTCAGTGACTTCGATCCCGGAGCTGTGAAGGCCTTCAGTGACTTCGATCCCGGAGCTGTGAAGGCCTTCAGTGACTTCGATCCCGGAGCTGTGAAGGCCTTCAGTGACTTCGATCCCGGAGCTGTGAAGGCCTTCAGTGACTTCGATCCCGGAGCTGTGAAGGCCTTCAGTGACTTCGATCCCGGAGCTGTGAAGGCCTTCAAGTATTAGAAAGGCTCTTGTAAAAACAGTTGATGAGACTATTCTCTTGATTGTAGACTGATACCTCTAACATGGCTATTGCAGCTATTAAGAATCAAGTTGGTTGTCCAATTGTGCTCACTCTTAAGCACTTTTTTTAATGCATCATTTCTTGTTATGTCATGGGTAAGCATAGCTTTCCACAACTTCCTATCCTTTGTATGTTCTTTGTCTTTTTGTTATTTCACCACTTTTTTCTGCTATCCATTTACCCAAACTTGTTCAGTAGGTTACGTGGTGCTTTCTTCTGCCTCTCTTGCCTTCAATATGTCTTGTGAGTGTCGAATTCTCCAAGCTATCTTTCCTCATTATTTATCCTAGCTCTCTCTGATTCTGTTTCCTTTTCTTTTAAAACTTCCTTGTTTCCCACATGCTATGTCTATGGTATTCTCAGCATCCTTCTGTAGAACCACATCTCTGTTGCTTCAAGTCTACTTTTTGAAAATGAAGTAATGTTCCAGTATTCATTGCCATTCTGAACGACTGATACTACATAGAAGTTCAACACTCTTTCCTTTGTTTCTAATGATATTTTCCCCATTTCTTAATACTTTATTTAGTTTTTAGAAGACTTCTTTTGTCACTCATTGGTTGAAGAGAGAATGCTGTGTTATTGTAGAACTTGGGAAAAAATGGTTTCACTATTTGGCAGAACAATGTTTCACAGCTGTTAAACATCAGCAGGTTGTCATCTATATGTTCAACACACAAAAACTGGGGAAAAATTTTTTTTTAAAAAGTCAATGATAGAAGATTGAGTTGAGATATAATTAGTATGACATGAGGTGCCAGTCAGGTAAAAACAACATTCTAGCTGACACACTTTCAAAAACTCATTGTGGAACCACTATCAATAATAGGAAGTCATTTGAATTCTGTATTTGTCTTTCTAATCAAAGCATAAAAACAGTTTAATTCATTTGGGCAAGAAACTCTTCCTTATTCTGTTGGAAAGGAAAAAATATACACAGAATGTCTGTCCTATATATGTTTGACTGGAACCTTGATTCTATACAATGAAATTAACTTCTCTTGTTAAAGCCATGCAGTCATCAATGGAATGTCTTTTAAAGGGTTCCTTCCTTCTACCTTCAGAAAACACTGAATATTCTTGCTTTTATTTAGAATTTCTGTGCCTCAAACAGGACACTGACCTATTATCTAAAACAGATATTCATAGTATTCACTAAACTTTTACATGCTTTGATTGTGATTTTTTTCATTCTTGTTTAAAGATCTGTATATAATTAACATAAGCATGGTGATGAGTTGAACAATGGTTTACAACCCTCAGGAATGGGTAATACAAATATACGTAGCTTTGGTATACTGAAATCTTCAAGGATCTCAATAGAAGACTGTACTAGCTGCCGTGTTATATTCAATCAGATCTGGGTTTTTTTTTGCTCCCAATACCACGTCATTACTCATGAGATACTCTACTCAAGCATTCTAGTAGTCATTCAAGTTAGCTGTTCTGGTTGGGCCAACATGGTCATACCATTAATATGACCTGTTTGTTGATGAGGTTAGATAGCGGCAAGCAAACCTATAGTACACTTATATGTGATGTGCTGATGAAATTGAAAGTTTCTGTGCTTGACTTGATTTCAACTAGTGATGTGTTACTTTTTGAGACCTAGATGTAAATTCTTAAACTAATTTGGAGGAATAGTTATGGAATATTTTCTTTTTTTTTTCTTTTTTAATGGGATCTCAGTGTATTGTTAGGAGCAGTTTTGGCAATTTATTTTATATATACCTGCTTCAGAATTATTATTGTTATGGGTATTTTTTGGTTCTGGTCATATCCATAAGTTTTCAATGTGGCTCTAATTATTTTGAAATTAAGATTAGATAAATTGTTTTCGATAGATGCTAAAAGTTAGTAGGTAGGATTAGTCTGTTTTTATTTAGTTTTTGTTATTAGTGTCATTATTTTTTGTAGTTGTATATTTTGTATGCCTTTCTCTTAGCATCGTGGATGAAATAATGAGGATATTGGAGGGTTTTAGTGCTCTTAAATAGAATCCTATAATTATTCCCAATGATTAGAGATTGTTAGGAATTCAATATCATTAATAGTTATGTTTCAATCTCTAGTTAGTTCCACCAGTCTCATTGGGTAAATTTGCATAAATTAAAAAAAAATATATTCATGAACACAAAAAGGCCCTCATACACAACAATTTATCAAATGCATGAGTTACACATGGAAATAAATTCAGCCACAACTTTGAGAGAATGCTACACTTATTAAAACGAAAAGTAACTTACTTAGCAGCATTCTTGTGAATTTTCCTCCTATCAAATCTTTATCTTATAAATCTGGATTTTTTTCCTATTTTTCCATTCCTATAAGAATTACTACTTTCCCAAGCCAAGATACATGACTACAAAAATGTTAAAAAATTAAAAGAAAATGGTTAAATTCATAACCTTTTTGTTATTCAAAATATACAACATACTTATTTTTGAATACCAATTTGCATAAAAAGAAATTTAAAAATTGAATTGTCTCATTTTGTGTCTTCCATGGTTTGCCTGACTTTCCATCTAACCTGATGAATATTTAAACTAAAAAACTTTGAAAAAACAAAAACATTTTTGCTCTTCTATATACATTATTCTTGTTACA